>CM053790.1:493715409-494315409 GCA_028749045.1 Cupressus sempervirens
GGTGCATACATGCACACCTTAATGGGGTGCACATGTGTGAACCCTATATGCCTTAGGTTTCTTTTAAAAAGGTGTGCTTGTGTGCACCTTGGGGAGGTGTGCATATGTACACCTTTCCTTAGGTGTCTTTGCATTGATTAAGTTTAAGTAGAAGGTGTGCACATGCACACCTTGAGGAGGTGCACATGTGCACACCTTCTAGCATTCTCTTAGTCTTTGGTTCTTCTTTTTTTAGTTTTTCTACATTTACAAAAGGTGAACAAAGGTGTGCACATGCACACCTTGAGGAGGTGTACATGTGTACATCTTCTAGTATATGTTTTAACCTTAGTTTGTTAATGTGTAGGTTTGTGGAGGGAGCATAGTGGCCAAGGTGAAAGAGTGTAGGATATAGTAAAGCATGGAGATAAGTGAGTGGAGGAGGGAGGGGGTCCCAAGTTTATATAGAGCCAAACCTTGGGGTGTGCACCTCCATAGATGCCAACCCTCATAGGTGTGCACCCTTCGAAGGTGCAACATGTGCTTGTGCACATGTACACATCTCTGGAGGGATATGAGTGCACCCTCATGCACAAAGCACACCTACACACCAAGTACACCTATGCACCTTGGCTAGGTGTGCATGTGTGCTAGTGCACTAGTGTGCACTTTTGCACTCAAAAAATTTAAAATATCATTTCTCCTCCAAGTATGAAACTCCATACTTTCCTACCTAGAGACTAAGGCTTGAACCTAACTCATGAAGAGCTCAAAAATGACCTAGGCCTTGGAATAGGGGTCTAGGAAACAAGAAAAAACTAGGGGTACCCATTTCTAGGAGAAATGGGGTGTGCATTGTGAAACCACAACACTTATTATAGTAGTATATATAAATTTGATGAAACATCAAAGAAAACTAAAAAATTAAAGAATCTTTTACTATTGGTATTTCAAATCATGAAGCCCTATTAGAGAACCTTAAGCAGAGAGATGACCCTTTAGGAACACTTCACTAGGTAATGCTAACTCACAACAAGGTTTCATATGTTCATTATATTCTTAAAATTCACTTTTATATATTCATTATATACCTATACTTGCACTTAATATTAAATGCCTATGATATTGACATTTAGAATGCTATTGAATTGTAGGTGTCCTTAATAGTAATAATGGATGAAGATAAAAATGCTTTAAGGAGTGAAATGAAGAAAATACTATGATAGTTTAATCTCTAGGCCTTTTGATAGTTGCATATATAATATAGTTGTATCAATGATATCCAAAAGGAATTTAGTATGCACACTGATGTACTTTACATACATTTTGTCAAAGAGGGAGAGATTACTACAAAGAGAGAGATAAGAGATATAGTAAAGAAAGAGAATATACAAAGATTAGTGTCAAAGTGGGATATACTAAAAGAATCTACAAAGGAGAGATATACACAATTCAAAGAGGGAGAATCTACAAAATGAGATTTATCATTTCAAGGGAGATAATCATAAAAGAAGAATCAAAATGACAGTAACAAAATCTTTTGGAATTTATGGTAATTAATCTATTACTAGTATTGAGATGTTGACATCAATGCCAAAGAGGGAGCTTGTTGGAAACTTACAATTGGAACAATTGTTGTTTTGTCATTGATGTCAAATATAGCGATAAGACATATTTCCATATAATCTAAATGTTATACCTATTTGATTGATGAAGATGATTTGAGAAGTTTCTCATTAAAAAAGCACCTAGAGGAAAGGTTGAGTTATGAAAAGGGAGCTATAATAGACATTTAATTAGTTAGACTAATAAAGAAAAGTTATTATTTATGTCAAGTAAGTTAAGCTAAGTCTAGAAATAAAGTAAAAAGGCTAAGGAATGCCAAGTGATGCTAGTGTCAACCAAGACATAGTTAGTGCTAAGAAAATCTAGTATTGACCAAGTGCTAGTATCGACCAAGAAAGATAGTTGATACTAAGCCTAAAGTTTTACAATAACCAAGTGTTAGAATTTTGAGATTTTCTCAAGGTCCTTAAGTACCACTTGAAAAATTAAACACAAACACTCTCTATTCTATTTATCCTACTATTCCTTGGTCTCTATTGTAAAACACTATCTTAAACATAACATGCTCTGCTTAATCAAAACATCATCAAATATAAAACATATAAAGAATTCAACATAGATTTGACACTAGGATTTTATGTGGAAACCCAATTTGGGAAAAACCATGAGCAAAATGTCACCATTTTTCACTCTTTCAAAGTTAGATTTGTTAAGAGCCAACCCTATTAAAGGTTTGAAAAACACACTATTAAATGTGACCTGGTTAGAGGATTTAATCACCTTGTTAGAAGTGGTCTTTTTAGAGGACTTTGATCATTCCATTTAGAATATCACCTTCCTAAAGGATATACATAGACTATTTAGTCTTCCAAATGATTGTTAGGCCAACCTCAGTTAAAAGGATTTCAATACAAACTACTTATAACGATTAGAAAGAAAACAATAGGTTTTGATCTTTATGATTGCAACTCACTTTTTTAGGTTTAGATCTCAATACGGTCCAGGTGCCGATTCACTAATAAGATCTCTTTTGTCATCTATGTTCTTGATTCACTCAGTAACCCTTCAATAAATCAATCTTCTCACTTCACCAACACTTAATCCATCTTCTTAAATTCACTTATCAATATCAACAACATCTATGCAAGTTATCTCCTTAAGCTTCACATTCACCAACACACTCTTGTGTTCACCCTTGTGCTTAATTGATCCACCTCTATCTATATGTCTTTCTCATACAAACCATACACTCCTTTTTCTTTGGCTTTATACCTCTTTAAATAGGCAATTATCACTTTTCCATTTTCCACAATCACCGTAGATCTTAGGGTTTATGATCAAGTTTAACATGATTCATTATATTTGTCCATCTTTAACACGATTTATTATTTATTTTTATATCATGTTGTCTCAACTTAACCACTCTACTCAAATTAATTATTTGTTATTATTCATTATTAACTATTGTACTCATGCTTGATGACTCAATAGATGAAGAAGTGAGAGGTTACAGCTTGGTGGATGAAGTGGAAGTCACTTCTACTATAGATACATTGAGCTGAATGGGGGAAAAGAGTGATTGGACATTTGAAGTGCCTATAGTTGTCACAATCAAACTTGCTGAAGCTTTCTTTGAGCTTGATGTAACACTTGGTTTGCTTGGAGAGTGAGGAAGTAAGGCAATGACTATAGCTACTATCTTCAAGGGACCACTCTCCTCATCATCTTCTTTGTCTTCCTTGGTAGCTTCTTCCTCTTTATCTTCTTCAACTTCCTCATTGTAAAAATGTGTGGGCTCAATGTAAGTTTCTTCTTCTTTTTTAGACTCATCCTCTACCTCTTCATCTAAATCTTCTCATTCACCCTCGGTTACCATTAGAGGTGTGCTTGATTTTAGTTTTGCTATCCTCCTCTTACCTTTGTTAATCGCTTGTGGAAGCTTTATCTCTAGCTCTATCCTTGCGTTTGTTTCATCATATGTTTCAAAGTGTGGTGCCTTTGGATCAACAGGTTCATTAATCAGAGCTTCAACAATGTCCTTTTCCTCATCAATGTTTATCTCATAGGGAAGAAGTTTTACCCATACAATTATGGGTTTTACTATCTAAATGTAGACTCTATCATAGTCTACCATGAAATAAGCATAATCTTTGTAATCTTCTACCAACTTCTTAGGTATTCTAAATCTGTTATTCATTTTCTCCTTGGAAACTAAAAATTAGTTTTCCATAATGCTAACAAAGTTCTCTCCTATTTCTACAATGTATTCATTAATTTGGTATAGTATAGGCACATCTTTCCTCCATAATACCATGCCTTTGGAAGGGAAGAATTTATGAACATAGAAAAAAAAAAAATCAATAGATAGCCAAATTTGCATGGGTTGTTCTTGGAAGTTTGAATACTTTCCATGTTCTTGTTGAGTTGCTTTAACAAAAGATCTGCCAAGTCATATACTAGATTGTTCTTCACAACTTTGTAAGCTAAATCCATAGCTTCATATGATACATTATTGAGGCAGCTTGAACTATATATCTTGTGAGCTATCACATGTATCTTGAATTTTAGTTCTGCATCAGTTATATTACTAATTTTCATGCCTTTACCATCCCACTCAGCTAAGGTTTTCTTTTCTAGCTTAACCCAACCTAGGGTTTTGGTGGTTTTGGCTTTAGTAAGTATGGGAAGGCTAGTGATGCGATGAATCATTTTTTTTGTGATTAAAACTAGTTGTTCAAGCCATATCTAACCATTATGCATCCAACTTAGAATGTATCTAATCCATTTGATTTGAAAACCTCAGGGCATGTGAGGAATGTGGGTCAAACCTTTGTCTTCCAAATGTTTATGCTTGGGTTTGAGAAATCCATTAACACATAATTCACCTAGGGAATCATCCATTTCTAGGGTTCCAATTTCCTAAATAAAACACTTGAAATGAGTTTAAATATCATTAATAAGGAGTACCTTAGGTGGGATTTGTGATTGATCTCCACTTGGGTCAAGGGTTTCTATGATCGCGGGCACAAATTTGAAGTCTAGTGCTTTCCACTCAACTCATTGCACCAACATCTTAGACCCTCTCTTTACTTTACTATTGCTGCTACTAGTTTCCATAATTACTCGATAAATAATCAAAACCTTGAAAACCTTGCTGCAAATTTTCTTGAAGTCTCTTGATTGCATTGGATTCACTTTCTTTGCAATAGAACTTAGATTTCATGGAGAAAAATGAATTCAATTTCTTGCCTTTTGTCAAAAATTTTCCATTAATGCTCGATATGAAGGTATTTAGGTTGACATCACGCTTGACATTATGCTCGACAACCTATCATCTACTATTCGATTGATTACTCATTGAAAGCTTCATGACTCGGTAACCATATCTAACTTGTTACTACCAACCTTGCTTGGTAGAGTCTATGACTTGACTTTACTCAATAGAGAAGGTAACTTGGTGATAACTGATATAGATCTTCCTCAGTGGTCCTTTTGTATCTTGAATACTAATTTGTATCTTTGTCACCTTTCAAATTTTGGAACTATTTGAATGTGATCATGATAGTGCAGTTCTAGTTTTCCTTTAGAAATCTAGTTGAAAATGGTGGAGTCACCCACTTCTTGAGTGACATGACCATCATTAATTGAACTAGCTTCCTCAGTAGATTTAGGAATCCATTTTTGCATCATCTACTTTTGAATGTTATCTAGTTTTTCTTTCTTTTCATCTTCAACTCTACCTTTGTTCATGCAATTCTTGGCTAGATTACCTAGTTTGGTACAAGTGAAACATCTTATGGTGGTATCTCTCTTCCTTGTGTGATGTTTAATATAGTTCATGCCAATGTTTCTATATTCTCCACAGTAATGATATCTACACCAAATGTTGTAGTCCCAACTGAATATTGCTTTCACAATTTTCTTTGCTGGATTGAATGACTTAGTTCTACAATCTGATGCCTTGTGACCTTGTTTCTTACATTTGTGACACTTACCTTCAAATTTTGGTTTCTCTTTGCATTCATTAGCCCTATGACCATGCTGATTGCAATTGTAGGATTTTCCATAAAAAATTTCTTTGTATGACCTATCTTACCATAATGATTGCAAGTAGGTCTTTGATTCCTTTGAGCACCTTGTTTGGAGGATTCACCTTCTTCTTTATATCCAATTCTAGCTTTACCCTTTTGTATAGAGATTCTACTCATTTAGTTGATTTAATTGATTCATGTCTACTTAGGATTTCATCATTCTTCCATTGATTTTCTTTTTAGATCTTAGCTCATTTCTTATTCTTTCATTGATTTGTCTTTCTAAATTTAGATCATTTCTTAATCTTTCATTGATCTATCTTTGGCTCATGATTTCCTCATTTGCATTGAAGATTTGATCCATAAGATCTGCATGCTAAAGAGATTGGTTTTGGATTTCATTGTTTCTTCCATCCATTTCTTCTTTCATCTTGTTCCTCTATTCCAAGATTTCGCATAGCCTTACTGACTAAATTTCTTATTCTCTTTTGAGCTTTCTTACTTCCTCTTGCAAGGAACCATTCTTCTCTAGGAGTTCTTTGATTGCATCATTTGCTTCATCTGAACTGCTTGAAGGGAAAAAGTCTTCAATTCTTTCTTCAATGTACTGATTATCATTCATCTAATTGGCAAGT
This sequence comes from Cupressus sempervirens, assembly GCA_028749045.1. Taxonomy (NCBI): domain Eukaryota; kingdom Viridiplantae; phylum Streptophyta; class Pinopsida; order Cupressales; family Cupressaceae; genus Cupressus; species Cupressus sempervirens. The sequence goes on from CM053790.1 coordinate 493,721,621, forward strand.
TTCTTCCTTCTTTTTAGGGATTGGAAAAGTTGCTCCTTAGCTTCCTTGAGTTGTGCAATGGCCATTTCTAGATCCAACTTTTCATTGTTAATTGCTTTATCAAGTCTGAATATCTCCATATTCTTGATCTTTGCTCAAGCTGTTAAAATTTCTCCTGAGAACCACAAAGCTCTAATACCAATTGTTGGAAATAGTCAAGACTATGCTAGGTTACTGAGAAGGAAGGGGTGAATCAGTAACCTCTAAAAATTTATCAAATTCAACACTTTATAGAAATATACCAATTATCATTTATTATTCTAATTTCATGCATGAGAAATTGAAAACATAAAACATTCATAACACTTGAATACAATCATTTGGTGACCTAAAGACCTTCCAAATAGAAAGTAAAACTGGGGTGGGGATGATACCCACAAAACTTCAATATTGTAGTATAAAGTTGGCCTATTAAGGCTTATAATGATCAATTCTAATGATCTTCCCTATTAGGAGCAATTAGGACTACTAGGTCCACCTTGTTGAAGGATTTACAAACACAAAAATAAAGTATGCACTTTGTTAAGAGATTTAAGAAAGACTGTTAAGTCTACCTTGTTAAAGGATTTAGATTGATTCACCTATTAGAATGAAATAGTAGATCTCTGACTTACAACTAATTTGTTGATAGAGATTCTTTGAAGTATTGATAAGATTTTGTGATAGATATGTTTCTGCCACTCCTTTTTTGATATGGCCTTCAATATATACTTTATCTACTGTTTGATCACATTCACATTCTTACATGTTCAATATCTTGCATGCTTGATTAGATATGATACAATACATTACATATATATACCAATCCAATTTTCATAATTATAAAGTCAATCAATATACAAGTTAACACCAATATTACAAAGTCAGCCCATATGAAGACACTCAGGTTCTGAAGACTGACTTGGCATCCATTGTCATTAGTCGACGTCATCATGGATTCGATAGAAATAGAAGATCAATCCATACTGACTTGGCATCCATTGTCATGAATCACTTATCATAAACTAAATTACTAGTTTATCATGACTTCACTCAGTAAACACTATCTTTGCATATGGCTTGGTTAGCACTAGCTTCATATCACATGAACTGCTAGTTTGGTAGAAACTGCAAAGCTTGGTAACCACTAAACTATTTAGGTTGAATTTCTAGACTTCACACTAACTAAATTCCCTTGGTAACCACTAGAATTCTCGGTGGCCACTAGAATTAGTCCAAAAGACTCAATAGCAACTATAGAACTCAGTGGCTACTGAATTACATGGCAAACACTATAGACTATTCAATGAGCTTGGTAACCATACAAAATCTGAATAAGTGTTGTCACTAATGAAAAACTTGACTGATATGTCAACAGTGTATATAATATGATTCTATCAATGATATATACAAGGAATTTAGTATGCACATCGATGTACATTACATATCTTTTGTTCCATATACATTTTAATTTATATGAAAAACATTTATTCATATTTCTATCATTCAGCTATAATTATTAGGAAACACTTGAAATATTGTAAACATAAACTCGCTGATTTGTTATATTTTTCATAAGGTTCTCTAGTTTGTGTTTTTATATAATAGGTTTCAACGGTTGATTCTTATGGTCATCTACATAACCATTTAACCTATTAGTTTGTATTAGTCAAAGGTTGATCAAAATAGTTGAAGTAGTCAAAGTCATCAAATAACATGGACGGAGTGTAAAAATCACTTTTTAGTGCATCTAATTAATATTTTTCATGTTTACAATATTTAAAGTGGAATTTATGTAATAGTGTCACAAATTACAATTAATATAAAAATTTATCAAGTGACCCTAAGGGATGGGTAGGGAATTATGTCATGCCCCAAATATTTACTACTCAAAACACTTACAATTTTTTAAAGACTTAATTATAATTAAATAATATAACTTTAGAGTAGAAGTATATATTTTATAACAAGGATTTTATTATGAAAAAATGAACTAGAGAAATAGCCAAAATTTTATAACTTGAGTAGCAGGATGGTGGAGATGGAGATGGAGGAAGATGAGAGATCTGATTTGAAGAGAGTGATTCCAGGGGGAGCTTATTAGAAAGATAAGTGTTTCCTTTCCTTTATCATTTCATTTATAATAGGATGCTTATGTAATGTAATGTGTGGCCCTTGAGGCAGTTAATGTAATTGAGAGTTTATTGTAAAAAGGATCTCTTGTAGAGACATCAGTGATCTTCTTGGTGTGTAGAAACCCCTTTCTTGGGGGTATGGCTAGGGCTTAAGAGGCCTCATGATGCCAGTATGCTAGGGTGGAAACAAGAATTCTTGCAATTATTTTGGTAATCATTCTTGTAATATTGCAAAAAAATAAAGATGTAACTTGTAGAGTTATGTCTTGTTATTTGATTCAAGCCATTTGTATGATTATGTGCAATTTTTTTTGTTCTCTTAAATTTTTGATGCATAAATGGTTTCCTACTTGAATGCAAGAACATAACTAATAATAAGTCTTATTAGGATTTATATTTGAATGATTTCAAAATGATAACATGAATCTAATGTTCTCTAGAGTTGAAATAAATTATATAAGGTTAGGTTAAGAAAATATTCATTTCCATATAGTGTAGATCTAAATTTTGTAGTAGACTTATGCAAGATCAGATTAACTAAATCAATGTATTTTGGATAGGAAAAAGTGGGCATGCCACATTATTTTGTCAGTGCTGTTAGCTCTAGATGTGTGGTTGAACTCTAGTGATACCATTGTTTCTTCCATAGAGAGCCTAGAATGGTCTTGACCATAGTGACACCACTATTTTTTCCTTGAAGAGCCTAGAATTTTCATGACCACCCCGAACCCAAGCATCTCTAAGTTTTCCTAAGAACTTTTGGGAAGTGATATTCTAAGGGTTATAACTTGGACTTCGTAAGGGCTATTAATAAATTGTTAGATGCTATAGGACCATGATATTGTTGTATAAAACAAACTTTCTTAATTTTGGGACAATCAGTTTCATTTAATATTACCTCAATAATCCCAATTGATGCCAAATCTTCTAGTGTTCCTTAGTGAATTGGTGCACCACTATGCAACTTTCAAAGTGTTCGTTGTGACATCATTTTGTTAGTGTCATTAGCTCCAAATGTGTAGGTGGACCCTAGTGACAAAACTATTTATCCATGGAGAATCTAGAATGTTTGTGACCACATCAAATTGAAGCATCTCCAAGTTTCACCAAGTAATTTTTAGAAGTAATATTTTGAGGGTCATAACTCAGAGATCATGAGGGCTATCAACAAATAGTTAGATGCCATAGGGATATGATATTTATGTATACAATAAAATATCTTAGTTTAGAGAGGATCTTTTTTTTTTTGAAATTGGCACAATAATATTAGTTGATGCCAAATCTTGTAGTATTTTTTAGTGAATTATGCACCACTTCACAACTTTCACATTATTTTTTGTGGCATCTTTTATTCAGTGAAGTTAGCTTCGGATGGGCAGGTGAACTCTAGTGATACCCCTATTTTTTCCATGGAGATCCTAGAATGTTTGTGACCACCCTAAACCAAAGTGTCTCCAAGTTCCCCTAAGCAATTTTATGTAGTAATATTTTTTGGGTCATAACTTTGAGCTTGTGAGGGCTATTGGTGAATTGTCAGGTACTAGAGGAGGTGATATTGATGTCTAAAATAACCTATCCTAGATCTAGGAGGATCAATTTTTTTGAAATTAGCAGAACAATCCCACTTAATGCCAAATCTTGTAGTGTTCCTTAGTGAATTGATGCACCACTTTGCAACATTCAAACCATTTTTCATGACATTATTTTTTCAGCATCATTAGCTCCAAATGGGCAGTGAACCCTAGTGACACTATTATTTCATCCACATAGAGCCTAAAACATTCATGATCAACCTAAACCAAAGCATCTTCAAGTTATCCTTAACACTTTTTAGCTATGATCTTTTGAAGGTTGTAACTCAACTTATAAGGGCTATTGAAAAATTGTCAAATGCTATAAGACCATGATATCAATGTCTACAATAAACTCTCTCTATTTTGGGAGGATCAATTTTGTTTGAAATTAGCACAATGATCTCACTTGATGCCAAATCTTGTTGTGTTCATTAATGAATTGGTGTACCAATTAACACCTTTTTAGCTATCATTTTGGCATCATTTTTTAAGCTTCATTAGCTTTATATGGGTGGGTAAACCCTAGTAACACCCCTAATTTGACCATAGAGTCATTATACAATTTTTGAGCATCACACACCAAAGTGTCTACAAGGTGTATTACACACATTTTAGAAATGAGAGGGTCATAATTTAGAGCCCTTGTTGTTTTGTTTGTTCATTGTGATCATGATTAGTTGGATGTTGAAAAATTTCAAGGGCTTGTCTTGTCTTATGGCTATTTTTTTCTTAAGGAGAATTTTGATCTTGGGGTTTCTTAAATCTTTGGAAGAGTTCAATTCCTTTCTCTTATTGGATATCATAAGCCATTTACAATATTCCAAATAACAAGATTCTAATGGACATAATTAAAATAAACAAGGTTCCAATAATTCACAATAATATAATATATCAAAAAATACAATCATATACAAATATGATGTAAATGTATGTCAAAATGTACATCCATATACAAAATGTGTCACACACCAACAAAATATGTCTATAAAATAAAATTTTATACATAAAATGTGGCATATACCATCTAAAAATACCCCAAGGCACCCCTAGCAAACTACTATATCCTAGGATGTTGGTGTCAAAAATATTCAAGACTATGCTAAGTTACTAAGAGGGCAGGGGTGAATCAATAACTTCTAAAACTTTACAATTTCATTTCTTGATCCAACAATCCAATTAGCAATTAATCCATCATATATAGTTGATCTAATTGCATGCATAAGAAACTAAAAAAATGAAAGCATTCATAACACTGTGACACAAAGATTTGGTGACCCAAAAACCTTCCAAATAGCAAGTAAAATTGGGGTGGGGATGATACCCACAAAATTTAGTACTATAGTATAAATATAGCCTATTAAAGCTTACATTGATCACTTCTGATGATCTGCCCTATTAAGAGCAATACGGACTACAAGGTCCACCTTGTGAAAATATTTACAAACATACAATTAAGTATGCACTCAGTAAAAAGATTTATAAAAGACTGTTAGGTCTACCTTGTGAAAGGATTTGCCTAATCTACCTATTAGGATGAAATATTAGATGATCTCTGATCTACAACTTGGTTTTTTGAAATAATCACCTTGTTGTGATTGATATATATTTGTTGCTCCTTATACTACTATAACCTGGTAATTTTCTCTTTCTGCTCTTCTCTAATTATATTCACTTACATTGCATTCACATTCACATCTTCATCATTCTTACACACTTTGGATATGATACAATACACTACAAGATTGTTAGGTCTACCTTGTGAAAGGTTTTGACTAATCCACCTATTAGTATGAAATAGTAGATGATCTCTGATCTACAACTTGGTTTGTTGAATGAGATTTCTTTAAGTACAAATCACCTTGCTGTGATTGATATATCTTTGTTGCTCCTTATACTAGCATATCTTTTGTAATTCACTCTTTTTGCTCTTCTCTAATTATATTCTCTCACATTGCATTCACATTCACATCTTCATCATTCTTACACACTTTGGATATGATACAATACATTACATATATACCAATCCAATTATACAAATTTCAAAGTTGGCCACAATATAGGTTAGCACAAATATTACAAAGTCAGCCCACATGAAGACACTCAGGTTCTAAAGACTAACTTAGTGAAGTTCTGATACTTGGCATCCACTGTCAATGCTTGGCATCGTCATGCACTTGGTAGACATAGAAGCTTGGCCCATACCGATCACTTCCCAATAGTCTTGAACTCAGTTTGCACTGGTGACTTAGTACATACTATGAAACTCATCATATAAAATAAATCACTTGTTTACCATGGCAAGACTCGATAAATACTATTAGTTTGAGCTCGGTATAAACCGAGTCACTTGGTTAACTCTAAGTAGCTTGGTTAACACTGGACTCACATCACATACACTTAGAACTTGGTGAACACTGTACAACTCAGATTGCATTTGTAAAATCAACATACACTGAGATGGATAGTTTACACTATTGATCTTCACTATAATTGTGACTACTCGGTAATCACTGGGATTTGTCCAAAGGACTTGATAGCAACTGTAGAACTTGACAATAACTAAAATGCTTGGAAAACACTGTGAACTATAAAATGAGCTTGGTAGCTATATACAGTCTAAATAAGTATGTGTCACTACTAACAAACTTGATTGATATGTCAACAATCTCCCCCTTTGGCATTAGTGACAAAAACACTTATCAACTAAAATTGAATTCAAAAAGTTTCTTGAATACCTTTTATCCATCACCTTGTGATACTAGCTTAGTAGAGTATACTATTTTTGAGATTTTTCAAATTAGATTTTGTAAGGTATATATCTATACATGATAAGGTTCTTCCAATACATCTCCTTGCTATATACAACATATCTTACTCCTCCATTGTTTTTACAACTTATTGCATGTTCTCCCCCATACCATATGTCTTTCTCCCCCTTTTTCACATTAATGCTAAAGATTTATTCTATTTATTTACATAGTAACATCAAAATGAGATAAAAATTCTGAATGTACCTTGAGAATGATTGCCAAGGTTTTATCCCAATTGTCTTACAGGACCTTACATGTGTCAAGTGCAATTTGTCCTTCAGCTGACAATATATCACATGGTCTACTATGGAGAAATTATTGTCATGGATGAGAGTTTATGAATATACAATATGTTTTTGCAGTGCATCAATGTTGGGAAGAATTATATTTTGTATATCTATCAATGTAGATCTGATTCTTGCTTCTTCTCTGAGAAATTCTGTTTGCATATCTGACAAAAATCTTATTTTCTTGATATGTGCAGAGTTTGAACTAGGGTCAAGTTGTAGCTGTTGAGCACTAGCCTTCAAATCTTCATCTATTTTGTATAATTTGTCCTTTATTTCCTTAGTAAACTCAAAAACATCACATTTCCATAAAGTGATGACACATTTGTACAAGATGCTTCTAAATTTCCCAAAATTGTAGAAAGTTCTACTTGATATATAACTATCTATTGAACAATGTGCTCCAACACTTTATTATCAAATTTCTTTTCTACCTTGTGTACTAGCTTATCTTGTTTATCAATATCTTCATTAAATTTCTATACTACCTTTGCTACTGATACAATATTGGTTGTGAAGAATCAATCTCAATACCTATGGCCTCTGCAAAAATGTTCTTTGCATCTTAAATTATTTTAAATTTCTTATCTCTCTCCTCTCTTAGTCTTTTCTATTTAGCCTTCTTCTAGAGGAGTTCACCAAACAATTGCATTTGGTCTAGAGTAAGCTTGGAAATGTGCCAATTTGGGAATACAATTTCCTCATCTAAATCAATTTCTTCCTCCATTTCTTTTCCTTTTCCCAAAAAATTTATGCTCGGTTGAACCTTGGGCTCAACTATCCTTATACTTATTACTTTTGTATCTAGAATAGAAATAATTGTAGTCATGCTTATTGAAGGAATATTTATAGAAATACTTGAGGAATCCAAAATTGATGTGCTCAAAACTGAAGTACTCAAAATTGGAGTAGTCAACTCGATTGATGAAGGAAGAGTTTATAGCTTGGTAGATGAAGTGGAGGTCACTTGTATCAGTGATGTGCTAAGCTAAGTGGGAGCAAAGAGTGATTGGACATTTGGGTTGGCACTGGCGGTCACAATCAAACTTGCTAGGGCTGTCTCCATGCTTGATGTTGTTACTAGTTTTCTTGGAGAGTGAGGAAGTGAGGCAATGAATATCGTACCTATCTTAACTAGATTAGTCTCCTCATCATCTTGCTTTGCTTCCTCATTAGCCTCTTGTCCTTGATCCTCTTCATCTTCTTTGTTGTCAAAATGAGTTCCTTCTTCAATATTTTCCTCTTCATCTTTCTCCTTATCCTCTTCATCATCATTATCATCTTTAACATCAACTAGAAAATTAATTGGTTTATGTAATATATAGATATTCTTCCAAGTGTTTGTTGCATTCTTTACAACATGTTCAATATTTTAATCAAAACTAGACAAGTATTGAACTTTAGAGTCAAATTTTCTTCATTTTTCTTCAACGACACCTTTTCCTTTGCATTTGATATGCTTGGTAATAGCTGCCTCAAATTTTTCCCATTTATGTCTTAAACAATTTGCATGGAAAAATCCCATCTTGGCTTGATCCTATCCAAAAAAATATTAGGCAGTTGAGAAGTAAGCTAGTTTGGTGAGTATTTCCACTTACTCATTTTGTCCATCACCAGGTCTTCAATCTGCTTCTTTTCTTCCTCAGTCCTAGTCTCATATTTTAATGCCTTAAAGTTGGTTATGCTTGCTCCTTCTTGAAGTATTTTTAGTCTATCTTGGAAAGTGGGTGGAGGTATTCTGAATATAATTTCTCCTCCTTCCTTGTCAGATTTCTTCCTTAAGGACCTCCTAGTGAAAATTGCAGTGGATGGCTTTTGTGGCTTGGTGATAATTACCTTAACCTTTTTCCTTAATGGCTCTTCTTCCTTGGATTCTTAACAAAAGGGTTGAACTAGATTTTAGTTTTGCAATTCTCTTCTTCCCTTTGTTTACCGCCCGAGGAAGCTTTATTTCAAGTTCAACCTTGGCTTTTACTTCATCATATGTGCCAAAATATTTTTCCTTAGGATCAATTGGCTCATTCACAAGAGCTTCAATGATGTCTTTTCTTTCATCAATATTAACCTCATAATCAAGAGGTTTTACCCACACAATTCTAGGCTTAACTACCTGAATGTACACTTTGTCACTATCCACCCTGAAACATACATCATCCTTATAATCCTCAACTAATTTTTTGGGGATCTAGAACCTATTGTTCATTTTATCTTTGAATGCATCAAAATAATTATCCATAATACTATTGTAATTTTCACCCATTTCAGCAATAAACTCATTTATTTGATATAAAATAGGCACCTCTTTTTTGCAAACAATAGTGCCTTTTTAAGGGAAGAATTTATGAACATAAAAGAATAGACAAGTTAGCAAGGAACCAAAATTACATAGGTTATTCTTTGATATCCTTATGCTTTCCATATTTTTCTTGAACTGTCTCAACAATAGCTCAGCAAGGTCAAATGATAAATTTTTCTTTATCACCTTGTATGCCAAGTCCATAGCTTCACATGACACACTGTTCAACCTGCTAGAGCTATATATCTTATGTATGATGATGTGAATACTAAAATTCAATTCCATATCTAAAATACTACTAATTTTCATTCCTCTACCATCCCATTCTGCTAGGGTTTTCTTTTCTAGTTCTGCCCGACCTAGGTTTTTTTACATTTTGGCTTTGGCTAGCATTGGGAGATCAATGATTCAATGAATCATCTTCTTTGTTATCAAAATTGGTTTTTCCAACCAAAACTATCCATTATGCACCTAACTGAGGATAAACCTAATCATTTAACTTGAATTTCACAGGGCATGTGAGGGATGTGAGTTAACCCTTTGGTTTCTAGGTGTTGATGTTCAGGTTTCAAAACTCCATTCACACAAAGCTTATGTAGGCCATCATCCATTTCCAATGTACTAATTTCTTGAAGAACACATTTGAAATGAGTGCAGATATCATTGATCAAAAGTACCTTTGGAGGGATTTAAGATTGCGCTCTACTCAGATCTATGGTTTCAACAATTGCAAGAGTGAGCTTGAAATCTAGTGCTTTCCATTCCACTCCATTAACCGACATGTCAAATCCTCGCTTAACCTTGCTACTGCTGGATGCCATCTTTACTTAGTAGGGTTTGAGGGAATTCAAAAACTTTTTCGGTCAATTTGCTCAATTTTCTTGAAAGCTCTGAAGATTGCACTTCACAATAGTACTCAAAATTCATGGTAAGAAATGACTTTGACTTCATTCCTTTTGTTAAATTTTTGCAATAAATGCTTAGTATAAAAGGTAGATTGACTAAGATCATGTTGATGGATTAACATCCATTACTTTGCATTGAACACTCAGTGAAGTCTTCATGACTTGGGTAGCATAAGCATCTTTATTACTCTTGACCTCACTTAGTAAAGTCTATGACCCAACCTCACTCACTAGAGAAGATAACTCGGTAGACACTTATAGTTGGTGATCCCTTTATATCCAGAATACTAATTTGGATCATTTTTTTCTTTTAATATGGAACTATTTTGGAAGTCTTCTTTGATAGCATAGTTCTAGTTTCTCCTTTGAGAACTTAAGTAAAAAAGGTAGAGTCACCCAATTCTTGAGTGACTTGATCACCATTTCTTAGACTTGTATCTCTGGTAGACTTTGGAACCCATTGATGCCTCATCTCTTTTCAAATATTATCAACTTTTTCCTTTTTCTTATATTGAATTCTACCAGTATTCATGTAGTTATTGGCAAGATGACCAAGTTCTATACAAATGAAACATCTTTTAGTAGTATCTCTTTTTCTCAAATGATGCTTTACACAATTTATACCAATGTGTCCAAATTCTCCACAATAATGACATTTGCACAAGGTGTTGTAATCCCAACCAAATATTGCTTTCACAATTTTCTTTGCTAGATTTAGTATCTTGGTTTTTCATTCTAATGACTTGTGTCCATGTTTCTTACATTTGTGGTATTTGGTTTCAATCTTGGTTTCTTTTTGCATACATTAGCCTTATGACCATGCTGATTGAAATTGTAGCACTTTCCATTGCTCCAACATTTGTTTGATGTATGACCTATCTTACCATAATGATTTCAAGTAGGTCTTTGGTTCTTTTGAGCTCCTTTCTTGGGTGATTATCCTTCTTCTGTATATCCAATTCCTACTTTTCCTTTTTGTCTATAGAGGTTTTGTTCATTCAATTGATTCATGTATGCTTGGGATTTCATCATTCTTTCATTGATTTTCCTTTTAGAGTTCAGATCATTTCACAATATTTCATTTATTTTCATTTTGGAATTTAGATAATTTCTTATTCTTTAATTTTCAAATCTTAGGCTCATGATTTCCTCATTTGCATTGGAGAGCTGATCAATAAGATTTTCTTGCTGAATGGATTGGTTCTAGATTTTATTCTTCCTTCCATCTATCTCTTCTTTTATATTGTTCTTCTACTCCATGAATTCACATAGCCTTACTGACTAAATTTCTTGTTCTCTTCTTAGTTTTCTTACTTCTTCATGTAGGGAACCATTATTTTCTAGGAGCTCTTTGATTACTTCATTGGCTTCATCGAAATTGCTTGAATGAAAGTCTTCAATTCTTTCCTCAATGTAGAGATGATCATTCATTTGAATTGCAAGTTCTTTTCTTCTTTTTAGGGATTGAGAGAGTTGCTCTTTTTCTTTCTTGAGTTGGGCAATGACCATTTCTGAAACTAGATTCTCATTGTTAATAGCTTTACCAAGTTTGAATATCTTCATGGCCTTGATCTTTGCTGAAGCTATTAAAATTTTCCCTTGAGAATCACAAAGCTCTAATACCAATTGTTGGAAATATTCAAGACTACGCTAAGTTAATGAGAGGGAAGGGGTGAATTAGTAACTTCTAAAAATTTACAATTTCAATTCTTGATCCAAAAATCCAATTAACATTTAATCCATCACATATAGTTTGATCTAATTGTTGCATGCATAAGAAACTGAAAACATGAAAGAATTCATAACACTATGACACAAAGATTTGGTGACCCAAAAACCTTTCAAGTAAAAAGTAAAACTAGGGTGGGGATGATACCCACAAACTTTAGTACTATAGTATAAAGTTATCCTATTAAAGCTTACATTGATCACTTTTGATGATCTACCCTATTAAGAGCAATAAGGACTGCTAAATCCACCTTGTGAAAGCATTTACAAACATACAATTAAGTATGCACTCGGTAAAGAGATTTAAAAAAGACTATTAGGTCTACCTTGTGAAAGGATTTGACTGATCCACCTATTAGGATGAAACAATAGATGATCTTTGATCTATAACTTGGTTTGTTGAATGGGATTTCTTTAGGTACAAATCACCTTGCTGTGATAGATATAACTTTTTTGATCCTCATACTGCTATAGCCTTTATAATTCACTCTTTCTACTCTTCTTTGATTATATTCACTTACATTGCATTCACATTCACATCTTCATCATTCTTACACACTTTGGATATGATACAATACATTACATATATACCAATCCAATTATACAAATTACAAAGTTGGCCACTATACATGTTAACATAGATATTACAAAGTCAGCCCACATGAAGACACTCAGGTTTTGAAGACTGACTTAGTAAAGTTTTGATACTTGACATCCACTATTAATGCTCATCATCATCATGAACTTGGTAGATGTAGAAGTTCAATCCATATTGAACACTTCCAAGTAGTCTTGAACTTGGTCTACGCTGGTGACTCAATAGATACTATAAAACTTGTCATATAAACTGAATCGCTTGTTTACCATGGCAAGACTCAGTAAACACTGTCACCTTCAGCTTAGTATAAACTGAGTCACTTGGTTAACACTGGACTCACATCACATTATGAACTTGGTAAACACTAAAAAACTTAGATTACATTGGTTAACTTAGCATACACTAAGATGCATAGCTTACAATGCAGATCTTCACTCTAACTATGACTACTTGGTAACCACTAGGATTTGTCCAAAGGACTTGGTAGCAACTATAGAACTTGGCAATAACTGAAATGCTTGGAAAACATTGTGAATTGTACAATGAGGTTAGTAGCTATATACAATCTGAATAAGTATGTGTCACTAATAACAAACTTGACTAATATGTCAACAGCTAGAAGATCATCGAAATGAGGCCTCTTTAATGCACTCTCTGAACTCACTAGATATTATATAAACAAAAAATACAAAATCCAAGTTAGATTAAGAAATTAAAATATTTGTACATATCAAATATAAATTTATTCAAATGCATGTTGATCAATAATGAATGAAACTTCATTTACTACTCTCCACACCTTCCTCTATTGGTCAAAAGCCCTTACATATGTCCTCAAAAAAGTAGACACCTTGCCACTTCCAACCTAAACATGTTTGTATGGTTGTTAGATTGATCTACTACTTAACCTATAATATTATTAATGATTATACCATAATAAATTAATAATTTAATAAATAATTAAAATTATAATTTAGGTTGGGGAATCTCTTATCAAAAAATGTTGGTTGAGTGAGGAAAGATACAAAGCCCTCTTGATCCCCCTCCATTGCATTAGGTGTTTCCGACGAGAGTTAAAAATATAGTTGTTAAAGTGATGATAATTATTTCTTTATAATATGAGAAAATTAAGATAATTAAAATGTAAATAATAAATATACATACTATAACCCTCTTGTTGTGAATGTAAATGCTTGAGGGTTTGCGATGGTGAATCTGGGTCAGTGCATCATTAGAGGCCACCCCCTATAAAATAAACAATGTAATAAAATTTTATTTGTACAAATAATTGACAAGTATATATATCTATATATGTATTTAATGAATTAAAAATATATAATTACCTTCCCCTTGTCAATGGTCAGTGATGCAATGTAATGCCCCACCTGGAGATCCTTGGAACAAGGATGAAATAGAAGCCAGAATATTTTTTTTTTTAAACAAGTGTAAGTGCACATGAGAACAACATACACGGATCATACACATCGCAACAGAAGACTTAATGACCATCTTGGCACCCAAAAGATCTCCAAACATCACCACTAACCAAAACACAAACAAGAAAATATAAGAGATCAACCAAGCTAAAAGATCAAAATAGACTCCTGAAAATTGGCTAAGTTTGAATTCTGAAGCCTTGAAATTTCTTAGAATCTTTATCTTAGCCCGTAGAGGTCTGAAACCCATCTCAAATGAATCATTGCATATATTAAAATATATCTTAAGTATAAGAAATAAATGATATATTTTAAACCCCGAAGAACAAACTACGAAAAAGACATAACAAAAAACCAAATTGTGCCACCAAGGGATTGAAGAACACCTGAGAGGGTACCCTAAACCATCCCTAAAAAGTTTGGATCAGACCGAAAAGTGCCCACTGCCCACCCGCACAGGTTTCATAAAATTCATGCGACATTATATCAGCACTGTGCGATACTTCACTAGTGTCATACGACATTTCTCCAGAAGTAGGGCGACACAATTAGGGTTTGGGCGATACTTCTCAAAAGGGCTTGCGATACTAGAAGTGTATCGTATGACATTTCTTTTGAGGAGGTGTGATACTTTCTAGTGTCACATGAAATCTAACCATCTATCAACAATGAAGGGAAAGTATGAAAAGGGAAAACATCACAATGAACAAAACAACCACTAAGTACGTGGTTCCTCCTAATCGTCAATGGCATCATAAGACCATCGTGGGTCCTATCCATCCCCCCTATGCATAGCATCCCAACCCACCGATTGGATCATCGGTGTTATCGTAATAGGATGTCACTACTAAACATGCTACAACAATCATAAGGGAATCTAACATGCTAGTAGTAGTAAAGTGTGAGATAACATCATCTAACATACGCTATTCATTCACATAAGGAAATGCATTAAACTAACATCATCTAGACATGATAAACAAGCATCCCAATGAAAGCATAAATCACAAGGAAGCATACTCCGAAGATCGAAGTACCAAGTGAAAACATCTAGCAGTGATCGTACTAGGCTCAAGATCATCTTTGTACATCGATCCCTAGCAGTGGTGAAGGTAGTTATGCCTCCCAACCACATGGAACCCATAGGTCCCCACCCGCCATGCTCATGGAGATAATGATCCAACTACAACCACATGCAAAACAAACATCCATGGCTAACACACATGCTGAGCAGTATGATGATTGAACCCAAGACAAAGACAATGCATAACTACAGGTCCTAGTTAGACATCTCAATGGGATACTATGTAGGGACTAACATCATGGAGAGTTGCTTGGCATTGACACGCCCAAGCTAGTATAGGTAGCTACTCTTCTCAATAGAAGGTGCACAACCTAGGGCAACTACTCTTCATGACGGAAGGCGCACAACCCACACATTTTATTATCTTGTATTTATTACCACCCAATGTTTTAATTTAATTATCACTTATATAAAACTTCCTCTGCCAATTGGGAAATAGTCACCAAGTTGTAGGATAGAAGCCCCTCCATATGCTACCCTACCCTACCCATGCTCATCCAACGATGAGTGCTTGTAGGCATGCAAACTCCCAACCCAACCCCAATGATCACAACTTCTAAAAGTACCATGAAAGATCGATCCCACAGGTCACCCGACAAATGTACATGTCTGTGGTGCACCACCATCACAGAGATCATACACAAGGACAAGATGAGAATGCAAATAGAAGTCAATAAATTGAAAACATAATCAGGATGACAGATGCTACATGCATCCCAATGCAACAAAAGAAGATGAAAAAGTGTTCTAACTGGTATCCAAATGGATCATCCAGGTCCACGAACCACAATGTACCGAGAAAATTTGAGAAAATAGGGTGGCACGCAAAATGAGGTAAAAACCCTAAATTTTGGAAAAATTCCAAAATTAAAACCCATTTGGCGTTTGGGTTCAAAAACCCCAAAAATCCAAAAATAAAAGGAATTGAACACCATATGCAAAAACAACCAGCATAACGACCCAAAAACCTAAACCCCCATTTCAAAAATAGGGAAAATGTTCATACACAATTAACTGGGTAGAACTAGCAAACAAAAACGGAGGGGAACACTAGTTCTCAACCTCCTAACATATTGTTACAAGAAATGGAAGCAGAAACAGAGAAAAAACATTAAAATGGGAAGGCCCTACTTGACAGCAAAAGGGGCCGAAATTGAAACCCACAGAATAAAATAAACAATCTGCCAAAACTGTTGAAATTGATGACAAAGCAAGAACTCCTCGAGCTGAATCCAACGAGACCAACCTCGTAAAGATCCCAAACTCATAGCTCCCACAAAAAAAAAACAATAATCCTTCAGAAGAGGATTTCCAAATTTTCTCTCCAAATACAATTTCCAAAATGTGAAGTGAATAATGAATTCACTTTTTCAATACTTATTCATTTTGAATGTAATTCATTATGGAAAATAGCTAGCTGGAGTAGTTAAACTCTGAATCGACCCAAACAAAAATAGGTTATTATCCATAATCAAAATTCACCTAAGGAAAAGCTGCTAGAAGTTAAATTCAAAAAGATTTAAAACTCGAAAACCCAAAATCACAGAAAATCACTTAACACTTTCGTGACAAGTGTGAACTTCTAAATGCACAAACATGCTCACTGGTCTAATCACATAATGCAGATGAGTTTGGATTTACTAATTACTGAAAGGTTTTAATTTAAAACAACTAAATAAGGATATGTCGACCATATAGGAGCAATATTGGCAAAATATGAATAGCTAGATCACTAACTCCATAGGTCACTACCAGGGATGTAATTCTTGCACACTAAAACACACGATCAAGTGCAATTGAATATAACATAATAGCCAAAGAAATTAAAGCATTAAATAACGCATTAATCCATTTACACCATTCACATTCACATTAATCATAAAAGACGAGAATGAAGTAAATAACCAAAGCATAAGATCCATCACATCACAAAAACCACAGATGTGTCCAATACATCATATAACCAGATAATCAGATATCATAGATCTATTGTCATCTCAAAATAACATCAACATACAAATATGATAAACTGAACAACATAGCAACAAAGAATCTATGGTATGGAAATCAAAGTATAACATTCGACCCTTAGGTCGTCTAAAGGTACAATTATCAATAAGAGTATCAAGTATCTCTCGAATAAAAAATAGACAAGGTACAGATTGCAAACTACATGCAACCCCCTCATAGTGTCCCTCACTAATAGAAGAAACTTGCAAGAGAAAAAAGAAGATGAGAAATCATGTAAAATATAATATCAAATAGGAAAGTAATGAGTAATAAAACAATACACACCACAGAGGTGTTAAGGAAAAATGAAATGGCCAAAAGTGTGACAACATCTAATTCTCTCATCTCCTCCTCTTTCATCATCTAGACATAAATGAATCACATAATGTACATAAGTATGAAGTTTTCAATTTTTTTAATATTAATATTTATTTTAAATTAATAATGTTGTGATAAATCAAATGTATAGACTCAACATAATAGAAGCAGTCCATATCTCTACCTACCCCTCCTTGTCTCTTGTAAGCAATATGTGTGTCTCTATAGCCATGTCTACTATGTAATCATCCTCAACCTCAAAGTGAAACTTTGAATTGGTAATGGGACCCAGAAAAATATTATTACACATAATGTAATTATGTGTCACATAGACATGTGAGGAACTGGAAGGTGTACTAGTGCCAACATCATTAGTATGAGGAGGCAACAATGACCTAGTCTGGGTGAATAGTAGATTTCTTAAAGGATGACTAGCTCTAATAGACTCTACACTATCATTGGTAATTGCATTAGGATGTTGTACTAGAGGAGGGTGAGATATCAAGGGGGACATATGTGTTGGTTATTGATCCCCAAGCCATGTTGTCTATTAGTGTCAAACACCTAGCCATTCGCAAGGAAAGATTAATCAGTCATCATTGTGACTGAGTCATCCTATATAGGTTGACCTAAAGGGTAAAGACTTATAAATATTCAAAGTCATGTGTCAAGAAGTATTTATTGCTGAGATATATAATGGTCACCAAGTACTCTAGTGAATCTTGAGTTAGTCAAAGATATTAATGAACACCGAGTGATATAAAGGCCACATTATTCAATTCATGCTGAGCATAGTTAAGTTGAGGGACAACATGAAGACATAATTTATGTCAAGCACCAATGTGATGTAAGTATCGAGTAAAAAAGTTGAACATACTTGTTTGGAATGGCACTAAATCCTATGTTAACCATTTTTATTGATTTGAAAGAATGTTTTAAAGATCAAGGATGTAATCAAGGAAATGATTACACATTCAAAGGAATATCGTTTATCCCTATGTAAGGGAGTCCACCAGTAGAAAATAATGCATGGACTAAAAAAAAAAGATTCATCTAGATCATTTATTTGGATCTAGAAGGTTCACCCAATCATCTATTTAAGGAGGGCCTATGACCTAAAACATAATGAATGAGTGTAAGGGTGTGTGTGTGTGAAGATTTAGTTTACATGTGAAGTTTTGGAGGTGAATCAGAGTATAGAGACAAAGTAGTGTGGCAAAGAGTTTTGAGATGATATAAAATAGATCTATCATAGTAAGGTGATATTATATTTCATAGAGGAAATCTTTTATCAAGAATTAAAGTGATAACTAAAGGATTAGGTACTGAACATTCTAATAGGTATTTTAGGGTTTAAATCTCTTAACAAAGTAGCTTTAATAGGCTTATGTAAATATCCTAACATAGTATTCACTTCATTGTGATTTAAAATCCTATATATAAGATAGAACCTAGAAGTTCTTTTAGCCTCAAAAAGGGAAGACCCTTCATAGGGTAAGTCACTAGAAGCGATAAAATCATTATAGCCTTAACAAATACAACTTTATTGCTATAGTAGTAAATATTTTGTAGGTGTCATCCCCACTAAAATTTTACCTTCATCTTGGAGGGATTTTACATTACCAAATCAATCTTTTAATGTGTTTTATTTATGAGTTTACATTTATGCAGTTAGAAGGTAGATTTGGTATTATGTTGATGTGAATGGTTTCATTGATATGAGATGAATGTTTAATGAGGGTTTTTTGTGGTGATATCAAATATGTTACAATATTGTTGGAAGCATGGATACTAATGATATTCATATGGGGGAGTATTGTAGATATGTTACATTCATGACTGAGTTTTTCATTAATGTTAACATAACAATTTTTTGTGGTATCTGACAAAAGAATAGTGGAAAGATTAAGTTGGTACAGATGAATAGTTGAGCATTCTATCAAGGTTATGGGAGATACTTCTTAGTATCTAGTATATGCAACCAATGTTAGAAGAAGAAATGATAAGTCTAGAAGAAGTTATGTAAGTTTTGGTGATGTCTATTATGAGATAGATTTTACAAAGGCATGTTTTGGTAAACTTTATATCTCTTGGTAGATTTGATATTCTGAGAATTGAGGTTGAGGATTTGAAGAAGACATGTTGGTAATGATGTGGCTAAGATTGCTCATCATAATATTATGTGTGTTAATGTTATCACTAAGTGTAACATGTTCTTAATGTGGTCCTATAATGATTAATTGAGAAGGTCTAATAGTCGATTTAGGGAATTGTTTTATGGACTCAGTATAAAGGAAGGATATTTTCCTTTATCATATAGAATGGATTGGAATTGATGATAAGTAGAAGTAAAAGTGGAATGCAAAGTTGAGTAGAGTAGTGTAGAAGTGAAGGAAACTTCATTACTAAGCTTTGATATTTGGATTTGAGGTTCATGACCTGGTCTACAAGGTTTGATAGTGATTGGTTTGGTTGATAGAACAAAGAAAAGAAGAGCCTAACAGTAAACTACATATTTGAATAGTGAGCTCTTCTTGTAGTTGAAATTACATGTTTGGGTAGTGGGCTCTTCTTGCATAAATTGTACTAAAACTCCTAACACAGTTGGCATAACTCCTAATAGGGTTGGAATCTCCTAACAGGGATTCAAAGTCTCCTAATAGGGACTCTATGTACTAAATGTTGTAACAAGCTCCTAATAGGGTCCATCCTCCAACAAGGAATATTTATATTAGTCCATCATCTTGTGGGCATCATTCCCATTAGGGTTTTCCCTTTAATCAAGGGTTTCCCTAGTTAACATATCTGGTGTAATTGTCTATGTACATCTTATTATGGTTTATATTTACTTTTGTTGAATGGTTAATTTTTTTTAAAAGAAGATACATGTTTGAATTGTTGGATAATTGGTTCACCCTTCCCCCACCCCACTCTTAGTTATCTTGGTAGGCTATTATTTCTAACAATTAGTATCAGAGAAATAGGTCCTTGAAGATAAATTTTAACAACTTTGGGAGATCCATGGTGAGAATGTTCAAGAAAGATAGTCCTACATCTAATAGAGGAAATTTCAACACTAGAGTGATGGAAATTCTTGGTGAGTTGTTAGATTTGTGTAATGAGAAAAATATTGAGTTTTTAGATCTAGAATCCTTCTATTGTATACAAAAGAACAGTACCATAAGAAAAGATAGATCTAGATCAAAATAAGACATGAAGATAAAGGAAGGTATTGATCTACATACAAAGAGATAACCAGAAGATATGAATTTTTTTATTTGTTGGACATGTAAAGAATTTGGTCATTTTTCTAATAGATGTCCTAAGAGATTGAGAAAAGCTAGGAAGAATATACTCTCTAATAAAGTTGAAGAATTTAGAGCAATATGGAAAGATCCTTGAAAGACTGTGTTAATGAGTCTAGATTGATTAATGAAGAACAAGTATCAAAATAAATAACTTTGGAAAGTGTAAATGTAAGAATTGATAAGAAATTTAGGATACAAGAGAGAATAGTTGATTACAATTTAGATGATGTTGTTATTAATAAGCCAAGGAATTATGAGGTGTTTCTTGAGACTAACTATGATTTTCAAAATGAAGGAGAGCTAAGGTAGGAACAAAGCTTAAAACCTTTAATAGAAACAAGAGTTGAGATAACAACTCCTACCTTAGGAAAGAAAATGATAAAGAATCATCCATCTGTGCAGATCATTGGAAGCAAAGTCAATAAAGAACTATGTTTGATATCTCAAGTTGAGCTTAAGAATGTAAATGAAGCATGTAAAGATGATTATTGGAAATAAGCTATGGAAGAGGAATTGGATTAGATAGTAAAGAGTGAGACATGGGAATTGGTCCCCAGACTAGTAGACACAAATGTGATAGGAACTAAATGGGTATTTAGGAACAAGATGAATGAACAAGGTGAAGTTGTAAAAAACAAAGCAAGATTGGTATGTACAGGTTACTCACAACAAGAAGAAATAGATTATGAGGAGACCTATGCTCTAGTGGCTAGAATAGAAGTAGTAAGATTATTCTTAGCCTATGTAGCATAGAAGAAATTTAAAGTATATAAGATGGATTTGAAGTCAAGATTTTTGAATAGAGAACTTGAAGAAGAAGTGTACATTGAGTAGCCTGAAGGTCATCCTTTGACAAATGACAAGGACATAGTATGAAGATTGAGGATAGAATTGTATGGCCTAAAACAAGTACCCAGAAACTAGTATGAAAGTTTGGACAAGCATTTGACAAAGCTTGGATATATAAAAGGTATGGCACATAGTAATCTCTATTGGAAATAAATTGATGATGGTTTGATAATTTTGGTAATATTTGTTGATGATATCATATTTGGAGGAAATGATGATGAAAGTGAGAAGTTTGTAGAAGAAATGAAGAAAGAATTTGAAATGAGTATGATAGGAGATATGAATTACTTTCTAGGATTATAGATTGTACAAAATAAATAAGGAATCTTTATTTCTCAAGATAAGTACTTGAAGGATTTACTAAAAAGGTTTGGTTTGGAAACATACAAACCCATTGGAACACCTATGGTAACTAGACACAAGTTATCTATAAATGATGAGACTTCTATTATTGAGTAGAAGTACAAATTTATGATTGGAGGGTTGCAATATTTGAGTCACATAAGGCTGGATATAGCAAGTGTAGTTGGAATTATTGCAAGTTTCCAGTTGATCCTAGAGAAGCACATTATGAAAAAGTTAAAAGAATATTTAGATATCTAAAGGGAACATCTAAGTTTGTATTGTGGTATGATAGATCTAATGATTTACTCTAAGTGCTTATATTGATGTTGATTGGGTAGGAATTATGGATGATAGAAAGAGCACCAATGGAGGAGCCTTCTTTCTTGGAGCAATATTGGTTTCTTGGTTAAGCAAGAAGCAGGATTGTACATCACAAAGTATAGCAAAAGAAAAATATGTTGTAGCAACAAAAAATTATAATAAAGTTGTTTGGATGAAGTAGATGTTGAAATATATAAGGATAGAAACCAATGAACCTATTGTCATACATTGTGACAAAACAAGCATGTTAAATATGTCTGAGAATCCAATGTTGCATTCAAGGACTAAGCATATTCCTATCAAGTATCATATGTTGAGAGAGAATGATATAGAAAATAAAATTAGATTGAAGTATGTGAGCACTAAAGAGTAGATTTTAGATATATTCACTAACCCTCTTCCCAAGGAGAATTTTGAATATACATGAGGTATTCTTGGGGTTATATCCCTTCCTACATCAGACTAGAAGATGAAAAAGTGCATTAGTCTAGTGTAATAGAGCACCATTGCTATCTAGACTAAATGCTGATGCTTCCTATATGAGGGAGTATCTATGATGGACAGAGTCATCTAGGACTCATGTTGGATATTCTTTTGAATAGTGTTTTTTGACACTTGAGCTAAGGAAGAATCAATTGTTGTAGAGTTTGATGTAGTAAAGTTGGTTGTTGAAACCTTTGACATTGATGTCAATGTGGGAGAAGTTTGACATGAAAAATAACATGGAAAAACATGTAAAACATGATGTTGGAGAAGTTAGGCATGAGTATAGTAGGTTTAGAAGAAGCACATCATGGAATGATAGTTTGACAAAAAGCACATTGAGGTATATCAATGGGGGAGAATGATTGATGAAGAGGATTTGAAAAGTAAGATGAATAGTCTTTTTGTTGGTATTCTTGGAAATAGATTTTTTTAATCTATATTTTCATCAATGTCAAAGTGGAATATTGTTGCAAGATTGTTGGAAGCATGACCACTGATGATATTCCTATGGGTGAGTATTGTAGATATGTTACTATGATGATATGTTACATTCATGATCAAGTTTGTCATTGATGTCAACATAGCAATTTTTTGCACGGTATCTGACAAAAGAACAATAGAAAGATCAAGTTGGTAAGGATGACTAGTTGAGTATTCTACCTATCCAAGGTTATGGGAGATACTTCTAAGTATCTAGTATATGTAGTTAATGTCAGAAGAAGAAATGATATGTCTAAAAGAAGTTATGTAAGTTTTGGTGATATCTATTCTGAGATAGGGTTTGCAGAGGCATGTTCTAGTAAATTTGTTATATCTCTTAGTAGAGTTGTTATTATGAGAATTGAGGTTGAGGATTTGAAGAATAAATGCTGGTGATGACATGGCTAAGATTTATTGTCATAATATTGCATGTAGGGAAAGCTATTCAAGTTGTAAGGTAGAAGATTAATGTTATCATGAAGTGTAACATGTTCATAATGTGGTCCTATAATGATCAATTGTGAAGGTCTAATAGATGACTTAAGGAATTGTTTTATGGACTTGGTATAAAGGAAGGACATTTTCCTTTATCATAGAATGGATTGGAATTTATGAGAAGCAATAGTAAGATCAAAATGCGAAGTTGAGCAGAGCAATGCAGAAGTGAAGGAAACATCATTGCCAAGGTTTTGCCAAGTGATCCGAGATTTGATATTTGGATTTGAGGTTTGTGACCTAGTCTAGAAGGTCTAATAGTGATTTATTTAGTTGATAGAACTAAGGAAATAAGAACATAATAGTAAATTACATGTTTGAGTAGTGAGATCTTCTTGTAGTTAAAATTGCATGTTTGGGTAGTGGGCTCTTCTTGCATACATTGTATTACAATTGCTAACAGGGTTGGCACAACTTCTAATAGGGTTGGCACAAATCATAACAAGGTTGGAATCTCCTAATAGGGATTCAAAGTCTCCTAATAGGGACTCTATATACTAAATGTTGTAATAGACTCCTAATAGGGTCCATCCTCTAACAAGAAATATTTATATTAGTACATCATTTTGTGGGCATCATTCCCACTAGGGTTTTCCCTCTAATCAAGGGTTTCCCTAGTTGATATATCTAATTTAATTTTCTATGTGCATCTTATTATGGTTGCTATTTACTTTGGTTGAATGGTTAAGTTTTCTTAAAAAAGATAAATGTTTTAATTGTTGGATAAATGATTCAAACCACACCCCCCCACCAAAAAAAAATAAAAATCTTAGTTATCCTAGTGGACTATTGTTTCTAACAAAATATGTTTCATAATATAGTGAAATAAGTTTGGTAGATCCCTATTCACCACCCCTATCAGTATCAAAATTTCCCTATTAGATTTTCAACAATTAGTATCATAGCTATGTACTCTTGGCAGAAGTCTAACCACTTGGGAGTTTAAGATCTTGAAGATGGAAGCCTAAAAACTAAGAAATATCATTGAGAACCAAAAGATTGATGTTAAAATTGCATATATATAAGTGAAGACCAAAAGAGATACATTAAGAAAATCCTTAAAGAGAATGAATGAGATGGAAATTCAACAAAATGACACCCAATACAAAGAAGAGACTATTGAAGAGCTATTCGGTGAAGGAAGATCCAATGAATCTAATGTAGCAACAATAGATATATTGGAGAGGAACAATACCCTGAATGAGGAAGTTAGAGAATTTAAAAGAGAACATGAAATTCAATTAGAAAGGTTATGTGAAGTGAAAAAAAAAAGAAAAAGGTTGAGGAAGACAAAGAAAAGGTTAAATATGACAAGGTAATGACTAATGAAGATACAAGACTGTTGGTTATAAGACTTGATGAAAGGATCAATGTAGTACAAAAGATAACCCATAATTAGTTTTATATTCTCAATCAATTTCTTAGTTAAAATAATCATATTGAAAGAAAGGAGTTGGAGATTACAAATCTAAAATTTGAGAATGGTAGATTGAGTCAAAAGCTTAAAAGGAATTTGTGGAGAGGTTGAATAAAATTAAAGAATCTATGGTATTTCTAAATACATGACACTCCTGGACTAGACTATAGAAATTTCTTATTAGGTGTCAAGCAAGGAGAAAAAATGAATGTGAATACAAGGAAAAATAACAAGAATCGAACATGCTATCACTATGAAAACTAGACCATACAACAAACATTTGCAGGAGAAAAATTGGTAATTGAAACCCTAAACCTAATTTCAATGGTTATTTCTTTACTTGCAACAAACAAGGTCATCAAGCACATGAGTGTAAATCTAAGGTCAATAAAGCACCAAATAATTCTAGATTTGAAGGCTAATGCTATACATGTTAGAAGTATAATCATAAGTCACAAGATGGAAGATGTAAGGAAAAGAACAATGGGACACCTAAATGTCAAGCTAAAGCACCTAAGTAAGGTAATACCATAAATTGGGATTATAATACTTGGGTAAATTTCCAATATTGTGGCAAGTATGGACACTTTGCAAAACATTTTTCTAGGATACATCTTAGAGGAAGATCTGGTAACTAAAGGAATTTTAGACCACTATGTTTCAATTGTTAGAAGGCTGGTCATCTAAACAAGGACTACATGAACTGAGTACTAGCACCAAGTTTTGAGGTAAAAAAATGGAAAGGAAAAGGTCAATAATGAAGAAGTATGAAGTGAAATGAATCAAACATAGAAAAATAAGTTAGATGAAGGAAATAGTGAAAATGGAGAATTTGTGATTACTAAATCCAATGGATTAGGTGATTGCCCTACCTTAAACTAAATTGAAAGACATGTATGGAACTATGTTTCAAATTGCTATATCATACATTAGTTCCAAATATCCTATTCATACAGGTCCAAATTAGAATGAATGAAGATGCATAAGGACATATGTATATATTTGAGTTGAAGATGAGTCATGATACAGAGTTGAAAATTTGGTAGAGACTGAGCGCCAATTTCAGATGTCAGTATAAATTGAGTCTCGATATTGATCAAGAAAAGTTGAAGGATGTATTTGTGTTGTCATTAAGTAAGATGAGACAACTATTATGTACCCAATGTATACCTAATAATCATGTGGAAAACTTAATGGGAACTTAGATCAACTGTTTGAACCTATATAGTTAATTTTGAATCACTAGGTTTTTGAGTTTATAGAGCAAAAATCTAGGCAAATTGTAGAGTGATTTGTATGAAGTTGTAAAGATATTCAAGTGTCTATCAATGGGTTAGCAAGTAAGTTGTGTGAAGTTATTTGAGTAAAGTTACCAATTTGTGAAGTTGTTTGAGTTTGTAACCCTAGATTGCAAAAATGACATCATCTGCATCTGCAAGTGAGAAGAAGGAAGCATTGAGGGATAGCAATGTCCAAATTCTCTGAAATGATGCATTCCATCCACTTAAATTCAAAGGGTACCTTGATATTACGTTGACAAGAGATTCTTCAGGGGCATTATCTATAATTCCATCTAGAGTAATTATGGCACACAATGTTAGGTTGTGTTATATGTACAAGATGAGGCATATAAGTGGTTTTTAGATGAGACATGCCTATGATAAGTTGTGTGACATTAGAAGATTCAAGGATGAGAACAAGGTTGTGGGAAAGAAAGGGTTAAATAATTCCCTAGAAATTCCAAAGGTATTCAAAGTTGAATAGATAAAGATCATGTAGAGTAGGATACACAACATTATATTATGGTTAGAGACTGGACTAGTAAAAATTTCAAAGTCCATTATTCATCATGTGACTGGTTACCCTATTTTGGATTGAGTGAAGACTATTCTTTTCCAAGAAAGGGATATTATTGAAAGAAACACAAAGGAAAAGTATAATGGCCAAGGTATGTCAACAAACACTATCAAGGATCCTATAATCAAGTTTATAGTTTGGGTGATTGTTCATTAGTTTTATCAGTCAAGATGACTGAATAGTGTGCTATGTGTATCTATTGAGATGGACTAAAAATTGGTCAAGAAGGACAATAACTATGATTTGGCTAAGTTCCAACTCATCCAATTTGTAGAGAATCTTGGAGCAATAAGAAAAGTAAAGAATACGTCTTGTATGTTTGGTTTTCTTATCATATGCATATTTTATATGTACATAATTCATTTCCTACTATTAGAGATGTAGTTTGGGATATGAGTAGAAAACTAGTGACCAAGAAAATAAATAAGTACAATAATTAGATAGGTGAGAACTTTGAGATCATAATGGATTGTTATTTTGAGGATTTCAAGAAGAAGATGGATAATAGGTTCAAAATACTATGATCACATATATTTTCTTATGGATACATATTACACATATGTACAAGGATTAATACCTTGAGTGGCATGGCTAAGACCTCTACATTATGAGGTAAATGTTGATGAAGTATTTATTGATCTCTCTAATTTTTGTTGTCTATTACTATCAATCACTTAGTCATATACAAGGAAGAGTTGGTTGGTCATCACTATGACCAAGCTACTCTTATACAAATTGAGTGATGTATTTGTAAAGACTTCTAAATAATCATGTATATGCCAAGATCTATAGGAGTTAAGTCTTTGGTCACCGAGTATTCCTATATAAGTCAAGTTTAGTAAGTGCCAAGCAAACAAAGAATATGGATGTTATAAATATGGATAACTAGGATAAGTTGATATAGTGATGGAATTGTCATTTAGGAAAACATATATCTTAAGGTAAGAAGGAAAATTTTATAGATAAGAATTCCATAGTTAGACATGGAAAATTATCTAAGTATTAGATATGTTATTGACAACACATATAAGGTTTTGGTAAGAATGATCAATAGAGAAAATATTGGTATGTGCATGGTTAATGAAAAATAGTACAATATGTTAGGATGATGTCACTAAGTGCACAAAACTATATGGATCGTACAGAAGGAGTTATGCAATAAACACTGGTAAAGGCAGTGTACAAAGCAGAACAAAGCTCATCTAAAAGTGTGTAATTATGAGTTAAAGAATTATTTTATCTATAAAATAATTATTTAACTAATTAGGGAACACATCCTAGATGTTAACCCTAAGTTAGAAAGAACTAATATTATATTTAGCCAAGCATGTGAAAGCTTGAAGGCCAACTAGGCAAGTTTTGTAAATTGTAAAGGTATAAAGGAAGGATTGCAATATCCAAAGTAGTGTGTGTACTTGTAGATGTACATGTGAACTATGGAAATTTATGTTAAGGTTATATATGTGATATGTGAACTATATAAGAAGTATGTGAAGTAAAAAAATTAATAGGAAATAGGTTGTTGTATCTATCCTATTGTGTAAAGAAACTACATTGTACGATTTCATGTTTAGGTAGTAGGCTAATCTTGCAAATATTTTGTAATTGTACATATCAAATTCTAATAGGGTTGGAGCAACTCCTAATATGGTTGATTATTTTAATAGGGCCTTTTCCTCTAACAAGGACCAAGACACTATATGTACTTAATAGACTCCTAATTTTTGGAATTAACAATGGGAAAGTAAACTCTTTGGGGGGGGGGGGGGGGGGGGGGGTGAATCAACACTTCAAAATTTAACCATAAAAAAATTCACCACACATCAATCTCATAATTTTCATGTAAATTGAAATAGCTAGCTACACATGTTCACCCATAGCATGAAACAAATAACACATAACACAATAAATTTGTTAACTAAAAACCCTCCAATGAGAAGGTAAAATTAGAGTGGGGATGAAACCCACAAATATTCACTACTGTAGTTGTAAAGTGTATCCAATGAAGGTTACAATAATTTTTATTATAAACTATGATCTACACTATGAAAGGTTTTCCCTATTAAAGGCTTAGAAAGATTGTCAAAATCTTACCCTATTAAAGGATTTCAACACCTTGCTAAAAGTGTGCCTTATTAGAGGACTTCAAATTACAATTAATAAAGCACCCTATTAAAGGATTTACAAAATATTTCTAGGACTACTCTATTAAGATATTTTCACTAATTTACCTATTAGAATGTTTTAGCTTTGATCCTTTAGTTAGCACCTCTTTGCTAGATATTAGATATCCTCTATCTTGATGTGTACTTGATCCTCCTGATCAAATGTATCTCTTCTTTCCTTTAACTACTCTTTTCTATTCTCTCTAATTGATATTGCATTTCATATCTCTCTCACAACCTCCTTAGTCACCATGAATTCTCTTTCTATACTTATAATTCACCCTTTTCTTCTCATCTGCACATACGAACTCCTACTATTTTCCCTTATTAAGAAGACTTAGGTGAGCTAGGGTTAGGGGAATCAATGATTGTTATTCACCCATTTTTCCACTTATAAAATCCCTTAATATGATTGGTTTCATTCACTACATAGGGATTCTCAATATACCTTCATATATATCTTCTAGAATTTTAAAACTATCCTTAAGTCAGCCTAAAAATGGCTTATGTAGGAGTTTGTGCCATTACAAACAACTATGTCCAAAACTATTTACTCAACACTTCAAAGCTCTGATGCTCAACATCCATTACATCTTCAATGCTATAACTCATCTCTTGAATGACTCAACATCCATTGTTTTACTTGGTATATGAATCACTTAGCATATATGTCTTACTTGACGCTTGAGTGACTTGGTACATACCATCTTCTTGGCACATACTGGTGCTCGACACTAACTATGTATATTAATCAACATCCACTCTTACTCAGCACATACATAGTTTTGTTAAGTAATGACTTGAGTATTTTGTCACTACCTTGTCAAAACCAAAATGAGGTCAACGATCTCCCCCTTTAACAAGAGGTAAAAACACTTTTTTATGCATATACAACCTAACTTATGTGCATAACTTAGGTAATCTATATCTCATACAAAATTTCAAAATTTCAAAATTTTGCATAAATGATGACTTAGCCATCATACCTCTTCAAAATTCCATAACTCCCCCTAAGTTGAGTGTCCCTTTCTATTTTTGAATTTTGTATAACTCCTCTTGAGTAAATATGCTATACTACTATTGTCCCCTATTTCTATCTCAAAACTATACTCTCCTTACTTGCAAAAAACCTTATAATTCCCCTACACTTTTTTATGCATATACAACCTAACTTATGTGCATAACTTAGGTAATCTATATCTCATACAAAATTTCAAAATTTCAAAATTTTGCATAACTGATGACTTAGCCATCATACCTCTTCAAAATTCCATAACTCCCCCTAAGTTGAGTGTCCCTTTCTATTTTTGAATTTTGTATAAAACCTCCTGAGTAAATATGCTATACTACTATTGTCCCCTATTTCTATCTCAAAACTATACTCCCCTTACTTGTAAAAAACCTTATAATTCCCCTTTTTGGCACTTATGTCATTTGGGTGGTACACTTATAGTGTGTTTGTCCAAAAATGTTTTGGTGGACCTTCATGATTATTTTCAATGTTGCATGCCAATTATTACACACTACCTCTAGAGATTGATACTATATATCTAGCTTGACAACAAGGTTAACTAAACCATCATGAGGGGAAAGATGAGGATCTTTCTTCATCAAGGTTTCAAAAATGGCTAGTTCCATGTGTAGCACTTCCATGTATGGGGTCAACATATATTAGATGCTAATCAATCTAGCTTGAATGTTAGAATCTTGTGCTTTTTACTAGGCAAGCCTACCTTGAGTGGATAGTAGTCTCTAAAAATGTGTTTGACATTGAGTAGGAGATAGTTGTAAGGTATTACCTATAGACTTTAGATCTCCCTCTAGTTGGTCAACATGCCTCTATACTTCTTGTATAAAAAGATTCACATCACACAACTTGGTGTAAAGAGATAAAATGTTCTCCAAAACCTTCTAGAAAATCTATATCTTGGTTACAAGCTCAACCTATTGTAGTGCAATGACATTAGATAGATGTTCAAGAACTTTTTTCTAAAACTTCTTTTCTGACCACTCTAAAAGTTTAGTATTTGAGTCTAGGTCATCATCATTTATCTTGTCAACAATATTTACCAATTTCTCAAGAATAATTTTTTCTTCACTAGGGGCTAGGAGGCTAAAAACATTAGGAAATATATTTTTTTATTTAATGAAGAACTTGTTTCTGCTTGTGCTCCCTTCTTAGAAACTCTTGCTATTTCTTCCTATGTATAGCTTCATATAGAAAGTTCATCTACTCAGTGGTGATTGTGGTTAGATCAAACTTGGTTAGTTAAATGACCTCATCAAGACTCACATCTCCATAATATATCTCTTCTAAGCTCCTTGATGTTTATGCACTTGTCCTGAATATCTGCAATGGTGTGGCTTGAGTGCTTGGCCTCTAAAGAACTTGACTACTAGTAGGAATTACAAAAACTGGTAAGGTAGCAAAGTTTGGATAGAAAATTTTTCCTCTAGATTAGTAGTCACCTTCAATTCTTTAAGCTTGTCCATTTGACTATCCTTCTTTCTTCTCTCCACCTTGTGTCTATGGTGTAGGTGTAGGACATGCTTCTTGACCTAATCTAATTTCTCTTCCATCCATCTCAATTATAAGTAATACTTTCTTATGGGAAATGAATTTCACAAGAAGTAATGCAACTATTTTTCTAACAACACCTTTCCATTTAATGCTTGCACTATGTTCTTCTATAACTTTTACCTTTGGGGTTACACTAGATGTGTCAATTTGCTTCTCCCCTATTGTTGCCATATCTTCCTTTTCAATTTCATTAGTTCTCACCAATATAGGATTTTTTCATAACTATGCTACTATGGTGGAACTCTTTAATATCTTCTTTAAATCACCCTTTATCAAAGGATTGATATTTTGAGTAGAATTGTTAGGAATATCCTTGATTTGTATTGAGTCCTCCTAACTCACTTGTACCTTAGGTACAGTTTGATCATCTATCTATTCTTCTTTAGCTATAGCCTCTTCTTCTATTGATTCTTTCTTAGTGCCTCCCACACTACCATCTTTGACTGACTCATCTTTTGCTTCTTGTTTTGTTGTCTCCCACTCTACTTGCTTAAGGTCTTGCAATGCTTGCTTACCTTTCTTTATTATTATAGGAGTGGGTAACTTATAAATAGATCTCCAAATAGCTATTCTTTTGGTTACCACATCCTCAATCTACTTATTTAGTATATGGAAAGATCTATATTTGGGGAAAAATTTAGTTTTGTGCTTTTCTATAGCCTTGGTAATCTATCTTTTGTCCAATTCTGGCATTACTTGGGGTAAAGTTGATTCTTTGATTTGTCTTCATGCTTGTAGGCTATATTTCCATTTTTTCTCAACTTAGTCATAAAGAATCTTAGATAGTGAGTTGGCAATCTCTATAGGAGTTGATTTCTATGTAGCCATCATCACATATATGGCTTCCTATATAGTATTTTGTTCAACTTTTCCTATCTTATCAAAATCTATGTGTACAAAACTAGAAAAATTTGCATTTGATTTTATATTATCACACAAAGTATCTAAATGAGAGAAGGGACTATGGGTTACCACCTTGAATTGACTCATGTCATCATATTTTTTCATCTCCTCATCTGACTTAGTTGGAGCTACATATTTTCTCCTTTCATATGTCTTCTTGACTAGTTATATCAGCTTTGCTAAAGAAATAGTCTTCTTACCTTTAGGTTTCTCAGA
This sequence comes from Cupressus sempervirens, assembly GCA_028749045.1. Lineage (NCBI taxonomy): Eukaryota > Viridiplantae > Streptophyta > Pinopsida > Cupressales > Cupressaceae > Cupressus > Cupressus sempervirens. The sequence continues at coordinate 493,754,243 of CM053790.1, forward strand.
AATCTTGACTTTCTTAGTGGTTTCCCTTGTGCTAGCCCTGGTAACAAGAGCTATTGGCTTCTATTGTGATAGTTTCATAATATTTTTCTTGGGTTTCTCCACTTCAGCCTTCTTAGACTTTCTTTTCTTTTTAGCATGCTAAGGTGCTTCCTTGACTTCTTCTCCCTTAACACCTTCTTCATGAGCTCCTTCATCTTCTCCTTGACCTTGAGTAATTTCCAAAGGGGCTTGGACTTCTTCTTCCTCTTCTTCATCTCCCCCTTTGCTAAATCTTTCTTACAGCTTCTTGACTATTTTTTTCTTCTTCATAACAATAGTAGTTGTTTTCAATTCCATTGTGATCCTAGACTTGGCTACCTCATAGTTTCCAAATGAGGTAGTACTTTTATCTATTTTCTCTTCCAATAAAGTTGTAATAGCTATAGATGCCTAATCAATATTTATCTCATATGGCAAGAGCTTAATCCATTTGACTTTGGATAGGACTATGTGCACATATGTATAATCAACATGAACTAGAAAGAAAATATCATGCCCAAAATTTATAGGGAAAAATAAAACTACTTTTTTTTGAAAAGTGAAATGAAGTTTACTAACACAATGACCATTAACAAGTTATGATCTATTTATTGCCTATATATGTGTGCAAGACACACCTAATCAATATTTTGAGGGATATCTATGATACCTAAGTGTATTAGAGATCATTATCTTAATCATGGGTAACTCCCTAGTGGTTGGGTTAGAATGAATAACATTAGTCCTCAAGTACTCCATTTATAATGTTCTACTTTCCAAAGAGAGTGTTAAGTTCTAACATGTTTAGTAACATAGCCCAATCCCAAATCTACTTCTTACTACAAGGACATACATATAGCATAGTCATGATTGATGTTATAATTACTAAGATGCATGCTGTCAAGGCTTGCTTTGATGAACTTACTAGACTTAGGTTCCATTTGGACCATATATTGATAGATCATTTTGCAGCAATAATGTATCCTTCCTTCCATAAATTTATATTCAAATTATAGGATGCACTTCTTTATTCACTATTCATGGAATAATAGAAAAAAAATAAAAATAAAAATAAAAATTGGTAAATCTATAATACTTTAGCTATTAATCATGTTAGGATTCAAAACCTATGTATTAATGCAAGGATTTTAGATATTCATATTATAGTTATGATGTGTACCAAATAAGATGTAGCACTTAATACAACCAATCCTATGTAAAGTTTGATATCAAACATGGGTGCTAAAAAAATTAATAAAATCATCTATTAATGACATCAAATATCTAATTACATTTATATGCCTCTATAAGACAATCACATCTTCACAATTACAAATTTAACTATGCCACACAATGGTGCCTCAATGGATCATCATTTAGTGCCATAGCCCATACAAATAAAAACCATATATGATAGTAGAAGTAACTAATTTTAATAATATACATAGTGTACACATCTATACTATTTCTTGATACATTGCATGACTTCATATGATTCTAACTTTACTATCAAATGTTATTTATTATTGACCATTAAATATTGTTAATAACTACTCTAACTTGATTTAACAATGTTGATATATGTTTTAAAAGTTGGATCTGCCCTTCTAAGGATAGTAATGTTGGAATCCTATGGAAAATTACCCTCCCCCATATCTAGTAGGGTATTTCAAAAGAAAGAAATAATAGAATCCTCCGAAATAAAGAAATGCCAGATTGGGTGCTTGGACAAAACATAGTTAGAGAAATAAAGGAAAATTTTAAGGCTTAGAGGAATTGTAATAAAGACTTTCAAATTGACAACCCAATGCTATCCACACATTCAAATATGAAGAAAGAAGACATTAGACTAAAGACTAGATGGAAGGCTCCACCTACAGGATGGCTTAAAGGGAACTTTGATGGTGCTACTAAGGGAAATTCAGGTAAAGCAGGTTGTGGTGGAGTTTTGAGAGATAATACATGTAATATAATAGATGCTATTTCTATAACTATTGGTATATCTAATAGTCATAAAGCTGAGGCCACTGCACCTCTATATACTATGAGGATTTTTATGGAAACTAGTTTCCAGAATCTCTGGTTGGAAGGAGATTCCTTAAACATTGTTAATATGCTAAATGGTAAAATTTTGGTCACATGGTCAATAAAATATTGTGTAATGGAAATTAAATCATTAATGAATAAATTTGAGGAAGTATTTATTTCCCATTCTTTCTATGAAGGTAATGCAGTGGCTGATTGGATTGCCAACAAAGTTGTCCAACGAGAGTGTAAGATGACATGGCATGATGATTTAAGCAAGGATATGGATTTGAAATCTCTCATTAACTATGATAGAGTTCATGTGATGGAGGGAAATATTTTTCAAGATTAGAAATATAATGAAATATGGAAGTGTAGATATGAAAGTTAGTGTTATTTTCCCTAGAAAGTACATTAATGTGACTTCAATACTGGCTTCGCACATATTTGTTTTTATGAATGCCTTATTTGTTCTAATGAATACCTTGATTCTAGTTTTGTATTTATTTCTTCCTCTCCACTTGAATCTATATTTTCTTAGAAAAAAAAAAAACTTTTGAAATGGGCAGAGAACCATGTAAACAGAAGCCTAAAAATTGCAAGGCTTGGAAAGCCAAAACCTCTGTTTGGAAAATTTTGCAGAAGGGGAATGTCACCACTTATCTGGAGTAATTTCATGGATGTAAACCTCATGTCACTATGAATCTCTTCAAAAATTGGGTCAAAGATAGGGTTTCTCTATGTGGAATGATGGAGCATTTGACGGAAGACTTCATTGTTGAGGTGACGGGATTGCCAAAGGAAGGCATAAAATTTAGCAAGGAAATGAGTATTTCAAACGTAGTGTTTAAGAAGTTTTTGAAAATGGATGAGGAGGAAAAGAACTTGGATAAGAATGGTGATTTTATGAACTAGGCCAAATCAAGGTTATCTGGTAGGATGTGCTTTCATGCATCTATGAGCACTTTATCTTAGATGGTAGAGCTAAACATGTTCGTAAATTTCATTTTTTGTTTTTGAATCACTTTAGGCATAAAGATAGAATCTAATTTCCTTTTTATTTGAGATTTTATTCACTCCATAGTCTTCAAGCTCATAGCAAAAAAGAATCCCACCCAATTCTTCATGAAGAGTTAATTTTATTGATTGAGAATTATTGTAAGAACAAGGCTATTGTGTCTTCCCCTCCTTCTGAGAAAAAGAAGGGCTCTATGAGTGAAACCCAATCTAGGAAGAGTAAAGGAAAGGAAGGGGTCAGTGGGAAAAGATGAAATCTAAAGCAAGAAACCCCTCAAAAAAATGTGGAAGAGATTCTTGAGTCTAATAACTCAGATAATAATGAAGAAAAAAATGTGGATGAGGAGGAGAACATGGATGTGGGAGATTTCATCTCTAATTTGGAAGGTTACCTTGGTAGTAAGGGAAAATCTGGTAAGGAGGATATGGATGAAAGTGATGATAAAAATATTGGGTCGGGCAATGTTGGTGAAGGGGATATCAATTAGAGTGAACAATCCCTAGGAGTGAGGGATGAAAAAGAAGTAATGGAGAAGGAAAATGAGGAACTGTCTAATAAGGATGATGAAAATGTGAAGGAAGACACAAGGAAAGATAAGAATGAGTCAATGGGTAAGGAAGACATGGGGAAGGAGAAGGATGAATTTGCTGGTAGAGATACTAGGCTTTCTTTCCTACATACTACAAAGCTCAAGGTAGACTCTTCCCTTCAAGCTGACTCCTAGGTGTATAAAAAACTAATGAATTTGAAAAGAAAAGTTACTACAATGGAGTAGAACCAAGAAAATGATCATGCGAAGACCACCCAGATGGAAATTTAGGTTGGTAATATACCAGACAAACTAAAGGAATATGAAAACAAAATCTGGTTATTGATCAAAGAAAGTGATAATAAGATGGAGCAGGTTATTTCTAATAGTTGTGTAGCTACTACCAACTTAGGGAAGAGAACTAGAGAAGAAATCATATCTCTAGGGGTCCAAGTAAATGAACCAAATAGAGCTCCAGGAAAAAAGCTGCTGAGGGCACTATGGGATCTATAGTGAATACTATCCAAAGTACTATGGAGGCTAGAAAAGAGGTGGTCCAAATGATCAAAGAACTATAGTAGCAATTTTTTTATGTTTTTGGTTTTTGGTATCTATCTTGGTAGTTGTCCTAGTTTCTGGTCTATTTTCTAGGTTTTTTTAATCTAGTTTTGTTGTTTTAAAACTAGGTTCTAGGTCCTTGTAAAACTTGGTCTCATTTTTGAGTTTTATCTCATGGTTTCAGGTCCTTGTAAAACCTAAATTTGAATCTTTTAAACAGTAGGTTTTAGGTCCTTGTAAAACATGGTGGAGCTTAATGGTTTATATTTTGTTTTCTTGTTAAGGGTTTTGGGTCCCCTTCAAAACATGCTTTTACCTTAATCTAAAACTTAATTTAACATGGAACCCTAGCTAATCCACTATATTATTCACAAATTTATCTCACCATAATGATACATGTTTCTTTAACTAAACATTTAACTAAAAAAACCCACCTATAAGCTAAACATCCTATTTCCTAATACCACCTACTACCTAATCTATTTTAATATTACTATTGTAACACCACAAAACCTATATTACTATTTCATTCATATATTTTTAATGACACACTATAGACCATAACCTAATACTAACTAACCCACTAATACTTATAATATCATATTCTTATTAACTGATTCTAACCTCCTACTAATTAATATTCTTTATTCCCTAAATTATTCCTCTTATGCCACATGGCCTACCCCAAGGCCCCTTAGCCCTCCTTTCTTATCAATCATCTTACCCTGAGCTGCCATTCCCTTTCCAATACTCACATGATGGGTTGAAGTGCTTGGGAGGTGTGAATGAGAGGTGGGGTTGCATCATGGAAGGGGCCTTTGCCTTGGACAGAGCACTGGGACCATCAACCCATGGAGGGGAGGTCGAGTTGGGTGGAAAGTGAGACAACCAACCAAAAGGGGTCCCATCCCATCATTTCACTATAACTATGTTCATATCTCCTTGGAGTAGGCACCCATTATAACTAGGCTAACTCATGCTAGGAAATAAATGTGGTTAGGAGTGAGTAGTGTAAATATTTTATTTGAAGCTCCTTTTTGTTGTAAAGACTTTACCATGGGGGAGGTGTCAAATCCCTAGGAAGGCTAGGGTGATAAGGGATAAAAGAAGATGTTCTATATCAATACTTTCTTTATTTCATGGTATATGGGACACTTTTTTTTAAACTTGAAAATATAACACAAGGATCATGTGAGTCTTATATGCCTATTTGTTTGTACTAAGGAATTTCATAGGTTATAAGGCTATAAGTTACCCACTATTTTATTGACTTACCTAGGTAAGGATATGCTAGAGTATATCCTATTTGAATAATCTAATGAACTGTAATAGATAGTGGAATATTTTCCACTTCTCATATAAAATATAAAGAAATAAAGTGCATGTACAAGCATGCTTCACTATAGGTTTTAATGCATTCCTTCTCATTTTGGGAGGCCATTATTATGGGTTTGATGAGGGATTCTCTATTCTTTTTAATTATTAATTTGATCTTATTCCTTTGCACCATCTAATCTTTAAGATTATTAATATTTACCACCTCAAAAATTTAACACAAAAGATACATATGCACAAGATCAAGATATGTTCTATATGATGAAAAATCTCATATATGGGTTGCCTATTAACTGGAGCATAGTGAAATATTTATCATACATACATGTGAATATTGTAACATTGAAAATTTAATTTCCATTGCTTCAAGGAAATAAAATTACTTATGTTTAAATTGAATAACTATTACAATGTTTCTCTATAGAGTTTAACTATTGGTTGATACATAAATCTGCATGAAGAGAAGTGGCTCAACTACACGACTTCAACATAGATCTCAAAACCATGGATATTCCTTCACACATGAACTATTTTTTCCTTCTTAAACACTATGAATATGATATCATCTTTTCCTACAATACCATTTTTATGCATAAAAACCAAACTCATCTTACTTATTCACATTTATGTACAACAGGGTCTGAATTCCTCTCACAATACATAAAACCCTAATGGATATTTTTCCATCATAACATATTTTGAAATGACATGAGAAAAAATGATCCCTTCAACTAGATGATACATCAACACAACACTTGATTCTCCAAAAATGTCAAGGGGAAAATCCTAATTTCTTCATAGCTCTAAAGCATAAAAACCTAAAAAAATACACAAGAACCATGGAGGCTCATCTCCCATCCTAGGCTTCTAAGAAGCCACCCACTGAGCTGGGGAAACAAGGCTCAAATAGGCTGCACTCAAGCAATAACAATGCATAAACATAACATTACAACACATATAACTCCCTTCAAGGTTTAACACAATAATTCACCATTGGAATCATGAAAACAATGGGTGAAGGTGTGCTTTTCAAATAGGAGACTTTCCATATCAACCAATATCTACAATAAAAGTTTTCATGCCCTTTTAGGGCTTTCACAAATTAGAAAATTCCATGCCCTTTCTGGGCTTTCACAATCATCCTCCAAACTCACTACCATCAGCTATATCTTCCTTGGAGCCCATTCTACATAAACTTCATTTCCACACCATACTTCCCTTATCACCCCCAAAGAAACATATGAATGATTATGGCATATAATGGAGCTCATACTCCAAGGTTCTCAACTAAATTTTCAAGCCCAACTAACCCCTTCACCCAAGGCATCTCTTCCCTCCCAAGAGTGAGTGAAGCCTCCACACCCATTAAAATTCATACACAAAAAAAAGAGGAAAAATCTGTAAGAGAAATTCATCACAACAAGGGCACATACCAACATTCTCAACACAAACACATGACATGAATTTCACCATAATAAAAACAAGAACAACATCATTGAGCAAGTGCAATGAGAGTTATGGCATGGTCACCAACCTTGGTCCAAGCTAAAGGAAAAATGAAAGTTGTTGTAGAGCTCCCTTCTCCTTAATCCTTCCTCCTTCCAAACCCTAATTTTCTCTAAACTTAGAGAGTGGGTGAACACCTCACTAGTTTGTCAAAGTTCAATTAAAAAGACCTCTAACCTTCCCACTATCTTCATCTTTGGCAAAACATGAAACCCAGTTTCCCTTACACTATTGTTCCTCCTAAATATAGGACCTTGAACAAGTATGAATAAAAGCTTAAAGTCACATAAAAACTCAAATGTCAAATTGGTGGAAGAATGCATTGGCTAAAGGGCCCCCTAGGTTAGCTAGACAATGAAATGGTCAAATTTAGGCCCCTAGGATGTTATGCTAACATATGAGTAGCTTATTTTCACAAAAATGACACTTTGGGACCACATATTAACCCTCTAAAATCCATGTAAAGTTTGAATTCGAATTTCCTTTGATGGAAACCCATCCTATCCTTTCTCCAAGTGGTTTTACTTAATCTTATAAAAGATAATTTGTTTAAGGTTAAATTTACCCATGACCAAAATCCCAGGTGACATGTCTATTGGCATTAAGTCATGTTTGTTATTAGTGACAACACTTATTCAGATTCTATATGGTTACTGAGCTCTTCATTCAGTATTCAGTGGTTACCAAGTTTCATAGTTCATATTGAACATTCCAGTGGTTACCAAGTGAATTCAGGAAAAGTGAAGTCCAACAGTTCTTACCGAATAGTTCAATGGTTACCAAGCTTCATAGTGTCTACCAAGTCAACAGTTCTTGTGATGCAAAGTTAGTGTTTACCAAGTATAGGCATGGTAAACATGGATTTTAGTTTCTACTGAGTGACATCATATCTACTAAGTCTCCAGTGCATGCCGAGTTTGAAACTATGTTGAAGTGATTAGTATGGGATGAGCCTCTACTTCTATCGAGTGCATGATGATGCTGAGTAATGCAGTGGATGTCATGTATCATAAATTCACCAAGTAATCTTTTAGAACTCGAGTTTGTACATTTGGGCTGACTCAGTAATATTGGTGTTAACTTGTGTTTTGTCCAACCTTGTATTTATGTGAATTGGGTTGGTATATATGAAATGTATTGTATCATACCCAAGTGTAATATTTTTGAAGTGATTTTGATAAGAGTGAATGTGAATGAAATGAAAAGCATGAAAAGGTGAATCAACAATAGATTAAAGGATTTTACAAGGTCAAATCTAGAGCAATCAAGTTACATCCATCACATAGAGGTGATCAATACTTCAAGGATCTTAATCAACAATTTAGTTGTAAGTTAGATCTACTATTTCATCCTAACAGGTGAACCAACTTCAAATCCTTTAGCAAGGTAGACTTAACAATCTTTCTTTAAACCTCTTTACCAAGTGCATACTTCATTATATGTTTATAAAGCCTCTAACAAGGTGGACCTAGAAGTCCTAATTGCTCCTATCAGGGCAGATCAACAGAAGTGATCATTGTAAGCCTTAACATGCCAAATTTATACTGCATTATTGAATTTTTGTGGGTATCATCCCCACCCTAGTTTTACTTTCTATTCGGAAGATTTTTGGGTCACCAAATATTGTGTTCAATATGTTTTATGATTTTTATTTTTCTTGCATGTGGTAGATTAGATCTATTGATGATAATTAGATTATGTTATTAAGTGTTGAATTTGTTAAAAGTTTTGAGGTTACTGATTCATCCCTCTCCTCTTAGTAACCTAGCTAGTCTTGATTATTTCTAACAATTGGTATAAGAGCTTTATGGTTCTCAGGATAAAGTTTGATAGCTTGAGCAAAGATCAAGGGAAATGGAGATATTTAGACTTGGCAAAGCTATTGACAATGAAAAGCTAGATCTGGAGATGGCCATAGCTCAACTCAAGAAAGCAAAAGAGCATCTTTCCCAATCCCTAAAAAGAAGGAAGGAACTTGCAAATCAAATGAATGACCACCAGTATGTTGAAGAGAAGATTGAAGATTTCTTCCCCTCAAGCAATTCAAATGAAGCAAATGATGCAATCAAAGAACTCCTAGAAAAGAATGGTTCCCTACAAGAAGAGGTAAGAAAATTGAAAAGAGAACAAGAAATTCAAGCAATAAGATTGTGAGAAATCTTAGAATAAAGAAATAAGGCAAAAGAAGACTTGGAGTAAAATCAATCCCTTCAGCAAGAAATTCTTATCAATCAACTCTCAATGCAAATGAAGAAGTCATGAGTTTGAGATCTGAAAATGAATGGCTAAGGAATGATTTAAACATTGAAAAGAAAATCAATGAAATGATGAAAGTTGATTTAAATTTTGAAAAGCAACTCAATGAAAGAATAATGAAATGCCAAGCAAACATGGATCAATTGAATCCAAAAAATGAGTAGAATCTTTATAGGCAAAAGGGAAAAGTAGGACTTGGATATAAAGAAGAAGGTGAATCCTCCAAACAAGGTGCTCAAAGGAATCAAATACCTACTTGTAATCACTATGGTAAGATAGGTCATACATCAAACAAATGTTGGAGTAATGGAAAGGTAAAATTTAATGGAAAATTCTACAATTGTAGTCAGCATGGTCATAAAGCTAATGAATGCAAGGAGAAACCAAAATTTTAAGGTAGATGTCACAAATGCAAGAAACAAGATCACAAGGCATTTGGATGCATATCTAAACCATTCAATCCAACTAAACAATTTGTAAAGGCAATATTTGGTTGGGACTACAATACTTGGTGTAGATGTCATTAATATGGAGAATATGGACACATTGGCATAAATTGTGTTAGACATCACATGAGAAGAAAGGATACTACAATAAGATGTTACACATGTACTGAACTTGGTCATATAGCTAAGAATTGCATGAATATAGGTAGAGTTGAAGATGAAAAGAAAGAAAAAGCTAATAACATTAAGAAGTAGATGAGATAGCAGTGGATTCCTAAATCTACCGAGCAAGCTAGTTCAAGTGATGGTAGTCAAGTCACTCAAAAAGTGGGTGACTCCACCATTTCCAATTAAGTTCTTAAGGAAGAACTGGAACTACATTTTCAAGGTTAGATCTTAAACAGTTCCAATTGAAAGGAAACAAAAGATCCAAATTAGTATTCTAGATACAAGGGGATCAAGAAAGTTCAACATCAGTATTCATTGAGTAAGGTTGGGTCATACTGAGTGAAGTCAGGAGTAACAAGGTTTTGTTTGGTTGCCAAGTTACAAGCTTTTACCAAGCGATTTTTTGCATATAGTGGATGATAGGGTGTCACACACTATGTCATTATGGCTCTCATCATGCCAAGCATTAATGTGAAATTTTTATCAAAAGACAGGAATTCAACTTCATTTCCACCGTGAATTTAGCATATTGAGAACAGAGCAATTTGCAAAGCATTCCAGCAATCTTGAGCAAAATTTGTAGCTAATTTTTTTGAAGAATTCTCTTAGTTTACCATGTGATCATGGCATCTAGTAGTAGCAATAGCAAGGAAAAGAAAGGTTCTAAAATTTTGGTGTGAGGTGTTGAGTGGAAATCCCCAAATTTCAAATTAGTGCCAACAATTATAGAAACCCTTGACCTAAATGGAGCTTAGTAATAGATAATACCAAAGGTACTTCTTATTAATGACATTAGAACTCATTTCAAATGTGCAGTTTAGGAGATAGGAACCCTAGAAATGGATAGTGCCCTAGGTGAACTCTATGTGGATGGAACTCTTTAACTCAAGCATAAACACTTGGAAGAGAAAGGCTTAACCCATATTCCTCACCTACCAAAAAACTTTTAGATTAAATGGATTAGGTATATCTTGAGTAGAGTTCATAATGGCCAATTGTGGTTAGAACAACCAATTTTGATTACAAAGAAAATGATTCATCACATTACTAGTCTCCCTATGCTTACCAAGGCTAAAGTCACAAAAACCCTAGCCAAGTGGGATGGAAGAGCATTGAAAATCAGCAATGTATCTAATGTAGAACTCAAATTTGGCATTCATGTCATAGCTCATAAGATTTATAGCTCAAGTTGACTCAGTAGTGTGCCGTGTAAAGTAGTTGACCTAGCCTATAAGGTTGTTAAGAAGAATTTGGCTTATGACCTAGCAGATTTGATGTTGAAACAACTAAACAAGAATATGGAAAGCATTAGAACATCAAAGAATAATCCATGCAAATTTGGCTCATTGTTGACTTGTTTGTTCTTTTATGTTCAAAATTTTTCCCCTCTAAAGGCACAATGGTATGGAGAAAAGACACACCCGTCTTATACCACATCAATGAGTTTATTGCTGAAATGAGTGAAAATTTTGATAGCATCATGGACAATCATTTTGAAGTTTTCAGGGAAAAGATGGATAACAGGTTCTAAATATCACAAAAATTGGTTGAAGACTATAAGGATGATGTCTATTTTATGGTTGATAGTGATAGAGTATACATTTAGGTAGTAAGGCCTAGAATAGTGTGGGTAAAACCTCTTCCTTATGAGGTTAATATTGATGAGGCAAAATAAATAATTGAAGCCCTACTAAATGAGCTTGTAGATCCAAAAGAACCTATATTTGGAACCTATGACAAAGCTAAAGAAAGAATATAGCTTGAGATCAAGCTTCCACAAGTTGTGAACAAAGGAAAGAGGAGGATATCAAAATTAAAAATAGCAAGTGCCCCTCTTATGCTTACCGAGGGAAAAGGTGAAGATGAGGAGGAATCTAAGAATGAAGAAAAATTTGAGAAGGAAGAAGAGCCTACAAGGAAGAAAGGAAGGGTGATTATCACCAAGCCACCAAAGACCTCCACTATAGTTTTCACAAGAAGATCTAAGAAGAAAGTGGCAGCAAAGTTTTGTTTAGTAAGCCCTCTCTCACCTTCTAGGAAAGACTGAAGCAATTGGAAGAAGGTGCTAGTATAACAAATTTCAAAGCATTAAAGTATGAAACTAGAACAGATGCTGAGAAGATGCAGATTGAGGAGTTGGTACTAACAAAGATGGGAAAATGGGAATATTCCCCTAATCAAATTGCACCTTAGATTTCTAATGAGCTATTAGTAAGATTAAAACCAAGATGAGAATCAACCATGTAAATAGAAAAGGACATTTATGAACAACCTTTGAGACAGTTGTTACTGAGCATTACCAATGCTAAGGTAAAGGAAGCTATGAAGATAAATGAAGATAAAATGACTATCATATTTCATACTTGTTTAATTTTGGTAAAAGACATAGAGCACGTAGTTAAGGAAGCTACAAATATGTGGAAGAATATTTATCTCCTGCATAAACCAAGTGAAAATTCTATTGAGATCAAAGATGATGATGATGACAGTGACAAGGATGAAGAAAATGAAGAAGACAATACAACCTTCCTCTTCTTCAGTTCCCAAGTTAGGATCATCAACATTAAGTACAATTTCTACTTCTATAGTTTTGTCTACTTTAGTTTTGCATGCTCTAGTAAGTTCTTCAATTGTAAATACTTTTATCAGTATTCCACCTGTAAATACTTCAATTTTGGGAATTTTTGTAAATACATCAGTTTTGGATTCTTCAAGTATTCTAGTAAATTTTCCATGAGTAGGCACTGTAAAAGTTTTTACTGCAAGCCCTACTGTTTCCACTATTGTTTCTATTTCAAAATCTAAAGCATTAATGTTAGAAATTGAACAAAAGACACCACTAAAACTTCTGATTAGTGGAAAGGAAATTAAGGAAGACATAGATTTGGATAAGGATATTGAGATACCCAAGTTGGATTTTGACAATGCTACTATAGAATAGATGATATTAGTCACTCAGCTTATTGAATAGAAAGCCAAGAAAAAGTAACTAAGAGAATAAAGAGATAGAGAATTCATAATTATATAGAGTGCTAAGAATATTTTGACAGAGGCTATAGGTGTTGATGTTGATTCTTCTCAACAAATTTTGTTGAAATTAGAAGAGGTAATTAGAAAATTCAATGAGGATTCTAATGGCCAGGGTAAGCTCATGGAGAAAGCGAAGAAGAAGTTTGACAATAAAGTGCTTGAGCACATTGCTTAGCAAATAGCTATAGAGTAGGTAGAACTTTCTTCAATTTTGTCAAATCTTGAATCCTCCTACACAAATTTAACATCTCTTTTTTCTAAGTTATGTGATGTTGCCAAGTATACAAAGGAAATAAAGGGAAAATTGAATAAGATTGATGAGGATCTAAAGGCTAGTGCACAAAAGTTGTAGCTTGACCCCAGTTCAAGCTCTGCACACCATATGAAGATCAAATTTTTATCAGTTATGCAGGTAGAGTTATTGAGAGAGCAAAAAAAGATCTGGTCTACACTTAGAGACATCCTAAACATGATCCTTCCTATCATGGATACAATGTAGAAGCATCTCACTTATTCCAAAATATTGAAGCATGACAATAATTTTTCAATTGCAAATCATATGATTAAATTCTCTACAAAAGTCCAAGTTGCACTTCAAACTTGCAAAATTTTGCAAGAAAACTGGGACAATACCTTAAGTCTTATTCTTAAGGTACATTCTAAGTTTTTCTCACATTTTTGTGTCTCTATATAAGTAGATTGTGTATAAATATTTGGCATTATTGTTAAAAAGGGGGAGAGACATGTGCATAATAAAAAAGGGAGAGAGACATGTATATATTTAAAGAGGAAAGATATTTGTATATACACTCTATATGTTATTATGCTAGATATGATATGTACATTGTATGGGGGAGATATATGAAAAATGTATATACAGTAGTATTACAAATAATTTTTTTGAAAAAATCAAAAAAAATTTAGCATGCCATACCAAGCTAGTATCACACTATGTTGTACATAAGTTTTGGCTGATAAGTGTTTTTGTCACTAATGCCAAAGGGGGAGATTGTTGGTATTAAGTCATGTTTGTTATTAGTGACAACACTTATTCAGATTTTATATGGTTACCAAACTCTTCATTTAGTATTCAGTGGTTACCAAGTTTCATAGTTCATACAGAGCATTCTAGTGGTTACCAAGTGAATTCAGGTAGAGTGAAGTCCAACAATTCTTACCAAGTAGTTCAGTTCTTATTGAGTAGTTTAGTGATTACCAAGCTTCATAGTGTCTACTGAGTCATCAGTTTTTGTGATGTAAAGTTAGTTTTTACTGAGTACATGCATGGTAAATATGGATTTCAATTTCTACCGAGTGACACAGTATCTACTAAGTCTCTAGTGCATGCTGAGTTTGAAACTATGTTGAAGTGATTAGTATGGACCGAGCCTCTACTTCTATCAAGTGCATGATGATGTCGAGTAATGTAGTGGATGCCATGTATCATAAATTCACCAAGTTAGCTTTTAGAACCTAAGTTTGTACATTTGGGCCGACTCAGTAATATTGGTGTTAACTTGTGTTTTGGCCGACCTTGTATTTATGTGAATTGGGTTGGTATATATGTAATGTATTGTATCATACTGGTCATGCCCAAAAAAAAAGGGTAAAAACACACCAATTTTTTTTTATGCAAACTTATATATATATATATTTCCTCTCTACATTAATTTTAATCATCAAGTTTAATATTTTTTTAAACCTTAATGTAAGGTTATTTTATCTCATAATAATCATGAAATTAAAATGAAGTTCCAACCATAACATAAAATTTTCCTTAATATACTTGAACTTAAAATTGCATAATTGTATATCACCATTTTATCTATTTTTCAATACACATGCATATAACTGGAAATATGAGAATGTCATAAGCAAGGATATTACTCAATCATTTTTTTATTGACCACCTAATTCAAAGGCTCCATCGAGAAACAACCAGGAAGAAAACCTGACATCATTGTCACTTCAACAATAAGTTTAACAATAACATTTTTACATAGGATTTCAATGTCGAGGAGAAATCTCCCAACAAAACTAAATTTCAATACAATTCTAAATTTCCTTCTTGGCTCCACAATAGGGGAAACCAATACCAATTTATACAACACATCATGATGATCATGGAGAGAACAAAAATTGACCAGGAGACAACCAAACTCAACATGAAGACAAAATCAAACATTCACTCCCATTCCAAGTTTGCACAATAGGTTTGACATTGAACCAAACTAGGGAGAAGGTGGATTTTTCCAATAGGAGATGTTAGACACAACACCATAACAGGGCCCTTTCGGGGCTATAAACTCAAAAACTTCCGTTCTTCCATTCTTACATTCCAAAACTCAAAATGTGGTTTGTGTTGACAGATAGGGACCCATAACACCCTACCCTCTCTCCCTCTTCTCATCCTGAGAAGAGACTCTACACTATTGGAGTCCAACTAAAGACCTTTCCTTGTACATGGCCACTTCTACCTTATCCGAGGGTGAGTAATGCCAATACCACCCATAGAATCTCTTCAAAATTCAAAGAGAAATACAAAGAAAAACATTTAAGAACACCTATTTCAATCCCTCCCAACATATTCAACACACACAAAAACATACAGATGCAAGCATAATAACTTAAGCATGCAACAAAACATGAACAACATGAGCTAAGAGATTCCTACCTTCAAAATTGGGTTATGGCAATTGAACAATTTGAGATGAGCATTCCCTTTCTTCTCCTTCTCCTTCAATCTTGAATTCCACTCTAAAACTAGAGGTTGGGTGAACACTCAAACCCTCTCAAATTTACCTCTAAATAAGATCCTAAACTCAACCACCTACAAAATGTAATAACTCCCCCACTTGCCTAAAAGTTCTAGAGTCTTCTAACTCAACTAGACATAGGCTAACCTCAAGATGGAGTTAAAGTTATCCAACCCATGATGAAAACATTCAATTTTTGCAATAAAGTAAAATGAGGTTTTTGAGTGACCATAAAAGTCAACAAAAGGGGCTGGGGGGAGTGGAAAATGCCCCAAACCCATACCCATACCCCTTAGGTACTTATATTTCATGATTTTTGGCCTTTAGGACTAATTAGGGACCTATCAAAAGCTTGGAAATTTTAGGACTTTCTAACAACCTTCAAAAATGTAGATCACTAAATAATCCTAATTAGAGTTATTAATCCTAATTACTAATTTAGACCTTTAGGTTACTCAGTTAATCCTAACCATCATGTTGGAATGCATATACAATTCACGAGTGTCAAGTGACACTGAAAAATCACTGTTACAAGACATTAATACTTAAAGATTACAAAATGATACATTCATTCAATCCATGATACAAATAAAATATGAACAATGAGGTTTGCGTCTTTTGTTAGACTCAACCCTGGTTTCCACAATTGGTACATAGGGTTCAGTTCCATTTCTCCGTTAGATTTTGTGGCTAAAACGTCTTGCACACTCATTGCACACATCAGTAGCTCAAGAAAGTCTCTCTCTCTCTCTCTCTCTCTCACACACACACACACACACACACACACACACACACACACACACACACACACACACACACAACTTATCAGGGAAATCACATAGATTAAAACATAAATCTTTTATATAACTAACTGTTTAATTCATTTCTACTCACATTTAATCATTAGAAATCACATAATCAATATAACATAACTTATTCATTAATTTAGATTAAAATACTTAGAATAATCATCATTACACATGCATATACCTAGACATCATAACATCACCAATAGGGCATACTAAAACATCTGAATCACATATAACTCAATCATCCAGGTACCATAATCAACGTCATCATCATTGGGTGAAAACACCTCGTATCATTGTTAGTGAAATTTTAAAGTTTAAATAGTCGAGATAATGTAGTAGCTTTCAAATAACTGGGTATTAAAACATGGGTGTATTAACTAATCTCAATATTCACTAGGACATCTAACACATACAATACTACTTCATATCCATTCAAATCTCCTACATATATTTAATAGAGAAATTCATATTTAAAAAAAAAAAACATGCGAGGAGGGACCTTACAATACCCAAGTTTAATGTTTTTGAAGTGATTTTGAGAAGAGTGGATGTGAATGAAATGAAAATCATGAAAAGGTGAATTAGTAGTAGATTAAAGGATTTTGCAAGGTCAAATTTGGAGAAGTCAAGTTACATCCATCACATAGACATGATCAGTGCTTCAAGGATCTTAATTAGCAATTTAGTTGTAAGTCAGATCTACTCTTTCATCCTAATAGGTGAATCAACTTCAAATCCTTTAATAGGTAGACTTAACAGTCTTTCTTTAAATCTCTTTACCGAGTGCATACTTCATTGCATGTTTATAAAACCTCTAATAAGGTGGACCTAGCAGTCCTAATTGCTCCTATCAGGGCATATCATTAGAAGTGATCATTGTAAGCCTTAACAGGCCAACTTTATACTTCAGTATTGAAGTTTTGTGGGTATCATCCCCACCCTAGTTTTACTTTCTATTTGGAAGATTTTTGGGTCACCAAATATTGTGTTCAAAGTGTTTTATGCTTTCTATTTTTCATGCATGCAGTAGATTAGATCTATTGATGATAATTGGATTATGTTATTAAGTGCTAAATTTGTCAAAAATTTTGAGGTTACTGATTCACCCCTTCCCTCTCATTAACCTAGCTAGTCTTGGTTATTTCCAACAATGTCATCAACACATAAATAATTACAAGTGTCAAGTGACACATTAAAACACATTACACATCACAATGACATGCCCCTACTTATTCATGAATTTAAAATTATTACACACTTGTAAACTCATGGTTACAAAACAAATACATCACAAGGAGGTTTTGAATCTTCCAAAGATTTTCCTTGGCTATACTATGTCCACAAAAGTTTGGACATTGTTTTCTTGATGAAATTCCATGGTTCAATTGCATACACACTAAAATCAAACATCAGTAGCCCAATAAAAAATCATATAAAATGTATGTATATAGGTGCATGACAAACTCCATATTAAATAATTCATAGTAACATACTCAATTGTCATAATCAACTTTTATTTCTCAATTATTTCCATATAAAGCTTTTGAAATGTTAAAATGTGAAAATTTTCATATCAACATTAATTATCTAATCAAATGACCCAACTAACATTCTAAACCACACCATAATCCATTCCCTATCATAATGATGAAATGTTGAATCTATATTGCTAAATCAACCAACATGAAAATTAGTTCTAAGTGTATACCTTAGATCAAAACCACCAAAATGTAATAATTACAACTAGTATTCTTGATTCAATTATATATAGTTTGATTATTCACACTATCTTGTTATCATTATGAGATATTACATTATAAGGCATATGCCTCTAAAATCACTAATGTTAGGAAATCAGGATGTTTTCATAATCATGTTTGCATAGTTTAAAATTAGTCATTAGGTAAATTCATTATATCTATTAGTCAATATATTATATCTTCATCTTAAACATCATCCACTATAATCTATCCACCTAATACTACTGGTATGACAATTGGCTTATTATATTTACATCATGTCAAGCTCTACTGAATAGGCCTTTATCTAAATTGATAACAATTTTTATTTATAATTATTATTAGTACTCACAAGGGTAGGTGTTAATTCATCTTTCCATAATGGCCACCTAAATAAATTATCCTAATAGATCATAAGATACCATAAACCCATTGGCATAGTTTCTAAGTTATAGAGCTATCACTCTCATAGAAAAAATAAATTAGGGGGTGTGAGATAGAATTTTTAGACATTCCCCTATTATTCCATATTGCACCTGTGATTCTCAATTATCTCTTTTGAATCACTTTGCACAATCTTGGGTCAGTCTAGGGTAAGATACCCTAACACTTAGCTAGTGATCCTTTTAGTGATCTTAATGGGTCCATTTTCTAGTGAAAATAAGTTATCATGTATTCTATTGAGCACATTCTTGATTCATTCAGTCTTGAATACATTAGGGAAATCTAGGGCACAAGTCAACCCTTTCCTTTCTACAATTTTATTCTCTTCTTGTAAAACTCCATCATTACAAAGTTGAGTATACAATTCCCTAATCTCCATGTCACCTATACTTCCAAATTTTTATTTATAATAACATCTGACATCCAAAATCATTAAGACTTTTGGTGGTATCATTGATAGCACACTAGATGAGTCTCCTTTATATGCAATTTTAGTATTACCTAGAAAGGTGGTTGTCTAACTTCATTACTAATTAATTGCATATTCAGCACTTCCTTTCCCTCTTTTGTAACACTTTCAAAAGACCTTGTTACCATATTTAATACCTTAGGTTTATGAAAAATCAAACAACAAAACTTTACCCCAATTAAATACCTTTCTAATCTAATGAATATGTCAAGTTGCAGTTGAATTCAGTTCGTAAGAACAAGAATCTCTTGTTGAAATCCTCATTCATGATCTTCATGCTCTCTTCAATCTTGAATTAGTCAATAAATGACTATATAACCCTTAAAATTTTACAATAAATACTTAATGCATACACAACTACATGGTTAGTCAATATAGGGTTTCCAACTCATTCAGCTTACACATGACTTACACTTTTCTTGGTTCACATAGTATGCTCAACCAATACTACCATACCTTCAAAACTTGAAATCAACTAAAATTTCATTCATGCTTGGTAGTAACTATGAAATATTTCATTCTTGAAAACAACATGAAAACTAAAAAAACTAAAGATTTCTTCTAGGTTCAAGCTATTCCATTGCATCTTAATTCATGCATATATAATCTTTTTAAAACTTATATTCTTGGAACTGATGCAAAATATGTCATTAAGATATCAGTCCCACACATATGTTTTTATTTCATAGTTGGGGGTGATGTGATCACATGATCCATTGGATGAAGTGACCTCATCTAAACTTGATGTACTACAATCTTCCTTTTTCTTCCATGTCCTGTTCATCTGCACTTTGACTTTCTTAGCATCAACCTTTTCTTTTCCTTTATTGAATTCACTACTTGGTGCATTTGACCTTGTTGGATAGTTTCTACTAATATAGCCAATCTTCAAACAACTAAAGCATGTAGTTTGACTCAACTATCTATTATAATCACTTCTAAAATGTATTCTAATGCAATTCTTAGGAACATATCCACACTCTTAACAATAGTGACAACTGCAAATTGTATTGTAATCCCAATTGTAGGATTTTCTATTGTGTTGTACCTTTTTCTACTTGTTTGATGTCCACTTAGCACTAGATCTGCATTCATATGCTTTATGTCCATACTTCTAACAATTATGACAATATCCTTCAAGTATTTGTGTTCTTAAGGTCTTGGTTTTCCATTCATGTGCTTCATGTCCTTGTTTGTTTCACTTATGACAGTTCCTCTTGAATTTCTACTTAGGTTTCTGATTTGTATTGTTGCTTCTGTAAACAATTTCTATATGACCCAACTTTCCACAATTATGACTCGTTCTTACCTTTTTAGTTTCTTTGTTCACCACTTTCAGATGATTCTCCTTCCTCAATGTTGGTGTATCCCAATCTAGTAATATCATTGTTAGATCTAGGAGATCTCATCAGTTTCTCAAAGTATTAATGGCTTCACTAGGTTTTTTGAAACTTTCAGCAAATTCCTTTTCTCTTCGTAGTTCATTTCTTAGTTTTTCATTATGTAACTTTAGGGTTATGATCTCAATATCCTTTCTATTTAGTTCATGATTTTTAATCATTAATTAATTCATTGTACCCAATTGTGTATTAGCAATCCTTTGCACCTCTGATGTCTTCTCTTCTAGTCTATTGGTTAGTTTTCTTTTGTCATCTTCAATCATGACTTTGTATTCCTATGCTTTCTTTTTCTACTTAGTCATGTTGCACAACAATACTAATTGGACTTATTGTTCTATCTTAAAATTTTTGACCTCTTTAGTTAGGGCACTATTCTTTTTCATCATATCTCCAACTATTGCATCAAACTCACTTGAGTTTCCATTTGCAAAAAAATTAGTAGTGTCTTCCTCTTGGTAATGTTTTTCATTTTACTCAACATATATCTCTTTCCTTCTCTTCAATGAGAGCTTGAAATCATCTTTTTCTTCATTGAGTTGGTCTAAGGAAAGCTAGATTTTAATCTTCTAGTTCTTAATAGTCTTTCCCAACTTGTAGACTTCCATCTTCAAGATCTTTCCTCAAAGATGCAAAGCTTTCCTTTATAAAGAACAAGGCTTTGAGAGGGGGTGGGCGATGAATGAACACTTCAAAACTTTAACCATAAAAATAGTCACCACACATCCATCTCATAATTTTCATGTAAATTGAAATAGCTAGCTACACATGTTCATCCATTTCATGAAACAAATAACACATGACATAGTAAATTTGTTACCCAAAAACACTCCAATGAGAAGGTAAAACTGGAGTGGGGATGACACCCACAAATCTTCACTACTACAGTTGTAAAGTGTATCCAATGAAGATTATAATATGTTTGATTATAAACTATGATCTACCCTATGAAAGGCCTACCCTATTAAAGGCTTATAAAGACTATTAAATCTTACCATGTTAAAGGATTTCAACATCCTACTAAAAGAGTCCCTTGTTAGAGGACTTCAACTTACAATAAAGTAAGCACACTGCTAAAGGATTTACAAAAGCTTGCTAGGACTACTCAGTTAAGATGTTTTCATTGATTCACTTGTTAGAATGTTTTAGCCTTGATCCTTTAGTTAGAACCTCTATGCTAGATATTAGATCTCCTTTATCTTGATGTGTACTTGATCATCCTAATTAAATGTATCTATTTTATCCTTTAACTGCTTGGCTATTTTCTCTCTAACTGATATTTAAATTCATATCTCTCTCACAACCTCCTTAGTCACCATGAATTCTCTCTTTGTACTAAGCATTCACCCTTCTCTTATTATTTTCACATACAAATTCTTTAGGGTTTTCCCTCCTTAAGAATACTTAGGTGAGATAGGGTAGGTAGGAATCAATGATTGTGATTCACCCATTTTCCACTGAGAACATCCCTTAATCTGATTGGTTTCATGCACTACATAGAGATTCTCAATATAAACTTGTATATATCTTCTAAAATCGTAGAACAATATGTAAGTTGGCCTAAAAATGGTTTACATAGGAGTTTGTGCCATTACAAACAACTATGTCCAAAATTGTTTACTCGTTGAAAGCTTTGATGCTTGGCATCCATTAGATCTTCAATGTTGTCACTCGTCTCTTGAATGACTTGACATCCATTTTTTTACTCGGCATATGAATCACTCCACATATATGTCTTGCTTTGCACTTGAGTGACTTGACACATACCATCTGCTTGACACAAACTACATATATTTCTTGGCATACACTACTTACTTGACACATACAATGTTTTGTTAAGTAATGA
Source organism: Cupressus sempervirens (assembly GCA_028749045.1). Classification (NCBI taxonomy): domain Eukaryota; kingdom Viridiplantae; phylum Streptophyta; class Pinopsida; order Cupressales; family Cupressaceae; genus Cupressus; species Cupressus sempervirens. The sequence goes on from CM053790.1 coordinate 493,776,595, forward strand.
CTTAAGTATTTTGTCACTGCCTTGTCAAAACCAAAATGAGATCAACACTAATAGGGTCAACATACTTAACATGATTATTTTTTCACTGCCTTGTCAAAACCAAAATGAGATCAACAGTAATAGGGTCAACATACTTAACATGATACTTTTTTTTAGTGGATCATTTTGTGGGTATCATCCCCACTAGGGTTTTCCCTTGACTAGGATTTCCCTAGTTAACAAAATGTGGTGCTATGAAATGTTACATAGGAATTTTGAGGAAGTCCTTGAGTAGATTGATCTTCTTTGTTGGATAAAATTGTTCAATTGTGTGTTGTCTTTGATGTTACACAAATGTCATATCAGTTATCAGTTAGAGCCTACTAAGCTCAGTTGGTCAGTAAGGTAGAAGATAGAGTCTATTGAGCTCTGAAGGTTAGCAAAGTGAATTACAGAGTCTACTGAGCGTTTCTAGAGGTTACACTATGAAGAAAATTTCTATGGAGCTCACTCAGGTGTTGAAGGCTTCTGTAGTAGAAATTTGTTTCTACTGAGCTAGCAAGGTCAACAAAGGAAAGTTAGTTCTTACCAAGTGCACTCAGTCTCCAAAGGATTTTGTAGAGTTTGCAATGTTTACTAAGCTTCACTTGCTTAACACTGGAAATCATTTTCTAGAGTAGTGTGTACCAAGCAGGGTCGACCAATGAAGGATTTCATTATTTTGAGAAATAAATTTTATTTGTTTAATGTAATATTTGTAGTTGACTGATGTATGATTTATTGATAAATGTAACTTGTAAATGAGCCGACTTGACAATTTGTAATGTATAAATAAAAGGTCAAGCTGTGTTTTCAAATGTATGGATGGATGTATGAATGAACGAGTATGCAATTGAATAGATTATGAAGAAGGATCAAATATCCTTGAGGAGTAGTAGAGTTGTATTTGATTAGTGAGGATCTATTGAAGCAGAGAAGAGATCTGTATTAACAAATTTTAGTTGCATCTCATTTAGGTCACTTATTGTTACTTTCTCACCATTATAGCATTAATTCCTAAATCTCTTAATAGAGTTGGTCTAACATCCATTTTGTAAATCCTCTAACAAGGTGGATAGTTCTACTAAATTGTTCTAAATACCTCTAGCAAGGCCACTCCTAATAGGATGATTAAATCCTCTAACTAGGTCACACCTAATAGTGTGTTTTGTAACCTTCAACAGGGTTGGCTCCTAATAGGGCTCACTTCAAAAGAGTGAAAATTGGTAGCTAGTTAATTGGTGGTTTTTCTCATATTGGGTTTCCACATTAGATTTGGTGTCTCTTGTGTTCATGCTATTTACTTTTGCATGCATGTTAATAATTGTGAATGGTTAAACAAGTTAATCTATCGAGTTACAACATTTCTTTGTGTGGCTACCGAGTGACAATAGTAACTAGTTATTTAAAGACATCTAAGGGATCTATAAATTATTTTTGTGGTAATTGATTCATCCCCCCCTCTTAGTTACTCCATCTATAATTCCAACAATTGGTATTAGAGATTTTGGTGCTTGCAGAAAGGATTTCAAGGATCTAAGCTAAAGGTCAGGATGTCTTACAAAAGGGAGATTCCAAGGCTTAATAGGCATAACTTTTCATCATGGAAAGGTCTCATGAGACTCCATCTAACTTCCATTGGAGATACATGACTAAAATATCTAGATGAAGCATATGTAATTCCTACTGGTACATTATCTTCAAATGAAATTGCTAAGAAGAAGACTCATAACATCACAATGATAGACATTACATTTGCCCTAAGATATGAAGAATTTGATGATGTTAAGGACTAAAAAAATACCTCTAAAATGTGGAACAAGTTGAAGGAAATCTATAGAGGAGATGATAATGTGAGAAGAGCCAAAGTAGAAAGTTTAATGGGTCAATTTGATTAGATGAGGATGAGAGAAGATGAAAACATTACAAAATATGTTGAAAGAGTCAAAGCAAGTGTTGGTGCAATCAAAGCTTCTGGAGGAGATATCAAGGAGGAAATAGTTATAAGTAAAGTTCTTAGAACATTACTTCCCATTTATGCAATCAAAGTTTCTACAATTCAAGAAAGAAGATGTGAAGCAAATCATAAGATAAATCTAGAGGCCATAGTTGGAAGATTGACTAAATTTGAGCTAGATAACTATGATAATTATATTCTAGCTACTAAGAACATTGAATCAACATTTGAAGCCAAGCTTTCACTCAAGGAGAAAGGCAAGAAGATAAAAGATTCTTAGTCAAAAAGTGAAGAAGGATCATAATAGAGTTCTGGTAGTGATCTTGAGGTAGTTGAAGCTCTATTAGCAAGGAAATACTCAAGAGGCAAAGGAAAATACAAAGGTAAGGTTCCTCTAATCTATTTTTCTTGTGAAAAAATTGGACATATTGGTGCTAGGTGCCCAAATAAGCAGAACAAGGATGAGAAGAAAGGTCACAAGTGCAATGGCAAGAAAGACTTCAAATCATTCAAGGACAAAGGTAAGAAAACATGTTTTATGACTAAGAATTCTAATGATTCTAATGATGAAGAAGAAGATGAAATTGTTTACATTGCTGTAAAATATGAGTTTGATAATGATGAGGAAATGGCACTATTTCTCATGTGATAAAAAATGATACATGGATTATAGATAGTGGTTGCTCTGATCATATGGCTGGAGATAAAACTAAGTTTGAAAATTTTGAAGACTATGATGGTGGCTATGTGAGGTTTTTTATTAATGAACCTTGTTTCATAAAAGAAAGAGGAAGAATCTCACTAACCAAAGAGCTTGTATGTGATAATGCATATTGGGTAGACTGACTAAAAAACAATCTGTTGAGTGTGGCACAACTACTTAATAATGGATTCAAAGTGGAATTCATGCATGGAAAAGCAAGACTACTAGATAAAAAAGGAAATTTGATTGGATTAGGCACCCAAAAAAAAAGGTAACTTGTTTGATCTTGAACTTGGTGAATGTTCATGCTTTATTGCTCAAGTTGAAGAAAGTTGGTTATGGCATAGAAGGTTGTGTCATGTGAACTTTGATAACTTGGTGAAAATAAGTAAACTCAAGAAAGTAAGAGGCATTCCTAACATAAAGAAACCTGAGGTTGGTCTATGCAAGAATTGTCAAATTGGCAAGATGGAAAAGACTAGCTTGAAAAGTAAGAACTATCAGTCTAAAGAAGTTTTAGAAATTGTGCATACTAATTTGTATAGAACTATTGGAATTGAAAGTTATACTAGGGAAAAGTTCTTCATTATTTTTGTTAATGATTACTCAAGAATGATGACTGTCATGTACTTGAGAGAGAAATTAGAAGAATTTGAGAAGTTCAAATGGTATTTGGCCAGAGTTAAGAAGGAAACAGGCAAAAGACTTAAATGTTTGAGATCAGATAGAGGTGGTGAACTCATTTCACATGAGTTCAATAATTTTTGCATTGAAAGAGGGATCAAAAGATAGGTATTAGCCCTTGGAACTCTTGAGAAAAATGGAATAGCTAAAAGAAGGAATAGATCTATCATGGATTGTGCAAGAACCCTAATGATTGAAAAGAGCATTGCTATCAAATACTAGAAGGAAGCTATTAACACTGCAGTTCATACCTTGAATAGAGTATAGCTCAAGAAGGACTCATTCAAAACCCTCTATGAGTTATGGTATGGCTACAAACCCAATGTAAATTACCAAACAATATTTGGAAGCAAATGTTACATTTTGAAAGAATCTAGAAAAGGTAAATTTGATGTAAAGGGGGATGAAGGAATATTTTTGGGTTATTCTTGCAAGAGTAAAGCATATAAATGTTTGAATTTGTCTACTTAAAAAGTCATAGAAAGTGCACATGTGAAAGTTGATGAGTTTGTAGAAAGAACTGAAGAAGAAAGAAAAAGGGAACTAGAAGACTATAGGAGATTTGTTTTCATTGGACCTAATATAGTACTAGATACACCTGTCAATCGGGAATCTCTTGCTCCCAAATCCTCAGTAACTGAGCTATAGGAACCCAAGTCACATTCTGATGCTACTAAGCCAATGCCTACTGAGTTTGAAGGACCCGAGCAATAGATAGATTAGCTAGAACCTAAAGTTGAAATACAAGAGGATGAGAATGCAAAGCATTCAAAAGGCAGAGAACTTTTATTAACTAAGTATGTTAGGAGACATCATGCACTAGATTAGATCATTGGAGACAAATTTGAAAGTACTATGACAAGAAGTGAGTTGAAAGGTACTTGTTTACTTGATGATTTTGAATCTAGAAGTTTCAAAGATGCATTAGAAAATTAAAGTTGGATTGAGGCCATGAATGAAGAGATAAAGAAGATAGAGAAAAAACAAAACATGGAATCTTGTACCTAGGCCTAAAGATAAAAATGTTATTGGAACTAAGTGGGTATTCAGAAATAAGTTGAATGAAGATGGTAAGCTATCAAGGAAAAAAGCTAGACTAGTATGCAAAGGATACTCTCAAGAAGAAGGAATAGACTATGGAGATACTTTTACTCTTGTTGCAAGATTGGAAGGTGTTAGGACCCTACTTGCATATGCTACATACAAAGGATTTAAGGTTTATCAGATGGATGTCAAGTCAACATTTCTCAATGGTATACTGGATGAAGAAGTTTACATTGAGCAACCTGAAGGTTTTGTTGATCTAGACAAGAAGCACATGGTCTACAAATTACATAAAGCATTGTATGGTCTAAAAGAAGCCCCTAGAGCATGGTATAAAAGATTGCATAACTATCTTATTCAAATTGGTTTTCAAAGAAATAATGATAACAATAGCTTATATATCAAGGAAGGACCAAATAATAAGATTTTTTTGGCAAAAATATTTTTGGATGATACCTTGTTCACAGGAAATGATGATCTTTGCAAAGAATTTTTAGAACAAATGAACAAGGATGCATTTTTGTATCTAAGAGGTATGTTAGGGGTCATTCCCCTATCTGAAGCTCACTAAGATGAAGTTCTAGTGATGCATCAACATGTATCAAGTAGAAGATCTTTTTAGTTGATGCAGAATAGACATGGAAATATTGCATATGAATTAGTACATAAGGTACATTTCTATTCATTTGGTTTGTGTTGTCTTTGGCATGTGTTGTCAAAGAGGGAGAGTATATTGTTATATCTAAATCTGAAATTCAAATTTGTTTATCAAGAGTTTGATGTTTGCACAAAAGCCATGTAATTCCTTCATAGAGGGAGATTACTTTATGTAAACAATTTTTGGAATGAAATGTAAGAGGGATAAGCATTCTATCAGAAAAAAGACTTATTTTCAAGTTTAATTATGCTATGACATGTTGTGTTGCCATCAATGCCAAAGAGGGAAATTTTTGGATACAATTGTTCAATTGTGTGTTGTCTTTGATGTTACACAAATGTCAGATCAGTTATTAGTTAGAGTCTACCGAGCTCAATTGGTCAGCAAGGCAGAAGATAGAATCTACCAAGCTCAGAAGGTTAGCAAAAAAAACTACAGTCTACCAAGCATTTTTGGAGGTTACACTATGAAGATAGTTTCTACTGAGCTCACTCGAGCGCTTAAGGTTTCTATAGAAGAAATCTATTTCTACCGAGCTAGCAAGGTTAGAAAAGGAAAGTTGGTTCTTACTGAGTTCACTCGGTCTCCAAAGGATTTTTTAAAGTTTGCAGTGTTTATTGAGCTTCACTTGGTTAAAACAGGAAATCATTTTCTGGAGCAGCTTACGAGCAGGGTTGGCCAATGAAGGATTTCATTGTTTTGAGAAATAAAATTTCTTTGTTTAATGTAATATTTGTAGCTGACTGATGTATGGTTTATTGGTAAATGTAACTTGTAAATGAGTTGACTTGACAATCTATAATGTATAAATAAAAGGTCAAGTTGTGTTTTCAAATGTATGGATGGATGTATGAATGAATGAGTATTCAAGTGAATGGATTATGAAGAAGAAGTGTGAGTGAATTTTGAAGAAGGACCAGATATCCTTGAGGAGCAATAGAGTTGTATTCAATCAATGAGGATTTATTGAAGCAGAGAAGAGATCTGTATTAGAAAAGTTTAGTTACATCTCATTCAGGTCACTTATTGTTACTTGCTCACCATTGCAGCGGTAATTCCTAAATCTCTTAACAGAGTTGGTCTAAAAAGCATTTTGTAAATCCTCTAACAAGGTGGATAATTCTACTAAATTGTTCTAAAGACCTCTATCAAGGCCACTCCTAACAGGGTGATTAAATCCTCTAACTAGGTCACACCTAACAATGTGTTTTGTAACCTTTAATAGGGTTGGCTCCTAACAGGGCTGACTTCAGAAGAGTGAAAATTGGTAGCTCGTTACTTGGTGGTTTTTCCCATATTGGGTTTCCACATTAAATCTAGTGTCTCTTGTGTTCATGTTATTTACTTTTGGATGCATGTTAATAATTGTGAATGGTTAAACAAGTTAATCTACTGAGTTACAACATTTCTCTATGTGGCTACTGAGTGACAACAGTAACTAGTTATTTAAAGACATCTAAGAGATTTGTAAATTATTTTTGTGGTAACTAATTCACCCCCCCCCCCCTCTTAGTTACTCCATCTATAATTCCAACACTTCTTATTAAAGAAAAAGATAACCTAAAAGAAAGGTACAAAGATTTAAAATAATACATTAGAAAATTGAAAGATAAGATTGATAATCTCAAATCTAGAAATGAATCTAGAGAGAAGACAAAATATAGTGATGAGATAGAAACATTAAAGAAAGAAAATGAGATTATAAAACATGACTTGAAGATTGTTGAACTAAAGCTAAGTTCTAAGAAAGATAATAGAAAGGTTCGGTCAAATCCAAAATTTGAAAATGTAGATCTAAGATCCCATCTTAGAAAAGTGACATTTGAACTAGAGTCCATCAAGATAGAGCATGCAAAACTTGAGAAGTACAATATTATTATGAATTGAGAGTTAACCAAGGCTAAACAATAGTAGTGAGAAAATTGATTAGCAATTATATTTTTAGAGACCATCCTATGATAACAGTGGTCTTGGATATTTCATTGAAGAAAGATAAGAAAAGAAACATGAAGCAATAAAGGAACCAAATCCAATTATTGAAGCCCCTAAATCTAATAGGGATGATCAGTATAAGATTGAATCTAGTCAATCTAAAGATGTGCCTAAAGAAGTTGAACATGTAAGTCAACCAAAGAAAAGTGATGAACCTAAGAAAATAGAGAAAGTTGAATCACCTAAAGAGGTAAGGTATGATCAAAGGTACATGCTTTATATGTAATGAAGTTGGTCATATGAAGAGATATTGTATAGGTAAGTTAGTCAAACCTATTATGAATTTCTATTTTTATAATTGCCATGGTTTTGGTCATAAAGAAGTTGATTCTAAGAAACCTAAGTTTGATAGTAATAATAGCAATAGTAGAATGTTTAGAGATACTAACCCTATAGGTAATGAAAGAAGGAGATCCTCAAGAAGATCTAATGAAGGAGAAGGATCTAATAGAATAAGGAGCAACATGTTATATTAAAAATGTAACAATTTTGGACACATTGCTAGGAATTGCAAAGCACTAGTTAATAAGAATCAACCTAATCAGAGAAGGAATACACCAATATGTTAGTTATGCAACAAATTTGGTCACGTAGAAAGATTTTGTAGGATGGACATGAGGAAAATCAATAGGAATAAAAATTACAAAAGGAACAATAACATAAATACTAGAAGGAATGATAACAACAACAATAGTTAGAAAGATTAATTTAGAGAACATGTTGAATAAATCAAAGAGGTATTTTTCAAAGAAAAATATTCATCAAGTTCACATGTAGTATTAGAAGAGTAGTATTTTGATGCACCTAATGAAAGATTGAAGTAAGCTATTATATGTGACTCATCTTATTTGAATTAAGAACCTCTTTATTGAAGATTGAGCATCATGAATACATAAATAAGATTAGAGCTCGAGTTAAGAGTTGCAAACTTAGTATATGGCATATCAAGTCAGGAGAAAGCTCTACTTAAGAGTGCATGCCATTTGAAGATCGTACCAAGTCAAATTAAAGAAATCAAGTTTATTGGTAATCAAGAACACCTTTTTAAAGACTAAGTTGTTACACAATCAATGCTAAGTTCAATTTGAAAATATTTAAGGGATGAAAATAAAATAATATGTACCATTCACTTGTGTGAAGAGTTAAGAAACATTTTAGAGAAATTTGATAATAAGTTGAAGGTGAATTGAAGTGATTTAAAGTGTGAAGTAAAGGAAGCCCTAGTTACATCTTAACAAGGTTTTTTACAAATCTACAGTTGAGTTTTCAAAGCTTTTGAATTAGAGAAATTGAGAGCCCTACTATATGTGATGTTAATGAAAGGCCAATGTACAAATTAAAAAAAACACTCATTTATTTCTTTGGTAGATGATCCTCTAGGAGCATTTTGCAAGTTCCACAAAATGTTTTGCATGTTGAAGATGTTAGATCATACATACACTATAAGTTTGAAAGTATTAGGGACAACCTTATTCATAAGGACCTAGACCTAGTATGCAATGGTGATTTATCACTTAAGAAATAGTTTACACACCTAAATGATTTGAATATTGCAAAGTATATGTTCTATACAAAGTTTGATAATCATGAATGGAGTCGAGTCATCTTAAGAATAATCCATGATTCATGAATATTCTAAGTAGTAGACATTTCTATACTGATTGAAAATAATACTATCTATAAGCTCACTGGTTGAGCAATGAAGAGAGTAATCAAGTAAATGTAAAGAATGTGAAGAAATTGGTGTAAACCAACCTAAAGACAAAATATGATGGAAGGAATATGAAAATTTATCACATAGTAGAGACAAATGTTAGAGTCATAAGTAAGATTATAGGATATAAGATGAACCATAGTTCTAGAGTAAATTTACTGCATGCTAGATTCTCTCATGCAAATTACTTAATGATTGTGATGAATGAAAGGGTAAAAATGTGTGAAGTTGTTAGGAAACATTTGTTGGATAATATAGAGAAGCTTAAGAAGACCAAGAATGTAGTGTTTAGATTTGAATCCTTACTGACACAACTATTCTTCCAAGTAATTAAATAGTTCCCTAGTATGCCAAAATAGGAATGGGATGTAGATTAGTACACTATGAGGTTGATACTCAATATTGCAAAGCACAATTAGAGGAAAGGATAACTACAAATATATCCAAAATGTTGAAAATATTTTAGTCATAAATGAAATAAAGATTTAGAATTCCTCCCACACTACTTGAGAAGTACAAGGATGAAATATGTCTCATGGTTAAAATGTATGTGACTCATGTGGAGGTAGTTAAGCCAAGAGTTAAGTTCATATATATGTTAGCATGAATATTGATGATACTAATTTGGGGGAGTATCCTAAGCATTGGAGAGCATTGACATTTTTCATTCATGACTATGTTTGTCATTGATGTAAACATAGCAACAAGTCTATGAATATTGCCAGAGTAGCAGACAAAGATCTTAGTTGTATGGACAATGTTTTGCTTATTTGGTGATGTGCAATGTGATATCCCCATTTTTACATATATAATTTAATAATAAATAAGAATAATATATAAAGTTATAATATTAAAATAATTAATAAAGAATATAAATTATTATATATCATATATATTATCATACACATATAATATATATACATATATAATAGATATTTAAAATAATATACTATTGAATATAAATAATCTATATATATCAATACTATGATATAAGATTAATGAATGCATAAAATAACACTAATACTATTAATAATGATATCACTATATATATATATATATATGTATGTATGTATGTATGTATGTATGTATGTATGTATGTATGTGGTATTATTAATATAAATATATATAATTAATACAATTATATTATTCTTAATATAATATAATTATTATCAATCAAAGGACATGCCTCTATGAAGCATGCATATACATAATATTCAACATTGAGAGGGATATAATATAAAATATTATCAAATGGATACAAATACAAGACAAATAAGAAAATGTCCTGAAATGGGACGTTATAAGTCATATCAGAGCCTATGATTTTGCCATCCTGTGAAGTTTGTACAAAAATACAAAATTACAGGTTAAAATAGACAATATTGAAAATAACAGGCAATATTGAAAATAAAAAAGAACAATTGAAATTATAGTTGACTAAGGAAAATTATAATATATGTTTGCTGCTTCAAAGAAAGGTAGATAGTATTATAAATAGAGATGTCAAGTCTCCAAAATTATTTAATAATATCACAATCAATTAATGTCACAATATTTAGAAGTCCCTAAGTTATGATATTATCATAATCATAAGCAACAATATAAATTGAACAAACCATATGACTATTCATTTAGAGAAGTGTATTCATGGTACAATTCTGAGCATATCTCTAGATTCTTATTAGTCAACGGTCTCATCCATTCAATATAGAGTTGTGAGTGTTTGAAACAAAAGAGATGAGTATCAATGAATTAGTTATACTTAAAAAAATTGAGAATTCTTTTGTTATTAGAACTCAAGGTCAGACTATATCTTGATTTCATTTGACATAAATTCAAAACTCTATGTTTTCTGTTAAAAAAATTCATATGGATTTGAAGTTAGAAGAGATTGCCTTGAAGAATTCAAATATTCCTGATGATATAGTTGAAGATGCATCTTGAAGTATGCCATAGTCATTACAATTTGTGGATACAAATGATTTGACAAATTGGAATTTTGATTGTTACAAATCTGCGGGCATGAATGTAGATGTTAAACCAAAAAAAAGTCATGGTAAATATACTTTGTGCGGGATAGATGGAAATATTATAAAATTTATACTAATTAGAGATATTACAGGTGGTATTAGCCATCATATAATGATCTTGAAGTAGGTAGGATGGGACCCATCACTTATCAAGCAAGGGTTAAATAAGCTTCATCATAACATATGAAAGGTGAAAATAAGGTATGGTTAAATCTTTTAATTTCTATACATTATTAAATTTTATTTAAAGTATTATGCTTCTATTATTAAAATGATCGATTATGTTATAATTTTTAATAATGTATATAAGATACATGTGTTTGTATAAAATTATATATATATATATATATATGTATATATATATATATGTATATGTATATATATATGTATATGTATATGTATATGTATATATGTATATGTATATGTATATATATATATGTATATGTATATATATATATGTATATGTATATATATATATATGTATATGTATATATATATATATATGTATATATATATATATATATGTATATATATATATATGTATATATATATATATATATATATATATATGTATATATATATACATACATATATAACCTATGGTTCTAAATAATAATATCATTTGACAATTGAAATAATTGTTACAAATATTATTATCAATCAATTAAGTATAAATCTTGATTGACTTGAAATTGCTTTAATAATATGAATTGAAGGTTTAATAAATTATAATGTTGGTCACATCTTCCAAGATAAGATAAGGCCTGCAGTGGAATGGGTTGGGTGACACCATTCAGAGGTACTAGGTAAGGCCTGCGGTCAGATGGGCATTAGGCTACACCATCCAAGGGTACTAGGTAAGGCCTACAGTGGAGCGAATATCCCATGGTACATCATACAAAGGCACTATCTTAGAGATGATGATCAGAGAGAGATAACAATAATGAGGGATAACTGTGAGGCCTATGATTGGGTAACAGGGCACCCTATTATAGTTTCTCCTCCCATACTTAGAAAATGATGAGTTAATAAATGAACAATCCTTTTGATTGACAAGTCACTAAATTGAGACCATAAATACCTTGCCAGGGGATTGATATAAGGAAATCCTAAAAAAGAAAATTTATATATAAATGTGTACTAATGATTTTTGTGGTTGCAAATTCACAATCAAGGAATTGCATAACGCGTGTCATTTTTTGGCATGGTGTTTTCTTCATATCTTCATCTATCTGCATCATGTTTGCTTCATGTCTTCATTTGTTTGCATTGTGTTTGCTTTGTGTTTTCATTCATTAAAGATGTATATCTCATTTTTTTTAGGTCTTTTATATGCAAATATATTTTGTATCTATGAAGAAGTTTGTTTATGAATGATTTTACTTGAGGACAAGCAAATTTGAGAGGGGAGGAGTGCGATATCCCCATTTTGACATATATAATTTAATAATAAATGAGCATAATATATAAAGTTAAAATATTAAAATGATTAATAAAGAATATAAATTTTTGCATATTATATATATATATATATATTATCATACATATATAATATACATACATACATATTAGAAATTTAAAATAATATACTATTGAATATAAGTAATATATATATTTATATATATAAATCCTATGATATATAAGATTAATGATAAATAAAGTAACAATAATACTATTAATAATGATATCACTATAGATATAATATATGTTATTAAACTTATATAAATATAAATATAAATATAAATATAAATATATATATATATATATATAAAATTAATTTAATAATATTATTCTTAATATAATATAATTATTATCAATCAAAGGACATGACTCTAAGAAACATGCATATATATAAATATATAAATATAAATATAAATATAAATATATATATATATATATATATATGATATTCAGCATTGAGAGGTATAGAATATAAAATATTATCAAATGGATACAAATACAGAACAAATAAGAAAATGTCTAGAAATGGGACATTAAACATGACTATGGACATGTTCTACATTATGTCCTAATGAAGAGATTTGGTGCATAGAGTATAAGTTGAAGATGTATGAAAGATATGTTTGATTTACCAAGAGTAGTATAGAAACAAAGTACTTGGAAAGTAGTTCTTGATGTTTGTTCACTATCTCTCATTTGAGATGTAATGAAGAGATGCATAGTTAGATGGTGATAGAAGATAGTTTGTTGGTGACATCAGCAATTGCGCAATCCCTAGTGTCACATGTGTGAAGTTTTGTATGGAATGTGAACTAACAATGCTATTGTAATTATAATTTAATTAATTATCTTATTATAATTAATTAAGAAAACCTTAAGACCAACTCAAGGAATTATTTTGAAGATATGGTATAAGAGAAAGATGGTTTCCTTGTTTGTAATGTGTGGTGATCATTTTATTAAGTAAAAAGTGCGAAAAGGATCATAGTGTTTGGTAAATGTGTGTAAGCAATCCAAGGGATTATTGTATGTGAGTTTTGTGATATGGTTACAAGATCTAAAGGAGAAGAAGTTTGGTTGATAGGACATAGAAAGAGGAATGATTAGTATAGTAAAACTCTATTATTTTGCAAGGAATAATACAAAGATCATTTGGATAGTGGGTTCATTGGTCTTTCCTTGAAGCTATTTGGACAGTGGGTCCATTTGTCTTCCATAACTCCTAACAGGGCTGGAATCTCCTAAAAGGGATTCAAAGTCTCCTAATAAGGACTCAAATGTATTAAATGTATTCATAGACTCTTAACAAGGTCCATCATTTAATAAGAAACTTTTATACTAGTACAACATCTTGTGGGTACCATCCCCACTAGGGTTTTCCCTCTAATCAAGAGTTTCCCTAGTTAATATATCTCGTGTTAATTGTGTATGAGTATCTTGTTATGGTTTTTAATTATATTTCACATATGGTTAAGTTTTTTTAAGGTTTATAATTGTGATAATAGTTGGATGACTGATTCATCCCCCCTCTTAGTTATATTGGTGGACTATATATTCTAACAATAGACCCTATGGGATATGAGATGAGTGAAGATATTATAGAAGGGTATGCCAAGATCATACTTGAGTATGACAGAGACACAAATTATCCTAGATGGAGGACATATGATGAAAAGGTTAGAGAAGTATAGAGTGAACTTTATAGAAAGAATACCAAGAAGAAGGGTGAGAAAAAGATTGAAACAATTCTCAAGGAGACTGGTATGACTAGAGAAGAATTTCAAGAGGTAAAGGGAATTTCCATGCAAATGAAGGCAATAAAAAAATAGAAAAGTTGGCAGCTTGGCTTGTAGAGGAAATTATATAAGATGTTCCCTCTCCATAGATAGCAACTACACCTTATGCCATAGTAGAAGAAGTACAACCTATTGTTGTACGACCATTTCAAAAGAAGGATGAAGTGGAAGTAAAAATAATTGATGTAGAATTAGTCACTCTTCCAGGTATAAGAAAATCAGAGAGACTAACCAAAGATATGCAAGAGGTTGAGTAACCATCTAAGAAGAGGATAAAGAAATTATCAAGAGGACTAGACAAAAGAAGGAAAAATGCACAAATGATTGAGTTAGATGAGTCTAAAGAAAAAGAAGAGGTAGAGGAAAGACCAATTGAAAAGGTTGTGATAGAAGAGAATACATCCTCTAGGAAGAAACCATGGAAGACAAAGGTAGAAAATCTTAATGTTCAAATTATTGAAAATAATTTTTTTTTTTCAGTTAAACAAATATTATAATCTATATAGTAACATAGATAGATTTCTACTAGAGAATACTGTAGTAAGGAGCATGATTTTGAGAAATAAGAGGTTTGAGGACATTAAGAAAAATATTCCTCAAGATTTTACAATAGGTTAATTAACAAAAAAAGAAGAGTAGTAGAAGAGAACCAAAGAATAATGGAGAATCAGATTAAGAAGCTTTGCAAAGTTAGTAGTGATGGGGATATGAGAAGAATAATGAAGGGTAGAGAGCCCTTGTTGAGGAATAAGAGAAGAATAGTTTTATTGATGAGTGGTAACTATGATGAAGTGAATGAGGAGACAAAGAAATCTAATGTCAAATTCATGACCTTTGTACCCACTATTGCTAAATAGAGAAAGGAGTTTGGGAGAGAAATCACTATGATAGTTGAAAAGAATGTACCTACACAAGTAACAGTGGAAGCCAAAACCACTATGATACCAGAATCATCACCATAGATAAAAATTAGTACTGAAATCATGCAAGTGGATAGTACAAAAATAATAGTTGATGACAAGGAATATAATTTTAAGGATTATGAAACCAACATTATTGGAAATATTATTGACTATTCTAGCTCAGGTGAGGAAGAAGATAAAGAAGAGGAGAGACGAATGAGGATGAAGAGAAAAAGAGAAAAGAGGAAGAAGAATAAAGAAAAATAAAGAATTAATAAAAGGAAAGGAAAATAATAGAAGATAAGAAGAAGGAGAAAGAAGAATAAGAGAGAAATAAAAATAGGAAGAAGAAAGAAGAAGAAGATGAGAGAAGAAAGGAATAAGAAAAGAAAAAAGATAAGTATGAAAGATTAGAGCACAATTAGAAATTTGTGATGGAGTCAACATTCAAATCTGAAATGTCCCCTTTCTGATTTTTTATGATATTTCCAACCTCTAATCATATCTTTAAGATCAAACAACTAATATCACAAAGATCCTCCAAATTTCTCAAGAAACACCAAATCGGGTATGCTAGAAATGGTGCCAAAAGCTTCACAGCTTCACCTATTATTAATAAATATGAAAATGGAAATTTTTACAGAAATTTCAGCAGCATAACAGCCTACAAAATGAAATTTCTAGATCTATATAGCCTTTACACAACAGCTCACAAATGTAGGACAAAAACTATGCTCATCGGGCTCTCGAAATTAACACAAAAATGCCCGAAAACACCACAAAAATACTAATAAACTATCTCAAAAGTTTAATCACATCCCAATACATATATTCAGCTCTATTTTAACAGCTTAAAGTCTGAAATACAGCAGCAACCAAAACTGATATGAAATGCTCAACTGAAAACACCAAACTCATGCAAAAAACACACCCAAAAACCCACAAATCTACACTGTTCAGCACAAAGGCAAACTCTGTATGAGCATGCACATGGAATGGCTTCAAACTCCCATCCTTAGCCTTCCTAAAAACCTACAAACTCCCATTCTTGGGTCTCCCAAGAAACCTGCAAACTCCCGTTCTTGGGTCTCCTTCTCCACAGGTTTGGCAGCCTCTGAAGAATAACAAAGAAATCAACAAAATCAAGTTCTGTAATGAGCCCAAAATGCCTCCAAAACCCCTTAAAAGAGGGCATAAATGTAACTCACATCCAAGAGAGGTTAATGAAACATATTCTAATAATAATTTTCATTTATTAGTCCAACGGTTTCCAAAGATTAACCCCCTTTTTCTGAAACTTCACTTTCTTGGGCCTGCCTGCCTTAGCAAAAATTATTATTTTTTAATTATTTGAAAAGTGGACATGACAAAATCCCAATTAAAATATGTTGTAACAAAGATTGATAAGTTTGAGCTTCATCATGAGGTAGATATCTTGTCACCCACACCAAAGAAGGGAAGGTTTTCTATGATATCAACAATCTCTATTACCAATGATGATGATGATACTGATCAAGAGGAACTTATGATATCAAGAAGAAGGTTAGAAATCCTGAAGAGACCTTGAGTAATATTGTAGAGAAATTAAAAAAATCAGTCATAGTTATGGTGATAGAGCAGGATTCACAACTAAAGGTAGAAGAGTTAGTGAGACATTTTGATAAGGAATTCACTATATTATTAGATATTACATTAGTTCAATTCTAGATAAATCATGATGCATAGTTTTTTGCTACTATTTGAAATAATGTAAAGAATGACTTGCAAACCCTTTATACCAACATCAAGGAATTAAGGAGATTTTTAGAAGAAGGAATAAATTTTAAGATCTGATTGAAAATATCATTATTGAAAAAGATCATTGAAAGAGGGAGATTGTTGAAGAAGATTATGTGTTTCAATCATTATTTTGTCACTGATGTCAAACCTTCTATTTTCTGGGAAAACAACTACTTATAAGATTGAAGTACTATCACTTTAGTTGATTGATGAAGAGGATTTGATCAATAAGATGTAATAAAAACACCTAGATGAAAGGTTGAGTTATGATTACATAATGAAGTACAAGGATCAATTAAGATAGTGATGACATGATGTTTTGATAATCTACTTAAGGCAAATGTTGGCTACACTAAGAAAGTTTAGAAGAACAAGTTACACAAAGTTTTCTTGCAAAGCTTGACCAGGTAGATAGAAGGTTCTAAGAAAAGTTAGAACAAGCCAAGCACAAAGTTAGTTGGATCTGAGTAAAAGAAAATTCCAGTAGATGCCAAGCAAGATAGTTGACATCAAGTAAAGTTTAGTTGATGTCGAGCATCAATAAACTTTAGTTGATGCCAAGTGATTTCATAATAGATGTCGAGAAACATAGTATGTGTTGGGAATTAGAAAGTTGATAATGCCGAGCTACTATATTATTTAAAAGATCAAAGATTTGTTGAATCTGAACTGACAAGTTTGTTTTCTTGAATTTTGTGAACTAGGAGGAAGATAAGGTTGATGAGTTGGTGGTACAAAATTTGAGGCAAACCATTTTTAGGGGAATTCAAATGGACTCTAGGAGAAGTTTCTAGAAGAGATTCGAGATATGAGATGGATACATTGTATCCTACCTAATCCATCCAAACCCTAATTTTGATAATGGAAAATGAGTGAGAAAATATCTTAATTTCCTATTTATGGGAATGTTTGGTCATGAAGCAAATTTATCATGTGTAAGAACTTAAGGGAGACAAGGGGTTTTTCTTCATCAAGTGACCTAAGAGAAGAGTCTACAATGGCATGTTAAGAAAGAAGGCTTAAGAAGATGAATGCTTGAAGGGTGAACAAGCTATTAGGGCTACAAAGTATGAAGGCCAAGCAGAATTGAGGACTGAATAGAGATATGTAATCTGCAAGAGAACTTGTAAGTCATATCAGATCAAAGCTCTACTATTACTCTCTAATAATTGTATTAGACTAGGGTAAATAATTTGGATTAAGGTTGACCTAACAATCATTTATAAATCCTTTAACTAGGTGGCATTCCAAGTGAATGACCTAAAGTCCTCTAACAAGGCTCACTTCCAATAAGGTGATTGAAATCCCTTAACTAGGTCACATTTAGTAGTGTGTATTGTAACCTTTGATAGGGTTGGCCTTTCATAGGGCATCACTTTAGAAGAGTGAAAAGGAGTAACATATTACTTGTGGTTTTTTCCCAATTGGTTTTCCATGTAAATCATTGTGTCAAGTGTGTTGATGAATCTATTATGTATCATGCTTTTCATTTCTGCAAGTCGATTTGTTAGTAACCTACAAATTTTAGTGATTGCATATTCTTATGGATGCATGCATGGATATGAATGTTTTATAGGTTCACTAAGTTGTGAGAGGTTTTATTTATACATCTAGACCTTGGATAACTAATTCACCCACCTTTCAATTATTCTGAAGTATTCCAACAATTGGTATCAGAGTCATTTGCTTAAGAGGACTAGTTTGAAGGTACTAGAAGCACAAAGATTGAGATGTCTAAAAGAGAAGTACCCAAGCTTAATAGAGATAACTTTACTACATGGAAAAGTTTAATGAAATTACACCTTGGAGGACTTGGAGATCATGCACAATCTACCATTTCTATGGAACATGCTGATCCAGCTAGAGTCCTAACTGCTAAAGATATGATGAAGAAGAGATAACACAATCAGGTGATGTTGGAGGTTGCCTCTACCCTAAGAAATGCTGAATTTGATGATATAAAAGGTCTTGAAAATGTAAAGAAAATGTGGGATGCCTTAGAAAACATCTATGGAGGAGACAAAAATGTTCAAAGAGCCAAATCTGAGAGTCTCAGAGGTAATTTTGATGATATGAGAATGGAAGAAGGTGAGAATATTGCTCAATATGTTGCTAGAATAAAAGAAGTTGTTAGTGCAATAAAAGGAGCTACTGGTTAGATAGATGATGACATTGTGTTAAGAAAATTCTTGAGAACATTACTACCTATTTATGCTATTAGAGTTTCTGCAATACAAGAACTGAGATGTATTCTAGGAAATAATATAACCCTTGAAGGTTTGGTAGGTAGACTCACTACTTTTGAGCTATGTAACTTTGATAATTACAAACTTGAGAGTCTTGAATCTACTTTCAAACCTAAGTTGTTAATGAAAGATTCTAATGAGATGAAGAAAAAGAAGAAGAGAAAGATAAAATATGTGTCTAGTGACAGTATTATAGATGAGGAAGATGTTGAACAATTAGAAGCACTACTAGCTAAAATATTCCACAGAGGTAAGGAAAGTTCAAAGGTAAGTTACCCATCATTTTTTTTAATTACAATGAGTTTGGTCATATTGTTGCAAGATGTACATAGAAGGACTATAGAGGTGGTGACAAGTACAAGATTACAAAGATAAAGGAAAAATGTCATGCTACATTGTTCAAGAGGAAACAAGGGATGATTCTGATGAACATGATGATGAAGTGGTGTATGTTGCAATGAAGGATGAATCTGATGAAGATGAGGCAACTATACTTGTAACTTGTGTGAAAAAAATGATAGATGGATCATTGACAATGGATGTTCACATCATGTGACTGGAGACAAAAGTAAGTTCATTACCTTAAATTGTTATGAAGGAAATAGTGTAAGATTTGGTAATGATGCACCATGTTTGATAAAAGGTAAAGGTTCTATCAAAATCATAGATAAGATTTCTTGTGACAATTCTTACTATGTTGAAGGACTAAATTATAACTTGTTGAGTGTGTCACAACTAAATGATCTAGGATGCAAGGTTGAATTTGAAAGAAAGATTGCTAAGATACATGACACAAATCTATTCTATCTTGATATAGAGGATGCTACTTGTTTTGTTATAAAATTTGATGATGTATGGCTTTAGCACACAATGTTATATCATGTTAATTTTGATAACTTGGTTAGTATCAATAACATGAAGAAAGTTTGAGGTTTTTCTAAGTTGAAGAAGCTTGACAATGTAGTGTGCAAACAATGTTAGCTAAGCAAAATGACAAAGTCAAGTTTTAAGAGTAAAACTTATACCTCTAAAGGAATACTACAAATTGTTCATACTAACTTGTGTGGACCAATTGGAGTGCAAAGCTACAAGGGAAATAAGTACATAATTTTCTTTGTTGATGATTATTCTAGGATGATGACAATTAGGTTTTTGGAAAAGAAATCTAATGCTTTTCAAATGTTAAAGTGGTACTTGGCAAGAGTTGAAAAGGAAACATGTAAGAGTTTGAAATTTTTGAGATCAGATAGAGGACAAAAATTTACATCAAATGAATTTGAGATGTTCTGTAATGATAGAGGAATTAAAAGATAGACATTTGACCCTAGAACCCCTCCACAAAATAGAATAGCTGAAAGGAGAAACAAATCTATAATGGACTATGCTAGAACACTCATGATGGAGAAGAATGTTTCTTTGAAATACAAGAGAGAAGCTATAAGTACAACTATGTATACCTTGAATTATGTGCAAAACAAGAAAGGTACTCATTCAACACCTTTTGAACTATGGTATGGATATCCACCCAATGTAAAATACTTTAAGGTATTCAAAAGTACGTGTTACATTCTTAAAGATGTTAGGAAAGGGAAGCTTGATGCAAAAAGTAAGGAAGGTATATTCTTAGGATATTCCACAAGAAGTAAAGATTATAAGTGTTTGAATACTAACACTAACAAAATTGTGGAAAGTGAAAATGTGAATTTTGATGAATATATAGAAGTACATGAGGCTAAACCTATAAAAAGCTAGAAGAATACAATTCATTTGCATACTTTTATGAAGAAATGCTTGCTGAAGAAGATGTTGCAAATCAAGTTTCAAATCGACAACAAGTTACAATAACTACATTCTGATTCTGAGATTAGTATACATGAAAGAGATGCTAAGATACTTGATAGAGATACATAGAGTGATTCTAAAATTGAAAGACAAAATGAAGAAACAAGAGCCAAACCAAGATTGTCTAAGTATGTCAAAATACATCATCTTGCTGCTCAAATAATTGGAGATAAAGATGCTAGAACAATGATAAGAAATAGATTGAGAAGTGAAACATGTTTACTAAGCTTGAAGGAACCCAAAATAGTAAAAGATGCACTAGAAGATGCTGACTGGTACAAATCCATGGAAGAGGAGATTGAACAAATAGAAAAGAACAAAACAAAGAGTCTAGTTCCTAGACCAAAAGAAAAGAATGTGATTGGTACCAAGTGGGTATTCAAAAACAAGCTTGATGAAAATGGTGAAGTCATAAGAAACAAATAAAGATAAGTTTGCAAGTGATATGCACAAGAAGAAGGAATTAACTATGGAGAGACATTTTCTCCTATTTCTAAATTGAAAGGAGTCAGAACTCTACTTGTTTATGCTGCATACAAAGGTTTCAAAGTTTATCAGATGGATGTTAAATTTGCATTTCTGAATGGCATATTAGAGGAAGAATTTTACATAGAATAGCGAGAAGATTTTGTTGATGATAACAATAAGAACATGGTACATAGATTGCACAAAGCTCTATATGGTTTGAAACAAGCATGGAGAGCATGTTATGAAAAACTTCATAATTATCTTGTGAAGATTGGATTTGAAAGGACTAATGATAACAAAAATCTATACATAAAGATAGAGAAATACAAAGGTATTTTGTTATCTAAAATATTTGTTGATGATATCATATTTGGAGGTCAAGATCCTTTATGTAAGGATTTTGCAAATTAGATGAAGTAAGAATTTGAAATGTATATGTTTGGAGAGATCAATTTTTTTGTCGGTTTGCAAGTATATAAGATGAAATATGGTATATACATCACTCAGTCAAAGTATGTCAAGGAAATATTGAAAACTTTTGGATTAAAGGATTCCAAACTTGTAAGTATGCCTACGGTGATAGGATAGAAGTTGTCAAAAAATGATGATTCTGTTGAGGTGAACCAAACCATGTATAGGTATATGATTGGAAAATTGCAATATGTAGTACATAGCAGACCTAATATTGCATTATCTATAGGGATAGTTGCAAGATTCTCTGCTAATCCCAAGGAGAATCATTTAATGGCTGTGAAAAGAATAACAAGATATCTGAAAGGAACATAAGAGTTTGGTGTATACTACAAGAAGAATGAAAAGTTTGAATTGAGAGCCTACACTGATGCTGATTGGGCTAGAAACATTGATGATAGAAAGAGCACCAGTGGAGGAGGATTTTTATTAGGCAAGAAACTAATTACATAGACTAGCAAGAAACAAAGATATAGTTCACAATCCACTGCTAAAGTTGAATATGTTGCTACTACTATAAATTGTACAAACATTGTATGGATCAAATAGCTACTCAAAGGAATGAAAGAAGAAATCACAAAACCAATGATACTTTATTGTGATAATACAAGTGCTATCAATATATCAAATAATTTAGTGATGCACACAAAGAAAAATCATATTGCAATCAAGCATCATTACTTGAGGGAGTTAGTTTAAGATAAAGAGGTGAAGATGGAATATGTCAACACAAAGGAGAAAATTGCTGATATCTTCACAAAACCATTACCTAAGGATGCTCATGAGTATCTAAGAAGTAAACTAGGGGTGATACCCTTATCAGAGGCTATCTAAGTAACAAGAGGAGTACCCTGCATCAAACAAGTTGATATTCATATGATACAAATTGATGTAGTGGATCTTACTTTAGGAATTGCCTAAAGTAATTATAGAGCTAAAACTTCAAATCAGTCACAAGCAAGGTGATAGAGGGAGAAATTGAAGAAACTACAAAATCCTATATTTGCATGTTTAATATGTAAAGATGATATGTCTTTGGCATTTTTTTCAAAGAGAGATATATTCTACTAATGAAGAGCTAGAATAGATAGGGAGATATTGATCAAGAGCCAAAATAGATAGGGAGATCTACTGATCAAAAAGGGAGAAAAGAACATTAAATTGATCATTATTAGAGAAAGTACATGAGAAAGTATATTTGAGGGTGATATCAAAAGATTGTTGTCAAAGAAGCTGGAGAGTGCTACTAATATTAGAAGGAGATAATTGCTGATGTTGGTGATCAAAAGAAAACACATGTATAATGAAAAAGATAGAGAAGAATGCAAGAAAGAGGGAGATACAAGAAGGAACTCATAGGGAATCATAAGAAGGAGTTTTGTAACCTAATCAGAAGATGGAAGTTGCTAGTAGAGAGAGAAATTTTGATACAAATTTTCTTTTTGGTATTATATTACTGTTTTAACCTAGTCAATTTGGTTGAACAAGATGTTCATCATTTAAGTGACTTAGTTTATTAGTTTGGTTTTCCATCAATGCCAAAGAGGGAAATTATTGAGTTCTAATTGAAAAGATCATTATTGAAAGAGATCATTGAAACACAGAGATTGTTGAAGAGGACTATGTGTTTTAATCATTTTTTTGTCACTGATGTCAAACTTGCTATTTTCTAGTAAGACAACTACTTATCAAATTCAAGTACTATCACTTAGTTGATTGATGAAGATGATTTGATCAATAAGATGTAACAAAAGAAACTAGAGGAAAGGTTGAGTTATGATTATATAATGAAGTATGAGGATCAGTTAATACAGTGATGACATGATTTATTGATAATCTACTTAAGGTTACAAATGTTGGTTACACTAAGAAAGTTTAGAAGAACAAGTTACACAAAGTTTATCTACCAAGATTGATCGAGTGGATAGTAGGTACTAAGCAAAGTCAGTACAACTCGAGCAGAAAGTTAGTTGGAGCTGAGTAAAAGCAAATTCTAGTGGATGCCAAGCAAGATATTTGATGTCAAGTAAAGTTTAGTTGATGTTGAGCATCAATAAACTTTAGTTGATGCTGAGTAATTTCATAATAGATGTCAAGCAACATAGTATGTGCTAAGCATTAGAAGGTTGATAATGCCAATCTGCTGCATTACTTAAAAGATAATAGATTCACTAAATCTAAGTCGACAAGTTTATTTTCTTAAATTTTGTGAACCAGGAGGAAGATAAGGTTGATGAGCTAGTGGCACATAATTTGAGGTAAACCATTTCTAGGTAAATTAAAATGGATTATAGGAGAAGTTTCTAGAAGAGATATGAGATATGAGATAGATACATTATATCCTACCTAATCCATCCAAACCCTAATTTGGATGATGGAAAATGAGTGGGAAAATATCTTTATTTTCTATTTATAGGAATGTATGGTCATGAAAAAAAGTTGTCACATGAAAGAACCTAAGGGAGACAATGAGTTAGGGGTTTTGCATCATCAAGTGACCTAAGAGAAGAGTCTACAATGGTATGCTAAGAAAGAAGGCTTAAGGAGATGAATGATTGAAGGGTGAACAAGCTATGAGAGCTACAAAGTATGAAAGCCAAGAAGAATTGAGGACTGGATAAAGATCTATAATCTACAAGAGAAGTTGTAAGTTATATCAGATCAAAGCTCTACTATTACTCATTAACAATTGTATTAGTCTAGGGTAAATATTTTGGATTAAGGTTGACCTAACAATCATTTGTAAATCCTTTAACTAGGTGGCATTCCAAGTGAATGGCCTAAGTCCTTTAACAAGGTTCACTTCTAACAAGGTGATTGAAATTCCTTAACCAGGTCAGATTTAACAGTGTGTATTGTAACCTTTGACAAGGTTGGCCTTTTACAGGGCATCACTTTAAAAGTGTGAATAAAAGTAGCATGTTACTGGTGGTTTTCCCAAATTGGGTTTCTAAGTAAATCATTGTGTCAAGTGTGTTGATGAATCTATTATGTTTCATGCTTTACATTTCTGCAAGTTGATTTGTTAGTAACTTACAAGTTTTAGTGATTGCATAATCTTATGGATGCATGCATGAATATGAATGTTTTATGGGTTCACGAAGATGTGAGAAGTTTTATTTATACATCTAGATCTGGAACTTGGATAACTGATTCACCCCCTCACCTCTTAGTTATTCGGAAGTATTCCAACAAGAAAATTATATGGATAGAGAACTATGTCATACAATTATTTGACAGATATAAATGATGAGATAAATTCAAAGGTGAATGAACTTCAAACTTTGACATTAGCATTATAGTAGCATGGTTCAATTATTGAAGATCTTGAGGCCACGATATCCAAAATTCATGATGATATCAGAATCATTGAACTTCAAAAAGAAAGAGTGATAAAAAGGTTCTCCCTACTTAGAGAACACCTAACAAAAAAGATGAGTAATGTACATAAGAAGTTTGATGAGTGCCTTTCAGCTAAGGCATCATATGAGAAATTTTTCTACATAGATTTAACTGCAAAAAAAGTAGCCTCTTATGGCTTATGTGCACTTCTCATTACAATAGATGTAGTAGTGGACACATAGAAGAAAGAATTTGAGTTGATGAAGACACATTTTGCAGATTATTTATCCAAAATTTCAAAATAAGAGAGGTAATATTTTTTTTTTGTATATAAAATTTGACACCTTTGTCATTGATCTCAAGGAGGAGTAGTAAATGGAAAATTGTATAGTGTACAATGAAAAGGAGAATTATAGGAATAAAATTATATGATGTATATGAAAAGGGGGACTAGAAACTATTGTAATAGCAAGATAAGGAAAAGATGGTTACAAATTTGATGATCCCTAAGTTTTGAGTTTTGAAAATTTTGTAAGAGAAAAATTCTAAAATTATTGATCAACATTTTTGGACTTAGCCAAATTTTCCCATATGTTGCCATCAATGCCAAAAGGGGAGATTGTTGGAAATATGAATAAGTAGGACAAGTTGATATAGTCATGGATTTTTCATTTATGGAAACATATGTCTTATGGTAAGAAGGCACATTGTATAGATAAGAATTGCATAGTTAGAAATGGAAAATTGTCTAAGTATCAACTAGTTTTATTGACAACATAGAGATAGTTTTGGTAAGTGCAATTAGAAGAGGAAATATTGGAACATGTACAATTAAGGAAAGATAGTATAGTATTTTAGGATGATGTGATTAAGTGTACAAGAAATTATAGATAGTACAAATGGACTTATACAATAAATACTAGCAAAGGCAGTGTACAAAGTAGAACATAACACATGAAATTGGGTAATTATGGGATAAAGAATTTTTAAAAAAATAAAATTATTTAATTGATCAGGGATGAATTCCTAGATCTTAAACCTAAGTTAAAAATAACTAATTTTATATTTAGCCAAGCATGTGAAAGCTTGAAGGCCGATTGAGCATGTTTTCTAAAATGTAAAGGTATAAAGGAAGGACTATAAAAGAAAAGTAGTGTGTGTGACTGTAGATGTAATATGAACTATGTGAACTTATTTGAAGGATTTTTAGGTGATGTTCAAACTACATCAGAAGTATGTTAAGTAAAATATACAATATGAAAGAGGTTTTTGTATCTATCTTTTTGTGTAAATGAGCTACATTGTATAATTGCATGTTTGGGAAATGGGGTGGCTTAGCTTACATACATTTTGTAATTGTACATAAAAAATCCTAATAGGGTTGATGATTTTAATAGGGCCTAGTACTCTAGAAAGGACTGAGACACTATATGTACTTAATAGACTCCTAATAGGGTCAACATCCTTAACATGGTAATTTTATTTAGTGGATGATTTTGTAGGTACCATCCCCACTAGAATTTTCCCTTTAATAGGGTTTCTCTAGTTGAAAAAAAATGGTGTTATGAGTTCTCTTATTGCATGGTTATGTTTACTATTCAACATTTTTATCTTACTTTCACATGCATAATATGTAAAGCTCCTAATATGTAAAACTCCTAATAGGGAAAACCCATCATAGGGCATATCATTAGAAGTGTTCAAATTTTTAGTCCTTGGATAATTTTTTTATTATAGTAGTGAAGATTTATGGCTATCACCCCCACCCCAGTTTTACCTTTATCTTGGGGGGTTTTTAGGTAGCCAAAATCTTTGCGTTATGTGTTTATATTTTCATTTGATGGATGAGATACATAGTTAGATCTATTACAATATTTTTGTTAGAAATCTGATTGAAAATATCATTGATGAGGAAGATTGATTGAAAGAGGGAGATTGTTGCTAAAAGAATGTTTTCAATCATTGTTTTTCATTGATGTCAAACCTGCTATGTGTAGGAATGTCATTTGTTTATAAGATCTAAGTACTATCATTTATATGATTGATGAAGAGGATTTAATCAACACGATGTAACAAGAACACCCAAGGGAAAAGTTGAGTTATGATATTGTAATGAAATGCAAGGATTATTTAAGACAATGGTTAAATGATGTATTGATAACATACTCAAAGATACAAAGGTTGGCTATATTTAGAAACATTGGAGGAATAAGTTGTAATAAGGTTGACTGCAAAGCTTAAACTAAGATCATTAGTGGGTGCTGAGCAAGCTACTTTAAGCCGAGCAAATTTTCAGAGGGAGCCAAGAAAATGAAAAATCTAGTGTGTGTTGAGCAAAGTAATAGGTGCTGAGTGAACTTTAGGTGCCAAGCATTAGAAAATCATAGAAGGTTCCAAGTGAACTTTAGGTGCCAAGCATCAAAAAAATGTAGTTGATTTCAAGTAACATACTATGTACTGAGCTGTTGCATTATTGGAAATGTCAAAGATTCACCAAATCTGAGTCGACATAGTTGTTACCTTGAATTTTGTGAACTAGTTGGAGGCTAAGGATGATGAGTTGATGGAACAAAATTTTATGTAAACCATTTTTGAGTGAATTCAAAAGGATTATTCAAGAAGTTTCTAGAAGAAACAAAATATGGGTTGGATTCAATGAATCCTACCTAATCCATATGAATTGAAATTAAAAGAAGGAAGAATCAAGTAGGAAAGGAACTCCAAGACTTCTATTTAAGGAGTCACAAACCAAGAAGCTATTTCTATTGGTGAGCCAATTTATGAAGTGGTTAGAAGGGTGTCAAGGAGAAGGCATCTAGGAGAAGGAAGAGCATAGAGGGTCTACTTTGACAAGTGGTCAGAGAAAGATGATTGCACTGGTACATTGAGCATGGAGACTCAAGGAGACAAAGCTTGAAAGGAGGGAAAGATGTCAGAACTGCAAGAGATTAAAGGCCAGGCAATATGAAGAGCTAAAGAGTGATTTAAAATCTACAAGTTAAGTTGCATGGTGTAATCAAGTCAAATATTTTCTAATAATCTCTAGCAATTGTATTAGACATGAAAATCCTATGGAATTAGGTTGGTTTAATAGCCATTTGTAAATCCTTTAACAGGGTGGCATTCCAAGTGAATGTTCTAAAGTCCTCTAACTAGGCCTACTTCTAACATGGTGGATAAATCCTCTAACAAGGTCACATTTAAAAATGTGTTGTAAGCCTTTAACAGGGCAAACCTTTCACAGGGCATCACTTTAGAAGAGTGATAATTGAGTAGCATGTTACTAGTGGTTTTTCCCAAATTGGGTTTCCACGTAAATCACTGTGTTATGTGTTGATTCTTTATGTGTTATGCTTGCATGTTGATTTACAGTAATTTTTTGATTAGGAAAGTTAAAGCTTGGATGAATGAAAAGTTGAATGGGCTCACTACACTTAGTGAAAAAGTTTGAATTGAAATTTGGACCTTGAATAACTAATTCACCCCCCCACCCTCCTTAGTTATTCTAAAGCATTTCTAAAAATTTTAAGTTATATGTTATGTTATGCATAATATTTATATGAGATGGTTAATGTGATGAATGTAGTCATCTTAAAGGATAAAGTTTTAGTGATCCTGGTTCAACCCCCCTCTTAGTATCTTAATTTCCCAATAAACTTCCAATAATTAGTACCAAAGCATTATTTTCAAAGAAGGAGTTTAATCACTTTAGAGTTAATATCTTAGAGATGAAGGCTTACAAATTTGGAAAGGTTATTGATAATCATATGATTAAAATCTAGCTCATACTACAACAACTTGAAAGAACCAAAGAGGAACTAAAGATATCCCTAAGTAAAATAAAGGATATTTCTATTCAATAAAATGGCACACATTATCAATAAGTTGATACTCAAGGATTGCTTGACAATGGAAATTCCAATTAAAGTGATGCAACTATTGTAGATCTATTGGAAAAGAACAGTATTTTGAATGAAGAAGCCAAAGGATTAAAAAGAGAATATAAAATTCATATAGTAAGGCTATTTGAAGTGACCAAACAAGAGAAGAAAGTTTAAGAATATAAAACAATAGCTGAAGAAGACAAAAGATAAATGGCTACTAGACTTGAAGAAAGGTCTTCTGATGTAAAAAGGTTTACAAACATTGAGCTAGACATGATGAATCAAATGATAATTGCTAATCAAGAATTGAATAGGAAAGAGATGGAGAGAGAAAATTTGAGATCGCAAAGTGATAAAATAAGGAATAAACTAAGATCTATGAAGAAACTTGTGGAAACAGTAAATAAACCTAGTGAAGAAATGATATATTTTGAAGAATTGACGAGATCACCTAGATCATCTAGTGATACCTTTGAATTATGGCATAACAAGAACCATTCATCTACTAAAGAAGGAGAATCATCCAAGAGTGAGAGAAAAGAAATGAAAAATCAAAAGGAAAACCTACATGCTATTATTGTGGAAAAATTAGACCCACAACAAAAATTTGCAGAAGCAAGAATGGTAAACAAAACCCTAAACCTAAGTTTACTAGTAACTATTTTTTGTACAAGAAGCAAGGTCATCAAGAACATGAATGTAGATCAAAGGTGAGAAATACACATACTACACCTACACTTGAAGGATATTGGTGCAATTATCAAAATTATGGACATAGAGAACATGAATGCAAATCATAGGAAAAGTCCAACTGGACAACAAAGCAAGACAATACACCTATGAAAGGTAGCTCTTACAATTAGGATTATAATACATGGTATGATTTTCATTATTATGGAGAGTATGGTCATATTATAGAAAATTGCATAAGAATACATTTAGAGTCAATTATAAGATAAGGTTAAATGGAAGCATATTTTATTTTATTTGTCACAAGGTTGGACATGTGAGTAAGAACTATAGGACCTGAGCACCAACACCAAAAAATGAATACATCAAGGGAAAAGGAAAAGTGGATGTTGAACAATCAAAGGAGGAGATGAATCAAACCTAGAAGAAAAAAGTAGAAGCTGATAGTAGTGGAACAAATGAAATTAATATAACCCAATCCAATGGAGAAGGTGATCACACTATCTCAAATTGATCAAGAAAGGTGTGTAAGGGACTACATATTAAATGACTTATCTTACATTAGCTCCTAACATAAATTGTGCCAAAGTTCATATCGGCAACGAAAAGATGCATTAGAATAGATTTATGAAAAAAATAGTGAAATAGAATCATTTTTATTATTGGGTGTTGAGCATCAATAATATCATCTGCATTGACCAAGCATTGTAATATGGATCGAGCACCCATAATGACCAAATTGATGTATAGGCTAAGTTAGATGGTATTGACCAAGATGTATAATGGAGACTGAGTTAAAAGTGTGATGATGACTAAGATAGATGGAAGGTTTTTATTAAAAATTTAAAAGAATTTTACACACCTTGCATTCATATTTAGAGCCTAAGAAATTTGAGAAAATTGTGAAGTGATTTTTAAAGAGATCAAAAGTAGATTTAAAGTTGAAAGTGTGATCGAGCATTGATTATGAGTTGTGCTGAGTTGTTTAGAAAGAAAAATATCAAAACCTGACACAAAAATGACATCATCATCATCAAGGAAAAGAGGTAAGTAATGTTCAATTGGTGAAGAGTAACACTTTTCCTCCACCTAAATACCATGCTATTCCAAAAATTTCTAAGAATAGAGATTCAATAGGTTCATTATCATCTATACCACCTAAGGTTGTTATGATTAATGATGTACAAATTTGGTATATGTGTAAAATTGGTGAAGTATGAGATTATGAAATTCATTTTTGAATACCATATGTTGTGTGATGGAGTATTAAAGGATGAGTTTAAGATTGTTGAAGGGAAAGGGTTAACGCATACCCTATATTTTTTGAGAAATTTTAAAATTGAATGCATCAAGGTTGTGCTAAGATGAATTCATGACATGGAGTTATGGATATAGAATAGACCATTCAAAATCACAAAGAAGATTATCCATGATCTCACAAGGTACCCAAAATTTGATAAAAGGAAGAATATGTGATTCTATAAATATTCAATTAAGGAAAACACTAAGGAAGAGTGGAATGGATGTGGCAAGTCTATTTCAAACATCACTGATTCATTGATTTAGTTTGGAGTGAGAGTGTTCATACATAAATTCTACCAGTCAAGCCAATTGAACATTGTGCCATGTATGGCTATAGATTAGGCTTAGAGGATTGTGATGAAAGACCATGAATATAATCTTGTAAAGCTCCAATGCTTACAAGTAATAGAGAAGTTGTCATCAATCAAAAAAGTAAAGAATTCAATGTGTAAGTTTGGATCACTGATAATATTTATTTTCTTTTATGTTCAAGGTTATTTTTCCCACTATTAGAAATATTATGTGGGAATAAGATGAACCTGCCACCAAATAGATAAGTGAGTATATTGCCAATTTGGGAGACAATTTTGAGAATATAGTAGATGGTAGTTCAATGAATTTAAATAAAAAATGAGGAAAAGAACAAGGATTCCTACATCCTTAGTTGAAAATTATTACAATGATGTGTGTTTTCTCATTGACACTGACTACACATATGTATAGGCAGTTAAGCCAAGGGTAGCTTGGCTTAAATCATTTGGATATAAAATTGACATTGATGATGCAAATAAAGAAATTAATACACTACTTACTAAAGAAATTGATGCAAAGGTTGACCCCTTTGACAAGTATGAGGAAGAAAAAGCCAAAGTAACAATGGACATTAAGATTTCTTCTGTTGAAAAAATGAGGAAGAAAATGATTGAAGACCTAGAAGGAAAATTAGGAATACAAGATAAAGGTGAAGTACCTTTAATGACCACATAAGGTCTTGGAGAGATCAAGATAGTAGAGGTGATGTAGAGGTAGAGGAAGAAAAAGTAGATAAATAGGGAAAATCCCTAGCACTTGTCACCCCACCAACAAAGAAGGCCAAGATAGACAAAATTATAGTGCCTAAAGTGAGGAAGAATGTAAAGAAGGTCTCTCTCCTCTTGTACCACTAAGAACAAGAACTAGGGAAACACTAATGTAAGGCCCCTCCCCTACTACCCTAATATAAAACTTAATAACACAAATATTATTGGGGCTAAGAAAAGTAAGGAGACAAGATGTCATGTTTTTGTCTCTTAGGCATAGGATGTGAATTATAGACTATTACCATATACCTCATGATAGAATGAGGGTAAGAATGTTTTGGAATCTAAGTATGCCATGATTGGCATTTTCCTTATCAATAATGAACCTGAGATCTTATTGAGATTGATGCATATTTTAGTTATTGTTGTGCTAAGTAACCTATTTGGCATTACATTAGGTTGATAAGCTAAGACCCTATGGAATGAAGACTCAAGATGTCATAACTTAGAAACTATATCGATGAGTTCATGATATTTTATACCTTATTAGATTAATTGAATTAGATGGTTATTATGGAAAGATGAATCAACACCCATCCTTATGATTTTACTTATAGTCATAGATGAAAATTCTTATCAAAAAAGGGATAAGGGTCTATACAATAGAACTCAATAAGATGTAATGAAATGAGTTAATTATTGTGCAAGTAGTATTAGGTGGATATGTTGATATTCATGAGGATGGATTTTATGGCTCAATAAAATGTAATGGATTTATTCTATGATTGATTTTGAAAGCTACATGACTATGCAAACATCCTGATTACCTGCCATGATTGATACACCTTATAATGTATTATCTCATAATGATAATTGGATACTATTAGTAATCAAACTATATTTAATTGAATCAAAGGATACTAGTTGTGATGTTTACATTTAGGAAATTTTGACCTAAGATATGTATTCAAAACTAATTGTCATGTTGGCTGACTTAATAGTGTAGATTCAACATTTCATCAGTATGATAGGAAATGGATTATGATGTGGTTTAGAATGTTAGTTGGATCTTTTAATTAGATTTTAATATTGATATGTAGATTCCAATATTTTAATTTTTTAAATACCTTATATGAAAAATATTAGAAAATAAAAGTTGATTATGATGTTAAAGTGAATTATTTAATATGAAATTGTCATTCACCTATATACATATATTGATATGATTTTTCATTGGGCTACTGATGTTTGAGTTTAGTGTGTAGGCAATTGAACCATGGAAATTAATTAGGGAAACAAGGTCCAAAGTTATGTGGATATAGTATAGCCAAGTTGAATCTTTAGAAGATTCAAAAGTCTCATTGTGATGTGTTTATTTTGTAAATGTAAGTTTGCATATGTGTAATAAATATATATATTCATTATTGAATTAGGGACATGTCATTGTGATGTGTAATGTGTTTTAATGTGTCACTTGACACTTGTAAATTGATTATGTGTTGATGACATGTCACCTAGGGTTTAAGTCATGGTTGCACTTAACCTTAACTAATTACCTTTTAAAAGATTAATCCACTTGGAGAAAGGATAGGATGGGTCACCATCAAGGGAAATTTACAATTCAAACTTGACAAGGATTTTAGAGGGTGAATAGGTGGTCCCAAAGTACCACGTTTGTAAAAATAAGCTACCCATATGTTAGCATAAAATGTTAGGGGCCTAAATTTGACCATTTTAGTGCTTAGCTAGCCTAGGGGGCCCCTTAACTAATGCATTCTTCCACCAATTCGAAAATTGAGTTGTCCCATGAGTTCATATCCATCTTTTCAATTAGTCAAAAGTAGAACATTCGGTAGGGAAAAAGTTGTAAGAGATAGTGGCTTGATGTATTTGCTAAAAATAGATAGTGGGAGAGTCTTTTTAGTGGACTTGGACAAACTATTGTGGTGTTCACCCAATCTCTAAGTTTGGAGACAATTAGGGTTTGGAGAGAGGAAGGAATAAGAAGAAGAGAGATCTAAAACAAATTTCATGCTTGCCTTTAGCTTGGACCAAGGTTGGTACCCATGCCATAACTCCCATTTCACTTGCTCAATGATATTATTCTTGTTCATTTTTTGTTAAATTCCATGTAGTGTGTTTTTATTGGGATTGTGGGTATGTGCCATTTTTTGTGATGGATTTCTCTTGAAATTTTTCTTTGTTTTTGTGTATATAAATGTGAATGGGTGTGAAGCCTTCACTCACCCTTGGGAGGGAAGAGATGCCTTGGGTGAAGGGGTTAGTTGGGCTCAACATTGAAGTCGAGAGATTTTCCTCTTAGAGAGGGTTTTGTTGTTCATGTAGTATGGGCTCCATTGAAGCCATATGCCTTGTTTTTTATTATGGGAGGAATAAGTGTACTGAGGTGATGAGGAGGATATGTTTTGATAGCCTTGAAGAGGCATTTGTATTATGGGAGGTATAAGTGTATTGATGTGATGAGGAGGATGTATTTTGATAGCCTTGAAGAGGAATTATGCAGTTTCAAATGTATATGTGTATATGGATATGGTATTCTCCTATTTGGAGTGCCTACCTTCATCAATTGTTTCATGATTCTAATGGTGAATAATTTTGCTAAAGCTTGGAGGGATTGTATATGTGTTGGGATGTTATGTTGTATGCATTGTTAGCTACTTGAGTGTAAACTATTTGTCTTGTTTCCCCAGAAGCCTAGGAAGGGAGGTGAGTCTCCATGGTTCTTGTGCAATTTTTTTAAAGATTTTTTACCTTTGGATCCAAGAAGAATCTAGGATTACCCCTTGGTAATGCTAAATAAAAAGTATTATGCCTCTATATAATGTGTTTGAAGGGATAAATCTTCTTTATGTCCTTGGTGTAATGTATTTGTAAAGATAAATGTCCATTGTTTTCCTTTGTATTATAAAAGATCTATATTTGTGTGAAGAATGGTTCCATGAAGAAAATGAAGAGATTTTAGATATTACCCTATGTATTTGTTTTGTAAGATAGTGCCATGTATTAGATGAAATGAAATGGAAGATAGTTATGGTTGAATGCATAAAAGACTTCCTTCCATAAGAAATTTGTTGATTAGTATTCAGAATGAATATGCAAGTATAAGATCTTACCCATTTTGGATTTACAAATCAACATAAGAAGTTACATCTCAAAATGGTTTATATAAAGGAATTTCATCTACATCAATTATGTGAGCAACTACATTTAAGCTCCAATTGCAGTAAGAAAAGGGATCTAATAGTTCATTAACTTTGTTCATTGCATTATTGAGTTAGATTATTGCTATCAAGATATTTAAAAATAACTGCTATAATTTAGAATTCTACATTGAGATGTGGAGACAATATCAAAGTCTTACAATATCTTGGTTGGAACAAAAGATTATATAGCCAAATAGATAACATAGTATGCACTTCCATAACAAATACAAGTTGTAGATGCATATTTAACTCTTTGCCTTTTGTATGGAGAAATGAAAATGAACTCAACTCCTATTATAGTCTAATATAAAATTCAAATAGAATATTCCCTAGATCTCCTTGAGAGGAAAGGGACACAATAATGTGGTGTTACCAAGGCAAAATATATCATAACATATACCCATATATGCAAACAAAATTTCCTAAACCTACCCTATAAAAAATATAAATGCTCTAAGAAATCTCTTTCTACCCCTTTTCCCATCGACATGTACTCAACATAGAGGAAAGAACTTTATATATATATATATATATATAGGATTCATGCATGCAAATTGTTCTTAGGAGAGGGGAGTTCTCATGACTCTGACCTCTTCCCTCTCTCCTCTTCCCTAGGCACCAAACATGGCCACCCAAGGAGAAGGGTCAACCCACCTATCACACAACATTCGTGGTCCCCATCTTGACACATCATATCTCATTCCCACATAGGTACCTCTCCAAGCACATTTAACCTTGGAAGTAGGTTCTATAAAGTAAATGACTAGGTTACCATAACAAGAAAAAGGGAAGAGAGTGGATGTTTAATTAAATTAATGCTAATATCTTCCTTGTATAACTCCAAATTGTAACATGTACTTTCCTTGAAAGTTCCACCCAAAAAAGGCCTATGTTAGGCACTAGATTTTTGTAAGGATTAAGGTCTTAAGTCAAGCGGGCCATGTTAGAAGAATATTAGATTAAGGGATACATAGATAGAGGGTTACAAAGTATAGTGAATCATGTAGTTTCTATTGTTAAGGGATGTAAGGGTGATTCATGTGGGCCTAGAAAAGTGATGGGGATCATTTTAATGGCATGCTTAGGTTAGTAGTTAATGTAAATTAGTTAGTAGGTTAGGTTAGTAACTATTAATAATGGTTATTAATATAGGTTGATAGATTATTAGTGATTAGTTAAAGACTTGGAATGATAGCAAGGAATTAGTTGGGCATAGTAATTAATGTTAATGAATATAGTTGGGATTGATGGTAAAGAATCTAGTATTAGTAATAAGGTAATAAGTGAGAGAAAGGTTAGTGGGTATCAGTAGAAAGTAAATTAAAAGATTTATGTTGAGTGACAATATAGTGTTCAATAATATTTTTACAATTGATTTAGTGGAAGGTGGTTAGAATTAGAAAATAGTAATTGTTTAATATTTGGAAGGCACTAGGTATATAAATAGATAAAATGGCATCCAAGCTTGAGTAAGTAGTTAGTGATAATGTATTTTGGAAATCCATTACCAAAATTTAATAACAAATATTTACTAAATGTATAATAATTACAATATGATATGCAATGTTCAATACATTATGAATAATTAGAAATAGCAACTATAAATATATGATATGGAATCCAATGGTTTTTTTTAGCAACTCTCTCTATTAACTTTTATGTTGTATACTAAACCTTATGTAGTACGATATATATGTCATCCGATGAAATATATATAAATGTATATATGTAAAATCAACTTTAGGAATATTTACATATCTTATAGATGCATCACATTTTATAAATTTATATTCATAGGAATCCCAAGGGAGTAGATTGAGTATTAAGGCAAGGAAGTGGGTTGGTATCTTTAGTCTAGTGGAGTGTAGTATAATTGATCTAGTTTATCATAATCAAGTTTACCACATGTGACCAAAATCATATATCTTAGTGAGACCTTCGATCAACCTTGTTAGGATTAATCAAATTTAAGGAGTGTAGTATGTGCAACCTTATAAACATTTTGTTAGGTGTTTTAGACTCTCAACAATTCATTAACTAGGATAAACAATGTATAGTTCCAAAGTCATCTTTCAAAAAAAAGAAAATTGTAGTTGTGTTTTTCCCTATAATTTTGGGCATGACAAGTAGTAGTTAGTGTCAAGCTACCATTGAAAAAGGGTGTTGTAAAGATTATGAAACCTAGTGAAGATTCAAGTGGCACAAGTGAAATAAAGAGAAAATTTCCATCACTAAAGGCCAGGCAAAGAGAAGAAAATTGAAAGCATAAAAAGATATTGAAGAGGATGATGTAGAGAGGACCAAATCTAATGAACTAGGTCATGTCTGATTCACTCTGCATATAAAATCTAACATTATTGATGAGGTATGTGACAGTATTAGAAACTCTGCAGGGTTATCAAGTTTTCATTTCATTAAGTATGGAACATTAAGTACTACTAATAAGTCCATGGTAGAGGAATCCATATTAGCAATGATGGCTAAGTTCATATTGACACCTATAGAGATAGGAAGAAAGACAAGAAGAGAGGAGAATAAAAGAAAAGAAGAGAATAGAATTGATGGCTATAGAGATAGGAAGCAATAAATAAAAGAAGAGAATATAATTGATGCCAATTGACAATGATAAAAAAATAATTGAAAAGAAAAGAAGAGAAGGGAAATTGGCTAAACTTATGCTCAAGCTAACAACTAAGCAAAAGAAAACATTTTTAGAGAAGTATTGGAATATATGTTCTTCTAAATATAGAGCATTCATGATATTGAAAAATAAGTTGAGTCTATTGAACAATAAATGAATTATTGTGGGAAATCAGTTTTGAACTAACTAGAGAAGATACTAACATGGATGGGAAAGGTAACGGAAGTGTACAAGAGTGTGAAAAGGATGAAGTAACCATTGAAGATATAAAAAGTGATGAAGAAGACACAAGTGTGAAAAGTTCACAAAAATAGGGTAATGTATCCCCTATTTGTTCCACCTCCCCTGAAACTCACGTGATACGACAAATAATGGATTATCCTAAAATATGTGAGACACAAGCTCTAGATGTTAATCATCTTACTTAGAGTTTAATAGGTGCCAATAAGATGGAAAAGGAAAAGGATGAAACTAAGGCTTTAGATGAGAAGAAAAGAAAGACAAAGAATCAGACATAGATCAGTCTACTATAGATCAAAAAGGACTATGAGTCTTAGGAACTCTAGATGAGGGAGATAAAGTGGTAGATTAAAAAGAAAAGGAGAAGTAAAAATAAGATGGTAAGAATGCAATCTCATATATAGATTCAAGTTGGAAAGCTCACTCTCCACCTCTAGTAATATTACATCCCATATTTGCACAATAGGTACAAGATCCTATAGATCAAATCACATCGAGTCCTACTATTGCTATCTTTGGCACTGATACACAAACTACATCAATTTGTGAAGCCCCTTCACCTACTTTGGCTCTAGCTATACTAAGAATCAACACTCCATATCAGTTCTTTAGGTAAAAACTATTGAATTTCTTGATTGGGATATATGAAGAATCTAACATTTGAATTAACAGTAATATTGCAAGACATATTGGCAAGGAAGAAGAGACAAGAAGAGATTTAAGGTAGAAAAAATAAAGGAAAGTGTTGCATGATATAAAAAATATATTTTTTTTGGTTCTTTTCATATGTAGAATATTGATGAATGTGCCCCTATTATCTCTTAGTTAGTGCAAATTATTAAGAAATTCAACATTGAGGCTAAAGAAGAAAACAAAAAATTAATGACTTTGTTAGAGAAATTTTTTGAGAAGGTACTGGAAAATTTTTCTATTGTGAAGAACTTGTGAAGAAAATAAAATATTTGTACAATATTCTTTGTGATGTGCCCAAATTCACTAATGAATTTCAATCTACCATTCACAAGATTCAGGTTGATTTAAAAATATCAAAAAGTTCTATCTCTCAGTTTCTTGGATCAAGTTCCATACACTATAATAGATTATTATTTGCATAAGGGAGGTTGGCCAAGCTACACAGAAAAAATAGTAGAATAAGGGCCAAGCTTATCTCCATACAATCAATGTTGATAACTCACTTGTAAGTCATGGAATGAGAGTTGGTTTCAAAAAAGGCTCTAGTTAAAAAAGATCATAATATTTCTACCATTGATAGCTTAATTGACTTAATTACAAGTTTGGAGACCAAGATACAAGTTTTGGAATTAGTTAGAACCACATGGGATCATGCTTTTGCATTGATCATCCAAACCTATAAGTTGTTAATTAATAAATATAGTTTGATTCCATACACTCAACCCCAAAAAAAGACATAAGTGACAAAATAAAAGGGGATAAGATAAGAAAGAAAGAAAGAATTCAAGGAATTTAAGGGGGAATAAGATAATAAAGATAATGAAGGATACTTAAAAGTGATACAATGATATAGTCAAAGATGTAGAGCTCAAGATAAAGAACATAAGTTAGAAAAAAGTTATGATAAGCACCATTAGACTATTTGAGTCATGTAATATATGTATTTTATATATGAGAAAGTCTTTCTATTTTTGATAAGGACCAAGTCATGGAAATAGGGGGAGTACTATTATTTTTGAATTGTACTATAATGATGTAATCATTAAAAAGTATTTTTGCCACTAATCTTGAAGGGAGAGCTTGTTGATCTCTCTAAGTTTTATTGTCTATTAGTGTCAAAAACTTAGTCATATACAAGGAAATTTTTATTAGTCATCACTAT
The DNA here is from genome assembly GCA_028749045.1 of Cupressus sempervirens. Taxonomy (NCBI): domain Eukaryota; kingdom Viridiplantae; phylum Streptophyta; class Pinopsida; order Cupressales; family Cupressaceae; genus Cupressus; species Cupressus sempervirens. The sequence goes on from CM053790.1 coordinate 493,816,557, forward strand.
TACTAAGTCTATACAAGACAATTGATGTATTTGTAAGGACTTGTAAATAATCATGTATATGATGAGCTTTATAAGAGTTGAGAAATTCTTGGGTTGTAGAGCATTCCTATATAGGATAAGTTTACTAAATTTTAAGTAAACATAACATATAGATGCCAAGTAATACATAAGGAGCTAAGTTAGTTGAGGATGAGTATCAAGAGGAAGAAAAATTATGATCAAGCATTAGAGATAGTATATGTAGAGTAACATAGTGTATAGAAAAATATATGAAATGACACAAACTTTGAGGTAAACCATTTTGAGTTAACATATAAACAATATTTAATTATCATAGAGTTTTTTATAGTGCTTGTTACATATTTTGACATGGATCATGAATTCCTATGAAGGTAGGAAAACCAATTAGATAAAAAGGAGAAAAGGGAAACACCTAGATTGTTGATCTTAATATAAAAGACTCTACATATGTATTTATAAGGGCATATCCAAAGCTTATTTTATAAGTATGAGTGTGTGTGTGTATGTGGAGAGAAAGGAAGTGAAGTATTCTATGGAGTGTTAGGTTTTGGAGGATACAAGTAAAAGTTGTTAAGTAATAGAGTTTAGTGACCTTGTAAAGTAGTGAAGGATAGAGTAAAGATATATTAGATAGGAGATTAGATCTAAGATTGGAAAGAGGAGATCCATAATTAGTATTGTACATGAAAACTATAGGATTAGGCACTAAATAATTTCAAAAAAGTGAATTAGGGTAAATCTCTTAATAGAGTGGTCCTAATAGGCCTTTACAAATCTCTTAACAAAGTCCTTACTTTATTATAAGTTTTAAATCCTTTAATCAAGGTAGACCTAGTAGTCTTTGTAAAGCTCCTAAAAAGGAAGACCCCTCACAAGGTTGATCATTAGAAGTGATCAAATTTTTAGTCCTAGTAGGCTAACATTTTTATTACAATAGTAAAGATTTGTGGAATATCATCCCCACCACAATTTTACCTTCATCTTGGAGGGTTTCTAGGTAACCAAAATCTTTATATTATGTGTTTATATTTTCATGTTGATGGAGGAGATAAATAGTTAGATATATTACATAATTCAAAGTTATATGTTATGTTATGCATAATTTAGATATGAGATGGTTAATGTGATGGATGCAACCAATTTATTTTGAAGGATAAAGTTTTAGTGACCTTGATTCACCCCCCCTCAGTATCTCATTTTTCCAATGAACTTCCAATAATATCAAGAGCAATTAAAACTTTGTTAGCTAAGGAGATTGATAAGAATACCAAATCCTTTGATACATATGAGACTACTAAATTAAAATGGTGATGCAAACTAAGGTCACCAAGATGGACATGAGAGGAAAGAAGAATATCCAAGATTTGTAAGGAAAACTTGGAGAGGGACCACTAGAATTTATTGAAGGAAAAGGTGGAGATATCAAAAGTGATGATGATGAAGAAAAATATCAAGGTAACATGAAAGAGCTAGTTTTTTCCAAGCCTAAGGAAACCAAAGGAAAGGAAATCATTGTGGTTAAGACTAAATTGAAGAATAGTGTGAAAAAAGTTGTAGCCAAGCACACTACCATACCAAAAAGGGTTACCATGTAGAGACCTAAGGTAATAAGTCTTGTAGCTTTTGAATCATTCAAGAAAGGGATTTTTAAGATCAAAAGGCCAATTAAGGGAAAAATTCCTAGAAAGATGACATCAAATGCAAAAGGGGTTGAATGAGGCCAACAATTGAAGAAGTTTGGGAGAAAGTTGGTTGTCAAACCAGATGATGATGAGGAAGATGAGGCTGAGAGAAACAAGTTAGATGATTGGAGTCAATTTTATATTGTTCTAAGGAAGGATCCTCAAAATATTGATAAGGTTTGTGAGAATTTTAGGAGTTTAGTAGGATTATCTAGTTTTAAATATGTTAAAAATGATATTTTAGAAAAGATTAATAAAGAGAAAGTTGAACAAGAAATTATAGATATGACGGTGAATTTTAAATATACATCGAGTTAGGCAATGAATTACTAGAAGAGTTGTATAAAAAGATAGATGCAAAATGTAAATGGGATTTGACTACTGAAAGAAAAATGAGAGAGGATACACTAGCCCAACTGATGGTTGATTTATGACAACATCATGTGTGAATAGCCATGAAGGACTATGCAAAGAATTTTGTGCCAAAGTGAAGGGAATATAAAATTTTGAGAAATTAAATTGAAGATGTTATCTGAGAAAGAAAAATAGTATGGAAGAAAGTCTTTGGACCGATCCTTGTAATTGAAGAGCAAGAAGAAAAGGAAGAAAAGAATGTAGGAGTTGAGTTGGATAATAGAAAAGATATTTATGATGATACCGAGAAATAAGTTGAGACAATTCAAAAGATGGCATAGGGGAGTGAAAAGTAGACCAAGGTAGTCACTATTGAGGATAAAACTCTAGATACTACATTTCTTGATGTGACTAAAGCTGATCAAGATTCAAGGACTATAGAAGCATGTGCCTTCTAAGCAAGAAAAGAACAAACATGCTCCTAAATATATTAAAGATACATTTATGGACACAAATCTAGTGATTGTACATATCAAGTAATATCAAAAAATTGGTGATCAACAACAATCTCAATAGGTAATAGTAAGTCTAATTGATACATCTAAAGATTCTATTGAAACTAATGCTCAAATTTCAAATGAAGGAAAAGGTGATGTTTCTATTACTGGGTAGTACAGTAGGTCAATGTTATTAAAAACTACAATTGAAACAATTGTTATGTTGTCATTGATGTCAAATCTACTGATCAGACATATTTCTATTTGATCTAAATGTCATATCTATTTGATTGATTAAGAGGATTTGAGAAGTTGCTCATAAAAAAAGAACTTGGAGGAAAGGTTGAGCTATGAAAAGGAAGCTAAAATGGATGTTTGATTAGTTATACTTTGAAATGATAATTTGATTATTTACATTATGAAGACATGAGAAAAGATTGACACATTGCATAGGCCTGACCAAGGAATATAGTAGAAGATCAAAGAACTTAAAGTTTATGCTGAGCGATGCTGGTGTCAACTAATCCATAGTAAGTGCCAAGAAAATCTAGTGTTGACTAAGCATTAATATCAACTAAGAAAATAGTGTTGATGCCAATCTAAATCTCTATAGTGGTTGAGAAAATGTTGATGACCAATTGTGAGGACCTAGTGATGGTTGAGTAACACTATTTAGAATGAGTATGAGAAATCATGACTTCAATATGACTTAATTGATTACTTGGGATATAGAAAGTGTATTGAAGATAAGATTGATGAGTTGGATCATTTAATTCAAGGTAAGGATTAGGTAAACTATCTAATCAAATCTCATGAGAAGTTTCTAGAAAAGAAGGGAGATGAATAGATACAATGAAACTATTGGATCAAATCACAAACCCCTATGGTGATTGTGAAAATGAAAAAAGACTAGAAGTGTCTATTTAAGAAGACATAGAGACAAACTTAAGAAGAAAGTAGGAGAGTGCAAATAAGGTATACAAAAAAGAGAAAAAAAATAATAAGGTGTGCACATGTGAGGAATTTCCAGTAAGATAGAACAAAGATATTGAGGTTGATAAGCTAATATAAGAAGAAGTCTTAACATTTTTGTGAAGAGAAGGGTGAATTATTGAAGGGTTTCCAAGATAATCAAGGATAGAGGTGACAATAAAGGCTTATCAGGGAATCAACACATGAACTAAATAGAGATCTAAAACTACAAAGTGAGTTGTAATCATATGTGTCAAACCCTACTATTTTATTTCTAATCACTATAAATTTTTTTTATTGGAATCCTTTTAATCAAAGGTTGATCTAACACTCATTAAGGACCTAATAGTCTATGCAAATCATGTAACTGGGTGACATTCTAATGGAATTCTCTAAATTCCTCTAAAAATGTCACTCCTAATAGGGTGATTGAATCCTCTAACCAAGTCACATTAATAGTGTGTAATGTAACCTTTAATAGTGCTATCTCCTAATAGGGTATACTTCAAAAGAATGAAAAAGTGGTGACATGTCACTAGTGTTTTTTTCCAAATTGGGTGTTTACATTAAATCTTATTATTAAACTTGTGTTGAATGTTTTTATGGTGTTCTATATTTCAAATGTTTACATTCAACAAGTCTATTATATTAGGATATTAAACTACTAGTTAATATTGTTATTGAGATTTCAATAGAGACCAAGTTACAACTAGATAAACAGAACATATAGTGTTTAATTTTTTATTTGTTTAATTGGTACATATGGACCTTGAGTAACTAATTCACCCCCTCTTAGTTATTCTAAATATTCTAACAATTGGTATCAGGGTTAAGTTTCTTATATAGAGAAGCTTTAAGTTACATAAAGCTAAAGATCATTACTCACAAAAGGGAGGTACCAAAGATGAACAAGGAATACTTTCCTATATGGAAAATGCTGATGAGGCTACACATATCTAGTATTAGTGATGTCACAATTAAATTTTTGGATAATGAATATGTGAAGATAGCAACTATTTCTTTGACTGCTCAACGACTGAATGAAGAGAAATAACACATCAGGCAATGTTGGAGATTGCTTCAACCTTAAGCTATGTCAAGTTTGATGATATAAAAGAATGTGATAGTGAAAAAAAAATGTGGGACAAATTGAAGACCATGTATGGAGGAGCTGGAAATGTCTTAAGAGTATATCAGAGAACTCTACTTCTAATATATGCCATTAGGGTTTTTGCAATACAAGAGCTAAGATGCACTCCAGGTAACAACTTGACTTTGAAAGGTATAATTGGTAGACTTACTACTTTTGAGATGTATAATTTTGATAATTTCACACCTACTACCATTTAATTTTCTTTTAAGTCATAACTAGTTGTTAGCAAAAGAAAAAGCAAACATATGAAGAGTGATAGTGATACTTATTATGATGAGCTTGATGAACTAAAAATATTTATTGAAAAAAGATTTGGAAGAGGAAGAGGAAAGTACAAAGGTAAATTACCCATAATTTATTTTTTATGTCACAAGTTTGGTCATATTATTATCAGGTGTCTTGATAGAGAAGACAAGGATGAAAAAAAGTAAAAAGGAAGGAGAGATGAGCAATACTATAAGAACAAGGATGGAAAAGGTAAGAAATATTTTTATATTGGTAAAGAACAAACTGCCACTAAATCTGAAAGTAATGATGATGAAGTTCTCTATGTTGCTATAAAAGAAGATTTCAATGAAGATGAGAAAACTATTTTAATTTCTTATGTGAAGAAAAGTGAAAGATGGATAATTGATAGTGGTTGTTCTAATCATATAGCTAGTGATATATATATATATATATATATTAGGACATTAGATAATACAAGGGTGGTTGTGTTAAATTTGGTAATGATATTCCATGTGTTGTGAAAGTTAAAGGTACAATTCAACTAACTCACAAAATCAAGTGTGACATTGTTTACCAGGTTCAAGAACTTAACTACAATACATTACATGTTTCATAGTTACAAAAATTAGGGTACAGATTTTAATTCTATCACAAAAGGCCAAAATATATGATGTTGATGGCAAGATTATTGGAAGTGGTGATGAGACAAGAGGTAACTTGTTCTATCTAGATTTATCTAATCAGACATGTTTGTTTTCACAAAAAAAAGATGTTTGGTTATAGAAAAAAAAGTCATGTCATGTAAACTTTGAAAATACAGTGAACATTAGTAAAATGGAGAAAGTAAGAGGGTTTCCAAAAGAAAAGAAGCTTGACGATGCTATGTGTAAACAATGTCAATTGGAAAAAATGACAAACTCTAGTTTCAAGAGCAAAACATACACATCTAGTGATATTTTGGAATTAAATATTTCATTCTATGTGGACCTATTTATGTTCAAAGCTATTTTGGAGATAAGTATTTCATTCTATTTTTTGATGATTACTCTAGGATGATGATTGTAGTATTTTTCAAAGCTAAATCTAATGTTTTTTGGTTACTTAAATGACATTTGGATAGAGTTGAAAAAGAAACAAGGAATAGTATGAAGTGTTTGAGATCTGAGAAAGGAGTTGAATTCATTTCCAATGAGTTCAACACATTATACACTAATCGAGGAATTAAAAGAAAGATGTTAGCACCAAGGGCCCCTCATCAGAATGGGATAGCTAAAACAAGAAATAGATCAATAATGGACTTTGTTAGAACATTGATAATGGAGAAGAATATATACTAGAAATATTGGAGAGAAGCTATCAATACTATTGTCTATGCCTCAAATAGAGTACAAGTCAAGAAAGTTGCAAATGCTAGACCTTTTGAACTATGGTATTGTTATGCTCCTAATTTGAAGTATTTCAAAATATTTGGAAGAAAATACTACATATTTAAAAATAATAAGAATGTAAAACTTGAAACTAAGATTGATGAAGGCATATTCCTAGGATATTCCACCAAGAGTAAATCTTAAAAGTGTTTAAACTCTAACACTAACAAAGTTGTGGAAAGTGCAAATGTGAAAGTTGATGAATTTAGAGAAAGAAATGATGTTGAATGTAAGAAAGAAACTAAATATTACAATACATTCATATATGTGGATGATGGTGCTCTCAACACTCGTACTAAATAAGAAAACAAAGCTTCAGTTTCCTAGTAGACAGGGAATGTTGAGGTGAAACAATAGGTTGTCAAGCAACAAAGAGTGGGCGCTGAGCAATAGGAAGAAGATGCCCAGTCATAGATAAATTATGCCAAACATCAAGTAGAAAATTCTGAGCATACTAAGCCTAAACTAGAACCTAAACAAGAAAGAGATAATCATCCTGAGATTATTTTTCAATATGAACTTGTTGTAGAATGGAGAAAGAGACCACTTGTGTTAGTTAAGTATGTAAGAAGACATCATAAACCTAAACAAACAATTGGAGATATAGAATCTATTGTTATGAAAAGGAAGAGACTTAGAAATGATACAAACTCACTTTGTGATTTTGAGCCCCAATTAGTGAAGGATGCATTAGACAATGAAGATTGGATCCAGGCAATGAATGAAGAAAGTGAATAGATTGAGAAGAACAATACTTAGACCCTAGTGACCAGACCAAAGGACAATTTTTTTATTGGTACTAAGTGGGTTTTCAAGAATAAGATAAATAAAAAATGTGAAGTCACAAGGAACATTGAAACATTGGTAAGAAAAGGATACACTCAAGAAGGAGTTGACTATGGAGAAACTTTCAATCCTATAAAAATATTGGAAGGAGAAAAAACTCTACTTGCATATTCAACCTACAAGAACTTCAAGGTATATTAGATAGATGCAAAATCCATATTTTTAAATCATATACTTGAGGAAGAAGTGTACATAGAACAACTTGAAGGATTTGTGGACCCAGACAAGAAGAATGTGGTATGTAAACTAAACAAAGCTCTATATGGATTGAAACAAGCTCCAAGAGCATGGTATGAAAGACTACACAATTACTTGGTGAAGATTGGTTTTAAAAGGAAAAATAATAACAATAATCAATACTTGAAGAGTGGTAAGAACAATGAGGTACTACTATCTAAATGTTTTTTGATGAAATTATATTTGGAGAAAAAGAAGCATTATGCAAATCATTTCCCAATGAAATGAAGAAGGAATTTGAATTGTCAATGTTTGGTGAAATCAAATTCTTTGTTTGTTTACAAGCATGTCAAATGAAATTAGGTATTTTCATTACTCACTCCAAATATATCAAGGAGATACTACTTTTTTTCGGAATAGAAGAATCCATACTAGTGAGCACATCTATGCCTATAGGACATAAGTTATCTAAATGTGATGAATCTACTAATGTGAACCAAATACTATACAAATCAATGATTGTAAAATTGCAATATGTTGTTTATAGTAGACTTGATATTGCATTAGTTGTTGGGATAGTTTCTATATTTTTAGAGAATATTAATGAGAACCATATGATGGAAGTGAGAAGGACATTGAGACATTTGAAAGGTACAAAATACTATAAATTATATTATAAGAGGAGTGATAGATTTGAACTAACTATATACACTAACTCTAATTGGATGAGTAATATTAATGAAAGAAAAATAACTAGTGGACATACATTCTTTCTAGGAAAGAAATTGGTGTCATGGACAAGAAAGAAACATAACTCTATTTGCCAATTAATAGCTAAAGCCAAGTATGTGGCAGCTACAATGAATTGTTCAAATAGTATGTGGATTAAGTAATTATTGAAAGGAATAAAGGAAGAGATTACAAATCTAGTGGTTATCTATTGTGATAACACAAGTTCTATTAATATATCATAGAATCCTATGATGCACACAAAAACAAAACATTTTTCTATCAAGTATCACTACTTGAGAGACCTAGTTTAAGACAAAAAAGTGAAGTTAGAAAATGTACACACCAAAGAACAAATTGTTGACATATTCCCTAAAGCCTTACCTAAAGATGCTCATGACTATCTTAGAGGTAAACTAGGGGTGATTCCCCTAAGAAAAGTTTCTTAATCTACAAAGAGGCATTGCATCAAATGCACTAATCAAAATACCTTACACATTGATGTAGATAGTTCTACTTTAGGAGGTTCCTAAGGTAGTCAAGTAAAGTAAAGAAGAAGATTAGTCATAAATAGATGATGTGATTCAACCTAATATGTAATTATATACATAATCAAGATGTATGAAGGAAATGAAGCCAAAAGAGATAGTGTCTTTGGCATTGTTGTCAAAGAGGGAGAGATACATAATGAAAGAGGGATACAAGATACAAGAGGTAGTCTAAACTTAAAACTTTGTGGGAGTTTCTGAGATTGCATGGATGAGAATCAAAATGAAACTAAGGATAGTGGTTACTTATGGAAGTGAAATATTTTGGGTTTTATGGTAATAATGAGGGAGATTATAGTCCTGAAGATAAAATATTTTAGGTGTTTCCATTAATGCCAAAGATGAAGATTGTTGGAAACTACAATTGAAACAATCATTATATTGTCACTGATGTCAAAGCTACTAATGAGGTATGTTTCTATCTGATCTAAATTTCATATCTATTTGGTTGATGAAGAGGATTTGAGAAGTTTCTCATAAAAAAAGCACCTAGAAGAAAGGTTGAGTTATGAAAAGGAAGAACAAATGGATGTTTGATTAGTTAGACATTGAAAAGATAATTTAATTGTTTATATTATGAAGACATGAGAAAAGAATAGCACATTGCATATGCCTGACCAAGGAATATAGTATAAGATCAAAGAACTTGAAGTTTACACTGAGTGATGCTAGTGTCAACTGAGCTAGATTAAGTGCCAAGAAAATTTAGAGTTGACTGAGCATTAACATTGACTATGAAAAAAGTGTTGATGTTGAGCTAGAAGCTCTGTAGTGGTCAAGAAAATAAGTGATGCCCAAGTGTCAGAACCTAGTGATGACCAAGTGATAGTATTTAGAATGCATATAAGAAATCATGATTTCCAGCCGACTTAGTTGATTTCTTGGGATATGGAAAGTGTGTTGAAGATAAGATTAATGAGTTGGATCATTTCATTCAAGGTGAAGATTAGGTAAACAATCTAATCAAATTTCATGAGAAATTTCTAAAAAAGAAGGGAGATGAGCATACATAATGAATTTGTTGGATTGAATCAGAAGCCCTAAGATATATAGTGATTGTGAAAATGGAAAAAGACCAAAATTATCTATTTAAAGAGACACAAATATGAACTTAAGAAAAGAATAGAATGGTATGATTGAGATATGCGAAGAAGAGAAGAGAGTAGAGAAGTTGTACATGTTTAAGAGATTTCTAGTAAGATAGAAAAAATATACTGAGGTTGATAAGATAATCTAAGTAGAAGGCTTAAGATTATGGTGAAGAGGAGAGTGAATGCTTGAAGGGTTTTCAAGCTAATAAAGTACATAGGTGACAAGGATGGCTTATAAGGGAATCAACACACACTAAATAGAGATCTAAAACTACAATGTAAGTCATAAATATATAGATCAAAACCTACTATTTTCTTTTTATAATTGTAAATAATTTGTATTGAAAACTATTTAGTAAAAGGTTGACCTAACAATCATTAAGGACTTGACAATCTATTTAAATCCTATAACATGGTGACATTCTAATGGAATTCTCTAAAGTTCTCTAACAAGGCCACACCTAATAAGGTGATTAAATCCTCTAACCAGGTCACATTTAAAAATGTCTATTGTAACCTTTAATAAGGTTGGCTCCTAATAGGGCTCACTTTAGAAGAGTCAAAAAGTCATGACATGTTGTTGGTGGTTTTTCTCAAATTAGGTTTCTATGTTAAATCCTAGTCCCAAAATTGTGTTGAATGTCTTGATGGTGTTTTATATTTTAAATGTTTACATTCAACAAGTCTATTATATTAGGACATTGAACTAATAGTTAATATCATTATTGAGATATTAGTAGAGACCAAGTTACAATAGGATAAGCATAATAGATAGTGTTTAATTGTTTATTTGTTCAATTGGTACATATGGACCTTGAGTAACTTATTTACCTTTGCCCTCTTAGTTATTCTAAACATTCTAATAGATACATGAAGAGAGAGATCAGGTAGAGAGTCAAAAAGAACAAATAGAACAATCTACTTGTGGAAATGAAAGGCCTAATGTCTCAATACCTTAGTCTGAGGGAGAAAATGATATAGTGTAGCCAAGTTCTACTAGTGAACTTGCATTGAATGAGGAACAAAGACTAGCAGAGGAGCCAAAGGGTACCGAGGGAACACAAGAAATTTTTCACAGATTGAGTCTATAGCTTCAAACTTAAAGTGTGCAATTATCATTTCTAAGCTCTAGTACTCTAGATTTTAAAGGAAAGAGGATTAAGAAGAAGAATTCTAAATCACCTAAGAAGCCATTGACATTAGATAAAGTTATTGTGATTCCTAATTGGGACACTAATAACTTAACATATGAGAAAATGATAATTTTGCAAGATTCATTGGCAGAAAGACAAGATAAGAAGAGCTGAGAAGAGAGTAGCAACAAAAGAAAGTATTACATGAGATCAAGGATATTTTACTCGAAGATTTTGATGTGGAAAACCTTAATGAAAAATCTCCTATTATTTATCATTTATTTCAAATTGTGGATAATTTCAATGATATATACATTGATGTGAATGAGAAGTTGATGCAATGTACCACAATGAAAAATGAGAAAAAAGTCATAGAAAAAGTTTCTACTAAAATTACATTAAGGCAGACAGATATTTCAAGCCTTATAAATATTGTAAAAGAAGTTGTCAAGAATATTCATTCTTTGTACAAAAATTTGTGTGATGTTACTTATTTTACTAATGCAAATCAAGAGGTTATAGCTAAGCTTCAAGATGATCTATAGTATTTAGGAAGCACACTAAGCATGGATGCAAGTACAAGCTCATTTCATTTTAATAAGTTAACATTTTCCCAATCAAGGTTAGCTGAGTTTATGGCTAAAGATGTGATAATAAGGGCTAGGCTTATTTAGAGTGTAGAGATTGAGTAGTGCATTGAAGAGTTTTGAGTAGAGACAAATGAGATCTATCATAGTAAGGTGATATTATATTGCATAGAGGAGATTTTCTATCAAGCATTCAAGCAATAATCAATGAATCACGTAATGAATTTTCTAATAGGTGTTTTAGGGCTTACATATCTTAATTGGTAGCTTTAATAGGCTCATGTAAATATACTAATAGGGTACTCACTTCATTGTAATGCAAAATCTTTTAACCAAGGTAGAACCTAGTAGCTCTTTTAGCCTTTCACAAGGAAGACCCTTCATAGAGTAGATCACTAGAAGTTATCAAATCATTTTAGCCTTAACAAGAAAAAAATTATTTCTATAGTAGTGAATATATTGTGGGTTTCATCCCCACCATAATTTTAACTTCACCTTGGAGGGTTTTTGCAATACCAAATCTATGTGTTAATGTGTTATGTCTTTATGAGCTTACATTTATGTAGTTAGAAGGTAGATTTGATATTATACTAATGTGAATGGATTCATTGTTATGAGATGAATGTTTAATGAGGGTTTTATGTGGTGACATCAAATATTTTTCATATTGAAGTGAAAGAAGTGTTGTAAATTCTAATTCACCTCCTCCCTCTTAGTATCACACTTCCCCTATTAGATTTCTTTTTCTTGGCCTTGGGTCTATCATATGAAGCTCCACCTCTTGCACCGATATTGGGTCTCATTCTCCAATAATTAACTTTAGGCCATTTGAAAAAGTTAACATATAATTTCCTTAGGATGTAAAAGGGAACCTCCTAATTTCTATGTGGTAGTTTTTCAAAAACCATCCACCAATGATTTGAAAATGAGCTCTAATGGTTGCATTTGTGCACCTTTTGATAGATAATTTGGTTTTCCTAGGTTCAACTCTTTTACCAGTTTTGGGGTCAGAAAATAGGCTAGATAAATCTCTTTTAGCAATATTATGGGCCACAACCCCATCATAATCTAATCCATCATCAAACTACTAGTGCATCTCATTGTACTAATGAAGAGTTACACCATGCTACTCGGTAAGGATCTCAATATTAACCACAATAGTATTAAAGGTGGCTAGAATTTGTGACAATGCAAGGATAGTGTTAAATGTTTTTTGTACAATCCTCAATTGATTTAGGTTTGCTTCAATTAAATCTTGAATTTGGGAAGGATTTTAAGGGGGAAATGGTGGTTGTGGATTATTTTGAGGATCATTGTTTGGTAGGGGATCATTTGTAGGTTGGTTAGGGTCTTCCATGTCTGTTTATAATGCATATAAATATAGAATTGCAATTTAAATGAACAATTTATAAATCAAAGTAAAAAAATTAATTTTTATCACAAAAACCTAAATTAAAAAATGAATTAAATCAATAAAAATAAAATAAAAATTGAACTTACCTGTTGTTAGAAGAAAAGTGGAGTTAAAATTTGGCAAGATTTTATAGTATACCCAAATCATTTTCCTATACCAAATGGTGGAGGCTATTACTTTAATAAGAAATATGTCAAATAATAGTCAAATTTTAAATTTGAAACCAATGTTCAAGTATTGAGTATTTGATATATTAGACACCTGATATATAATATATTGGATACCCAATACATTAGGTATCTGATATATCAGATACCTAATAAGCTTTGGTAGTTTCTTTTTGCCATGGTATTAGGATTGGAGAGAAAATGTTAGAGTGAATCTCAAATAACGTTTGGACATTTTTAGACTAGTTTTTTCACATTGCTAGTTCTTGGCCCACCATGATCTTGCACATATGCAAACACCTAATATTTTATATGTTCCTTTAGGAAAAAATCCTCAAAATAGTCCAAAAATTGAGCTAGCTAGCGACAATGGGATATGATTAGGAAAGAATGTTGTTAATCCTCAAAATGTAATAATTATAACCATATACATAGGTGGAGGCATGTACATCACTACAAGTGATATTTCACCTTTTAAGCATTCAATTATCTCAAAAACCCTTGATTTTAAGATCAATGACTTCGATAGTAAATTTGGAAAAAGAAAAATAAGAGATAAACAAAATAAGAAGACATTAAAGGAATCTTTTATTTTAGCTAGTGATGAAGAACTTGCATCAAACATGGTATTTTCCACATAGAACCCAAGCAAAGAAATGGTGGAATTTACAATTGGTATGCCACCCTCTCCACCTAGAGATAATAATCTACCAGAGAGTTAGACTAATCTCTCTAAATATATTGTTAGTAAACCTAGAAATGAATATTTTCAAATTTAAAAGTGTGAAAAATTTTGTGTACTAAAAATTTCTAACCAAGTGCTCTAGACGTCACTTTTCAAGGTATAGAAGGAGAAACAAAGTTAGAGAAGCTAATTAAAAAGTTATAGGAAGACCTGCAAATTGAAAAGGAAAAGGAGTAAGTAACATATAACAAGTGAAAATAATTAGAAATAAAGTATAATTGTTTTTGCCTCCATAGATGTAATTTCACACTAAGAACAGATGGAGGAAGAACTAAAAATATTGAGGAAAAAATTGGATGAGAGAAAACAAAAAATTGAGAATTAAAAAGCCACTTTAAAAGGTTTATGAAAAAATGTGGAGTCTAGTACTGGGTCAAACAAAAACTTAAAGAAAGAATTGCAGATTCAAATGGTAATTGTAAAATAGTGGAACTTTTAGCTGAAGAAAACAAAATAAGAAAACATAGTAATGACGAGTTTTCACATTTGAGACAAGAGTTAAATAAGAAAAATAATATGATTAAAATTTCTTGAGATATCTTGAATTAAAAAGAGAAAACTACTATTAAGATTATAAATCAAGATCTTTGAGGCCAAATATTGCAAAAAAGTGAGAGGTCATTTGAATAGTTTGAATTGAGTGATACTTTGAGAGAATCTTTTCGAAAGGTTGAAGAGAACATTGATAAGAGCAAATATCTATATTTTAGAAAATATATTATAAGACACATCTTTCAAGAAGTCCACATAGCCAATGATAGGAATTTGGCATCTAAGGGAATCAACAACTACAATTTTGGCTCACTAATGAAATCACTTGTCATTAAAAAATGTTAGAGACTAAGGGAAGACTAAGAAACTCTACAAAAAGATGGGAAAAATATCAACAAGATGAATCAAAAGACACTAAAATTGTTAAATCTTAGTTTTCCTAATGTTGTTGAGTCACCAATAAAATTAATTAGTAAAGAGGTTTACAAAAAAGGTTGGAGGACACAATGATGTTTGAATTAGACAAGTTTCCTAAGGATGCAACTAATCAATATTTTGAAAATAACATCAAAATTTTTTTATCTTTGAAGTTTGTAGTGGATGACACATTAGCTTCAAATGAATCTTCCAAGTATGAATTCTTCCTAAAGTTATAGGTATTTTACTAAAATTTGAGAAATATTGAACTTCTATCAGAGCTAGATCAAAATGTCCTAAAAAAACTAGGTGAAATATCTCATCAATTATAGTACACAAAATTAATTTCAAGGTTTTGTGTTATAATGATGTTGTCTATTTTTTTCATGGATTAAATTAGGTTTGAATTTTGAACTCTATTTTTTGAACATGCCAAATGTGACACTTGCTAAATTTCTAATCCAATCTAAAAAATTTGACACAAAGATCTCATATATCATAGTATGTAAAACTAATTCCAAGGTTATTTAATATAAATGTAGAATGACGTTTTGTACATTTTTTTAATGCCTAGAATAAGGTTGTAAGTTTGAACTCTATTTTTTGAACAAGATAAATGTAGTAGTTACTAATTTGGTAATATGGCCTATGAATCTATAATCATGATGATCATGACTCATTTCAAATTCAAAATTTCACTAATTACAATTGTATTGAGGTTGTGATATTGATTTTGATGTTGAGTCTTCAAAAGAGGAAATTGGCCTAATGTTTTTGTCACACCCTTATTTTAATAAATGAAAATTTAGGGTCATTTTTTATGGTTAGGAAATTGAATTTGGGTATTGAATTTTACGAACAAAATCACACAGAGAATTCTAAAGCTATCATGGTTGAGTGGGAGTAATGGAAGATGAGGGTAAGCTGAAGGTTGAGAAGTTTAATGGGGAGAAATTTAAATTATGAAAGATGCAAATGAAGGACTATCTTTATTAGAAGGATTTATGGTGGCCATTACAAGGAAAAATAAATAGACTGCTATGACTGATGAGGATTGGGAGATTCTAGAGAAAAATGACCTTGGAAGTACTTGTTTATGCCTAGCACAATTATTGGTGTTTAATATTACAAAAGTGAAGACAAAAAAAGAGTTGATGCAAACCCTAGTGAAGCTATATGAAAAACCCTTAGCTTCAAACAAGGTATTTCCCATGAAGTGTTTATTTAATATGAATTAGATGGAAAAGTTGGATACATTACATATCATTTAACTAAGTTTAATACAGTTATTAGTTAGTTATCTTCTATGAATGTTAATTTTTATGAAGAAATTACCCGACTTTCTTGATTTTTCATTCTTTGCCCAAAATATGGAATGGATTGGTCATGGCTATGAGTAATTTAGGTTCTAGATCTAATACCCTAAAATTTGATGATCTGATTGGTGTTATTCTGAGTGAGAACCCCGTATAAAAATCTTTCTACATCAAGAAGTGTTTTGAATGCACAAAGTAGAGGTAGAATGATTGAGAGAGGAAATGATTTTGGAAATCGTGGAAAATCAAGAGGAAAATTGAAGGGGAAGAGGTCTCAATCGAGAGGACCAAAAGATTGTTGATATTATGGAAAACTAGGGCATATGAAGAAAATTGTTGGACTTGAAAGAACAATGAAGAAGACAAATAAGAAGGGAACACGAAGGAAAATTTGTTAAGTAATAAATCTAAAGAGGATTTTTTTTTAATTTCTTTTGAAAGTGTTAATGGTTCATGGGTTTTAGATTTCGGGGCTTCATTTCACACTATCGCCATAGAGGTTATTTCATAGATTATGTCCAAGGGGATTTTAGGATTGTTTATTTAGGGGATAATAAATGTTGTCAAATTATAGTAAAGGGAAAAATTAAATTAAGTTATATAATGGGAACCATTGGCTACTACAAGAGGTAAGCCATGTTCCAAGGTTGAATAAGAATTTAATTTCACCAAAGTAACTGGGTGATGAGAGTTGCTTAGTTACTTTTAATAATAAAATTTGGAAGGTTTTAAAATGTTCCCTTGTAGTAGAAAAAGTGTGAAAGTAGGCACCTTATATCTTTCTACACATCATATTTTTCATTCTAATTTTATTATTTGAGAGAAAAATGAATTTTCAGAAACAATTGCTACAATTGAGCAAGGGGATCAAACAGTTACTATAGATTCTAATACAACGCTATGGCATAATAGACTTGGGAACATGAGTGAGAAAGGTATGAAATTACTTCATTCAAATAAAGTTTTACTAGGTCTGAAATGTGTCAATATGGATTTCTATGAAAGTTGTGTGTATGGAAAACAAAAAAGAGTGAGTTTTGTGAAGAGTGGGAAGGAAAAATAATGAGAAATTAGATTTTGTGTATATAGATGTATGGGGACCAACTTAGGTATCTTTCCTTGGTGGATCTCATTATTATGTTACATTCATTGATTATGCAACAAGAAAAGTATGGGTTTATTTCCTTAGATATAAATTTGATGTATTTAAAACTTTTAAGAAATGGAAATGCTTGGTTGAAAATGAGACTGGTAAAAGGTTAAAATGTTTAGATCTAATAATGGTGATGATTATTAGAAAAATGATTTTGAAGATTATTGCTCCACTAATAGTATGTGTAGATAGAAAATTGTTCCAAGGAATCCACAAGAAAATGGAGTGGCTAAACACATGAATAATCTAATAATGGAGCATGCAAGGAGCATGAGGTTACATGCTAGGCTACCCTTAAACATATGGGTGGAGGTTGTATATACTAATGTATATTTTATTAATATATGCCTCTCTACTCCTTTGGGTTGTGGTATTCTAGAGGAATCATGGACTAGTAAGAAGGTGAGTTATTCTTTTCTCAAAACCTTTGGTTGTGAAGCTTTTCCACATATAGATTTTGAAAATAGAACCAAGCTAGAAGCTAAGACAAAGAAATATATATTTAAATTAGATATGGCATTGATGAGTTTGGTTATAGGCTTTGGGATTTTAACTGGCAGGTCAATGGTTACACAATAATCTGACAATGGTTCTAAACGAAAAACTTCTCAAATTTCTTCAGGATTTATTTTTACTAGGCATTCCCCATCCATTCTTCTCACTATTCTAGGTGTTGGGTCATAATTTTGGGCAATGACTATGAGTAGTTTAGAATCCATAAAAACACTAGGGACCACTAGTTTTTCCAAATCAAAATTCCAAATGTTTTCATGGGGAGCAAACAATTTTCTTTCTGAGAACCACTTCTTAAAAAGATGGAGCCATGTTTTAGTAGTAGTAACATCCCTAAACCAATTCCCTCTATCATATAAGCCATCCACAATCTTGAGTCTAGGGTTTACAAAAAATAGCTTTTTCATCTAGGTACACTCATTTTTAGACTCAGACAATAATTCAAGAAGATCATCATGTATATTTGTACTTTCATAATCTACCTTTCTTGAGAAAACTTTCTTTGGAGGCATGTTTACTAGTGACACAAAAATACTAGAACTCTTCACTATCTAATGGATTCAGATACTTACTTGGCTCTTCATTATCCTTCTCAAAATTCTACAACAAAATGGTGGATACTAAAAATATTTTGCAATTTGAAACATGAGAGGAACAATTCTTCAACTAACTCTTAGCTCTTTGTAATTCTAAAATTTGTTTGCATAGAGAAGAAATGGAAAAATTTACAATATATCTTTGGTTCTAGTTCACATGGGAAGCTTTCAAATTTCATAAATGAATTGTAAGGAGAAATAGGGTGGCACCACCTTCTAATTTTGAAAACACACTGTCGATTATAAAAATTTGATAATCTAGGAATAAAATCATGAGTGACTCTTTTTAAATTTTCCATGTTGGCATTCAAAATAATGTTTCTCCACATAAGTTTTTTCCTTCCATTACTAGCAACTTATTTTGGACCCAGTGACACTTGTGGACATGTGTTACACTCTCACTATATCACTATGCATAAATATTGAGCATCTTCTATATGTGACATAGTGACCATTGTTGATGCATCTTGATCTGATGATATATATTTTATAATTTTTTTAATGTAGCTATGGTGGGTACTATTTTTCCTTTGGTTGCCATGTTATGTGCACTAAAGGTCAGGCAAGTTTTTATAGTGACATGATGCCCACCATCAATCTATCTTTGTTTTGATGGATCCAATCAACATGTATCCTTTTCTAAGCACAAATCCACATGGTATGTGACATCAGACCACCTTGAAAAAATGACATAGTCATTTATAACTAAAAACCCTTTTGGTTCTACCTTTTGAAATCAAGTCCCACCATGTTTTTAATTCATGGGAAGTCATCATGTCACTACCAGTGAAGTTCTCACAATTTCTATTAGCATGAATGCTAATGCTATGGGAGAGTATTGCAGAACATTTTTATGATATATCTATAATTGTGATTGTGGTTGATGACAACATAGTAATGAGTTTGTAAAAGACTAATAGAGCAACAGACTATTATTTTTGTATTGAGGACAATACATTACCTATCTACTTATGCATAGTTACCTACACATACTACAGTTGGGCAAGTACATAGAACCTCAATCGATAGTGTATGGAAGATACAATTGATATACAGAGAACTACATGAAAATAGAGCATTCAGAAAGTAGTTCCTACTATATGATTGATACAACTCATTGTAATTGATATAGAGTTATGTAGTTGATTGGAGGTAGTATATAGACCTTTGATGACTTTAGAGAGTGTGCATGTACAAAAGTCACATGTGTGAATGTTTAGATATAACTATGAGCTGATAGTATTAATTAAATGTGTATTTCATTTAATTAAGGTATGGTAAACTGTGAAGCTGACTCAAGGATTTAATATTGAGTGTGGTATAAAGGAAATATGTTTTTTGAGTTTTAGACATCATCATTGAGATCATTGAGCATAAAAGAGTTGCAAATTTGGAAGCAATAGAGCAGAGTGATTTTCTAATGTGTGTAAGTGACCTTAAGGGCTACTATTGATGGATACAAAGTTCAAGATCTGATTGTATGATCTGAAGGTGAAGAAGTCTAATGTACTAGATAGAGGAAGAAGTAAAATATTGTAACACATCTATTATTATCAAAGGAATATTACTAAGGCCAATTGGATAGTGGGTTCATTGATTGAATCCTGAAGCTATTTGGATAGTGGGTTTAGTAGCCTTCCACAACTACTAATATGGTTGGAATCTCCTAACAAGGACTCAAAGTCTCCTAATAGGGACTCTTGTACTAAGTGTTTTAATAGACTCCTAATAGGGTCCATCCTCTAACAAGGAATATTCATATTAGTACATCATTTTGTGGGCATCATTTCCACTAGGGTTTTCCCTTTGATCAAGGGTTTCCCTAGTTAACATATCTGGTGTAATTGTGTGTATGCATTTCTTTATGGTTTTTGTTTACTTTGATTGAATGGTTGAAATTTCCTTAAGAGTATAAATGTTTTAGATTCTTATATAACTAATTCACCTCCCCCCTCTCAATTATATTGGTGGACTATTATTTCTAACAATTGATATCAGAGCATCAAGTCCTTGAAGAAAAAGTTTACCAACTTTGGGAGATCCATGGTGAATCTATTTAGAAAAGAAAGTCTAAGATTTGATGGCACAAACTAGGATAGCTAAAAGGATAAAATGAATACTCATCTCCTATGCATGGGTCCAGGATATTGGCTTGTAACCAAGGCAACTAAAAACATTACGTAAGAAGCCAATCTTGAAAGCTCCACTAAGGAACAAAGAGAAGTATTCATGTGAAACATAAGGGCAAGAGAAGCAATACTGTCCACACTACTTGAAAGTGAGTATAGCTAGGTAAAAAAACTCAAAACATCTCATGAAATTTGGAAAAACTTAGAAGCTAACTATGAGGGTGATACACATGCAAAAAGGGTTTGATTACAAAAATTTTATTTTGCATTCCAACATGCTAAGATGATGGAAAATGAATCTCTGAGAACCTATATTGGCAAATTATCTAGGATTTTAGTAAGAATCACATCGCTTGGTGGAAAGAAGTTTGATGATGAAGTTATATGGAAGATCTTGAAAAGTCTGACACCACCTTTCAAGACAATAACACCAATGATTTGGGTAATGTTACCTTGTACCACTAATTTTTCCAAAGAAATATTGCTTGGTAGATTGGAAGTTGAAGAATTTGATCTAAACAAATGTAGAGAATTAGAAAAAGTTGAGACAATATTTAGTTCATTTAACATTAAACTTGGTCTAGCAAGAAACACAAAAGCACAAGGAGACATTGCTAGTAGCATCAAGTCTATTGAGCAAAAGATCTAGGAAGGAGTGGCTCTTATTGTGGAAAGAGAAAAGGATGGTAAGAATATCTTTAAATGTTGGACATGTAATGAATATGGTCATTATGCATCTAAGTTTCCTATGAGAGAAAGAAATTATAAGGGAAAATTCAAATCTAGAAGATCTAGAAATTGTTTATATGCCAATGAAGAAGAGGAATCTGATCAAAGAAAAAGTAAAGATGAATTAGGATTTGTAGCTATAAAGGAGGATGATATTGATAGAGAAAATAGAGAAGAAAGTGAACTAATCTCACAAGTTGAAAGGAAGGATTGGATCATTGATAGTGATTGTTCACATCACAGGACTGGTGATATGAGAAAATATGTCAAATTTAGAAGCCATGATGGAGGAATTATTAGAGTAGGAAATAATGCAGCCTACCACATCACAGGAATTGGATCTATCACACTAGATTGTAAAAAAAATACTGGTGATGTTTATTTTGTTGATGGACTAAAACCTAACTTGTTAAGGGTTGGACAACTTATGCACAAAGGTTACCAACTGCAATTTGGTAATGACACATGCATTGTCAAAAACAAGGAAGGAAAACTACTTGGTACTGGCACAAGAACCAGAGGTAATGTATTTCCATTAAACTCCACTAAAACAACATGCTTGGTAGCTAAAGTTGACAATAGTTGGTTATGGCACAAAAGATTTTGTCACATTAATTTTGATAACATTGTGAAAGCTAGTAATACACTTGTTGTGAGAGATTTACCTAAGATCACTAAACTCACTAACATTATTTGTAAGGAATGTAGCTTGGATAAGTAGAAGAAAGTCTCATTTCCTAGCAAGTAGTCTAGTACTACACAAAAGCTAGAATTGGTTCATACAGATTTGAGTGGTCTTGCAAGAACAAGATGGTTCTATGGAGAAAGGTATTTTATGATTTTTGTTGATGATTTTACCATAATGATGTGGGTAGATTTTCTTAAGGAAAAGTAAAAAGAATTTGAGAAATTCAACATATTCAAAATCAAAGTAGAGAATGAATTTGGATTAAAATCAAAAGTTTAAGATCAGATGGAGGTGGAGAATTTGCTTTTAGAGAATTCAATATCTATTGTGAAGAGCATGGTATCAGGAGACAACTATCCTCACCCCATACATCTAAGTAGAATGGGATTGCTGAAAGAAGAATTAGATCAATTGATGAAGTAGCAAGAGATATGTTATTTGAGAAAGATGTTCCAAAGACCTTTTGGAGAGAGGCAGTCAATACAATATTATATTAGACTGAATAGAGTATAGATTAGAAAAGGTATGGAGAAAATGCCTTATGAGTTATGGTTTGGTCACTCATCATATTTCAAATATTTTAGGATATTTGAAAGCAAATGTTACATCAAAAGAGATGATGATATTGGTATGTTTGATCCAAGAACTGATGAAGATACAATAAACTATTTATCAAAACTAACAATGACTTGTAGAATAATGTGCAAACTAAAGTAGTAAGAGAAGAACATAGCATAGTACCTAAAATAAGAATTTAAGTAGCAACTCCTACTCTAAATAAGAATTTGACAAGAAATCATCCTATTGATCAGATAATAGGAAGTAAAGAAAAAGGAGTAATGACGATAAGCAGAATCAATGAAGAACTATGCCTAATATCTCAAGTAGAACGAAAAAGAGTAGATGAAGCAATTAAGGATGATCATTGGCTGAAAGCAATATAAGAAGAACTTTAATAGATAATAAAAAATGACACATGGGAATTGGTTCATAGACCCAAGAACAAGAATGTGATTGGCACAAAATGGGTATTCAAAAATAATATGAATGAAGAAGGAGAAGTAATAAGAAACAAAGCAAGACTAGTATGCAAAGGTTACTCTCAACAAGAAGAAATTGATTATGAGGAAACATATGCACTTGTAGCAAGAATGTAAGTAGTTAGAATGTTCTTAGCATATGAAACAAATAAAAACTTCAAAGTATATTAGATGTATGTTAAATCAACATTCCTAAATGGAGAACTTGAAGAAGAAGTCTATATTGAGCAGCCATAAGGATTTCCTTTGATAGAAGAGAAGGATATGTTTTGAAAATTAAAGAAAGCACCTAGAATGTGGTATGCAAGATTGGATAAATACTTAGAAAAGCTTGGATTAGCTAAAGGAACAATAGATAGTAACTAGTACTTGAAAGAAATAGAAGATGGTTTGTAATAATTATTTTATTTGTTGATGATATCATTTTTGGAGGAAATGATTAAGCTAGTAACAAGTTCTGAGAAGAAATGAATGAGTTTAAAATGAGCATGATAGGGGAAATGAAATTTTTCTTGAATTACAAATTGTTCAAAACAAATAAGGAATCTTTATTTCCTAGAACAAAGTATTTAAAAGATTTGGTCGAGAAAATTGTAAACCTATTGGAACTCCTATGGTAACTGGTCACAAGTTATCAAGAAAGTACGAGACACCTATTGTTAAACAAAAGAAGTACATATATATGATTGGAGGATTATAGTATTTGACACATAGTAGACCTAATATAGCTAATGCAGTTGGAACTGTGGCAAGATTTTAGGCTGATCTTAAAGAATATCACTATGTGGCAATAAAAAGGATATTGAAATATCTGAAAGGAACATCTGATTATGGCTTTTGATATGACCAAAGTAATGATTTTACTCTTTTCACTTATAATGATGTTGATTGGGCTAGGGATAGGGATGATAGAAAAAGCACCAATGGAGGAGCATTATTTGTTGGTGGAAGATTGGTTTCTTGGCTCAGTAAGAAGCAAGATTGCACCTCACAAAGCATTGCAGAGGCAACATATGTTGTAGCAGTGAACAACTGTAATCAAGTCATATGGATGTAACAAATGATGAAGGATATTGGAATTACATTCAAGGAACCTGTTATCATTTACTATGATAATACAAGTATAGTTAACATGTCTAAGAATACTATTTTGCATTCTAAGACTAAGCATGTTGAAAGAGAAAGTTGCAGAGAAAGAGATCAGACTAAAGTACATTAACACTAAGGAATAGATTGTAGATATTTTCACAAAGGCCTTACCAAAGGATACATTTGAGTACCTAAGAGGCATGCTTGGGGTCATGCCCCTGCCTAGTTCATAATAGAAGATGCAAAAGGCATCAGTCCATGGTACATAGCACCATTGTTAGACTAGACTGAATGCTAATGTTTCCTCAATGGGGGAGTATCTATGATGAATAGAGTCAGTCAAGGACTCTTGGTAATTGGTATGCAACAATGACTTTAGACACTTGTATTGTTTATAGAGTCATATGCAAAGTTGTAAAGCAATAGACCAGCTTGTGGTCATGCTAATAGATCATTGTATGTTCAAAACAATTGAACCATTTGTGTACTATCTTTGACATTGATTTCAATAGGGGAGAAGTATGGCATGAAATTTTTTTTACTATGGGGGAGAAATGTAAACATTACACTTTGGCAGAGAAATGTTGCAATAATCTACAACTAGATTTTATTGATGAAGAGACTTGTTGGTATTCTTGGAACTAGATGTTCTTCATCTATGTTGCCATCAATTCCAAAGGGGGAGATTGTTAGCACGAATTCTGATGCTATGGGGGAATATTGTAGAATACTATTATGATGTATCTATAACTATGTTTGTCATTGATGACAACATAGTAATGAGTTTGTAAAAGATTGACAGATTAGCAAACTATGATTTTTTTATTTAGAAAAATACATTACTTATCTACTTATGCGTAGTTACCTACACATACTACAATATGTATTTGTCACTTGGGCAAGTGCATAGAACCTAAATCAATAGTGTACGGAAGATACAATTGATATATAGAGAACCACATGAAAACAAAGCATTAGGAAAGTAGTTCCTACTATATGATTGATACAATTCATTGTAATTAATATAAAGGGTTGTGCAACTGAGTGGAGGTAGTATAATAACTGATGATGATGTCAAAGTGTGTGCATGTATAGAATTTGCAGCTATGAAAGTTTGGGTATAATTGTGAGCCAAGAAAATTAATTAAATGTGTGTTTCATTTAATTAATGTATGGTAAAGTGTGAAGAAGACTCAAGGATTTAATATTGAGTGTGGTATAAAGGAAAGATGTTTTCCAAGTTTTAGACATCATCATTGAGATCGTTGAGAAGAAAATAGTTTCAAATTTAGAAGAAAAAGAGTAGAGTAATTTGCTAATGTATTCAAGTGACCTTATGGGTTACTATTGATGGATACATAGTTCCAAATATGATTGCATGATCTGAACGTGAAGAATTTTGATGTACTAGACAAAGGAAGAAGAAAAAGATTGTCACACATCTTTTATTCTCAAAGGAATATTACTGAGGTCAATTGGATAGTGGGTTCAGTTGCCTTTTGTAACTCCTTATAGGGTTGGAATCTCCTAACAGGGTCCATCCTCTAACAAGGAATATTCATATTAGTACATTCTTTTGTGGGCATCATTCCCATTAGGGTTTTCTCTTTGATTAAGGGTTTTCCTAGTCAACATATCTAGTGTAATTGTGTGTATGCATCTCTTTATGGTTGTTGTTTACTTTGATTGAATAGTTGAAATGGCTTAAGAGGATAAATGTTTCAAATTCTTATATAACTGATTCACCCCCACCTCTCAATTATATTGGTGGACTATTATTTCTAATAGTTTCTAGTGGTGACATAGCAACCGTGCTGTATATTTCAAAGAAATCTGGTATCATGAATAAGGCACATTCTCATTATGATTTTTATTTAATGCACTTGACACATCTAACATTCTATAATGATGACATGGCTTATTAGTGACAAATAAATTTTATGGCACCCATATTTAGTGTCAGCCCCTCTATGTTTCACTTTGATGGGAGGTCTCCATGTCACTACTAATGAAGTTTTCACAATTTGCGGTGGTGACATAGTGACCTCTGTGACTGTAGAAAATCAGCATCATGAAAAGAAAAAACACTAGGTTCCTTCCCTAGTACTTCCTTTACAACACCTAACATAGTTGACAATCTATTGTGTTGGAAAAGCTCATTTATGACAATCTATTTTGCAAGAGGTAGCCATGTCGCAATTGGTAAAAACCTTGCAATTCTTAGTGTCCAAAAGATGACCACCATAGATCTTAAAAAGATCCAATGGTAAGGAACCTTTTGGGGAAAAATGAAGCAATAATGAAAATTCTCTTAAGAGTTCCTGAAAAAATATATAATATTTTAAAAATGACTTTCCTGCTTGATCTTCAAAGTAAAGGCATATGACCTAAAATAGCTTTCTTAGGGCACAAAATTTTGTTTTAGTTAGGGCTTTTCCTAGGGTTAACCAAGTTTTGAAAAGACTAAACCCTAATTTGTTCATAAAACTAGAGAAATCACAACATGATAAATTCATAAAACATGAGGCAAAACATGACCAACAAAACTAATGATGATCAAGATGAAATTAAAAAAAGTGATACATTAGTACAAGTGGAAGAGGACAAGAAAAAATAGAAAAATTAAACTCCTAGAGTTGAGGTCCAAACTAATAATATGGAAACAAAAGAATTGGATGTAACTATAGTTATGGTAGTATATGATGACATGGATGGAGACTCTCGAGTTGAAGTAACTCTATAGATATCTGAGCTAGGTCTATCATGTGTACTTCCATTTGATACATCTTCTGAAGAGCTACAACAACATCAAAGACAATTATGAAATCCTCAGTAGTAAAAACTATAGCAAAAAATGGTCCCCACCAAATAATATTTGTGATGAAAACATTCTATTACACCAAGTTTTGTTTTATATGATAGTAACAATTAATTTTTTTTTGTCTTAAGGATAGTTGTCATTATCTTCTATACCTAAAGCTTGTTGCATCTCACACTATATAAGTGAGATTCTAGGGCTAGAGGAGGGGTCCGAGTCATTGTAATATTTTAGTTTTACTAAGCTTTGTATGGTGTAGTCCTTCATGCAAATTTTATGATGTATTTTCTCTAGAAAAATATGAGAATACATTAATGTTATAGGATCATAGTGTCTTATCTTGAGTTGTTTTGAGTTCTATTTTAGTTGTTATATAATTTTTAAAGAGAATTAATATAAAGATGAACTGTCCCCATATATTTTCTTTCTAAATCTTGTGTCCATTTTTATTACCTAGTTATCTCGAGATTGCATAAGAAAAGCTTGCTCAATTGAATGCAATTAGGATAAATTGTATATCGTCTCACTATTTCTTTTAATTAAATGAATTAGGTAAATGCTTCAATGAATATGATAGGATCTCTAGGTAGTAGGGAGAATATGTGTAAGAATGAATTTTATTCAGAATTGTTGATAATATTTATTGTAATGCAATCAATTAGGTCAAGAAATTAGATAGACTCTGAATCCCAATGGAAGAGGCACTAATCAACTAGTTCATTCTATAGATGGAGAAAACATGGATAAGAATCAAGCTTAATATCAAATTAATTTTACTTTAATGTTTGAACAATGTCAAAGGTGGTCAGTACTTGTTTGCACTTAACTTCTGAGTCTTAGTTAGCTACTATTGCCTAGAATTATTTGTAGATCTAAGAAGAATTGTGACCAATCTTCTATAAGGGATGAATATTTTTATAAAATTTCATGGAATGAATGAAATATGAATATAATATCAGGTTGTGAATCTTTTATCCCTTAAGTGTACCCACCTTGGTTTTGCAGGGCCAAAAGAATATAAAATCTTTCATGATTTTGTTGAAGTTGGATCCAGATCTAAAGAACATATAATTGTTTATAAGAAGTAGCTAATGCTTAGGGTATTGTTATCTTCACCATATTAGTACTAAGTATTTTTTTTGCTTAATAGTGTAAAATTACCAACACTTTCTTAAGAAAAACACCGAAGTTATCCATGTGAAATTCAAGTTCATGAATTGACTCACAAGCGTGATTTCTTGCAAAAAATTGACTTGGTCCTAAAGTTGAAACTTTATATTATACCATGTTTCAAGTTAAAATGCACATACCTAGAAGAGAATTATTTTTTTGAACTTTATATTTTTTAAAATTCTCTAAATTTGGGTCAACCTGGTTTGACTAGCTAATTAAGACATGGTAGCACCTGATTTATCCAATTCTACCTTTCCCTTTTGACACATCAATGTGCCTCACTACCCTTTGACACATCAATGCCACATGTCACCTTCTCATTGGTCCATACTACCATGTCATTTTCCATGTCAACGTGACTTGGACCCCTCTGCCATGTATGTGCCACATGGCACTTCCTAATTGGTCTATCAACTATTCTCCTACCTCTGGCATGCTACCATGTGTCATCACTGAATTGATCCTTTCATTTTTGAATTTCTTAATGAGTGAGCATCTTCATTTTTCAAATTAGCAATAATCATTGATTTGCTTCCATGTGGCACAACTTGGAATGTTGATCAATGAGCTGACACATCACCATCTTTACCATGTGTCACATTGTTGCATCTTTGCATGCATAGTCACAATTTTGCCACATCATCATGACAATGTGATAATGTGACACGTGTCCTATTCTGCTAGCTCACCTACATCATTGTGTGTGGAATATCACCAGTGCCACATTATCCTCCTACCACATGTCATCATGTCATATTCCTACATGTACAGTCAAAAAATGTCATGTATTTGTGATAATGCAAAATTGCATGTCATTAAACCATGTACTGATCAAGCAATTTCATCATCTCAAAATTCATGCTAGTCTAGAAATACATGTCATGTCATCACCAAGTTATCAGTTTGATTTATCAAAATATACCTTATGTCATTGGATAGGGTCCACATACTTGTGCTGTGCATTTCAAAAGATCAAAATCTTTTAGACATTTACCCTACCATCATTCAAGTATAAAAAAACTTAAAATCCCCCCCCTTTATGAATGTGGGATATCTTAGCATTTTAATTCTAAAAGAGAAAGAAAAATCTTTGCCTACATGATGGTCAAACCTATCATTGGCATCATCTTTCAAGCTTGGAACCTCATTCATTATGGTTTTCCATGCATTCCTTTGATTCCAACCATCATCCATGACTTAGTATTGCCTTTTTAGTTGTGCCCTCACTGCAACAGGAAACCATGTGCTTCACACAAAGTGGAGTAATAAAAAATTTACATATGTTTTCCTCAAATCAAGCCTCTTCATTCTTGGCATCAGACTAAGGAAGTTGTTTTGTCTTGCATGATGAAAGGCACATAAACCAATTAATTTTCTTTGTCATATTTTTAAAAATGATATAGGAAGTGGTTTGAACAATAGAGTTTTAATTGAAATTTGGATCATTTCCTCCTTCAAACAGCTAGGCATTGCCTATTCCATCTTATAAAATATAGATATAATGTGTCACGTGCCCATTGTTTAGTCTCTTTGAAATAAAAAGGGAATATTCATAAAAACAGTGATCTCTCCAAATATGCTGGCTCATTTTGAAGATCTCAACATTGTAAAAGGATTGCAATCTTTATATTCCTCTTACCATTATAGATGAAGCAAGCATAAGCCACATGGGGAATAAAAAAGCACTAAATGAATCAACCTGCAATGATATGAGCCTTTGTCATTAAAATTTTTTCCTTAAAACTCATTGTGTGTATATGCCCCACTTTTATAATGCTAAAGAAATGACTTTCCTTGGCTATATGCAATGTACACTCATATAGGTAGTTGCATTTTCTCCTTCTAGTTTGAGCACTGTCTCTTTGACGCAATGTCATCAATCAACTCCAACCTAGCGTCAGAACATCTTAGACATGAGTCTCCATATACTTCCATACAAATATATACAACCCCTACATTTGGGAATATAACCTCCCAAATCTCAATATCTGGGTCTACCAAATGAGAAATGCACTGAACTTCATTAGCTAAAATTTGGATGACCATTGTGACAATCTATTAATTTTCCTTCTAGAGATTTAATGAGTTTGAGAAATGAATCAATGATGGAGTACCCTCTTTCACTCACACTTCCAAACTCACTTACTATGTTTAACCATCCAAATGCACTCTATGTGCAAACTATATTCATTCCAACTTTGCCCCATATATTTAGAAGTTTCCCAATGTAAAATGAAATAGTGCCTATTTCCATATTTATGGCATCTAGTCAAAATAATCCTTCATTACAATATGCCCATTCATTCAAGTTGTAGTCTCATATAACTAATGTATGAAATCACATAGATTCTCCAATCTTACAAACACATTTTAGCCTCTTCAAAATCTTTTTAATCTCCATGACATCTTAATCTCTATAGCATTTTATGAAACTTATGGAATTAGTCGGGCCCCAAAGTAGGCCTAGCTATTAAACTCTTCACAACTCACTAGAATCAAATTGGATTATTGTCTTAATCAATTATAACTCATTTTCATTCTCTTATAGACTTGTGGTTTTCAATTTAGGAAGCCTCATTAGAGCTAACTTTAAAAACTGATTGAATCAAGTAATCAAGCCCTGAGATTTGACATATTTATTCTTTGGTTCACATTCTTTTACCTTGTCAGATTTCATTTCATGATTATTTGAGGATCAAAAGATATTGAATGTCAAAATTTTTCACTTGAAACTACCTATAAACAAACATATCAAAAAATAATAAAATGTGTTCCATTTTGGCTTTGAAAATAGATCAAAGGATCACTCAGAGGCACAAAAACTAGAGCATTAGTTTACTATCATGTATAGGGTAAAAATCCATGATTTAGGCTCATGAATAATAATTAGGATAATTTTGCAAGCATGTGAAGTTGGGTTCTTAGAATTGCACGACTGGGAACACTAGTATAATAGTGATTTTCACAAATATAATGGACTTGGGAAAGTCTACAAATAGATTCATCAAGACTTGAAAACTAGCACAATTGATGTAATTTTAGAGTAAAACATAGTGGTATAATCCATTTGTCTCAATCTATCACTATTTTACAACATCACAAATAGGGCTATTGATCAATGTGCATTTTTAGACACCAGTGAAACTTCATAAATTGCATTTGAAAACTAGTCAAACAAATTCATAATAGTCTCAAATCTAGAACCTAGGATATTTCTAACCCCTGTAATGCAATCTAAAACATATTTTCTCATTTCAATCAACTAGGATATCTGGGATTTTTAATTTTTGGGGAATGACTTGGGTAAATCAAAACAATGTGGATCTTGCTTTCAAGAGTTGGAGATGCCCCTCAAAGGATCCTAATGCCTAATTTCTTTGGAAACTAACCCTCCCCCATCTCTGGTGGGGCATATGGAAAGAAAGAAATAACATGATATTTAGAAATAAAGATCTTCAAGGGTGGGTGCTTGGTCGAAATATTATCAGAGCCTTCAAGGAGAATTTTTTGTCCCAAAGGGAGCCTACTTAGACCTTCCAACTTGATCACCCTTTAAGATCTCAAGGATCTAAGTTGAAAATTGATAACCCTAGATCAATTATAAAATGGCTTGTTCCTCCTAATGGATGGATCAAAGGAAATTTTGATAGAGCAGCCAAGGGTAACCTGGGAAGAGAAAGATGTGGAGGTGTTCTTAGAGATCATATGGGAAATGTTATTGATGCTATTGCTATCCCTATTGGTCACTTGAATAGTCATATTGTTGAAGCTACTACTGCCCTTTATACTACTATTTTAGCTATTGATTTGGGGTACTCCAAATTATGGTTGGAAGGTGATTCTCTTAATATTATAAATATTCCTAATAATAAAAATACTACCTCTTGGTCTATAGAGGAAACAGTCATGAAAATAAAAACCCTACTTCAAATTTTTGAGAAGGTGGTCATTTCCCATAGTTATAGAGAATCCAATGGGGTTGCTGATTGGATTGCTAATAACATAGTCCAAATGGGGAAAAAGATGAGGTGGCTTGATGACTTACAAAATCATGTGGATCTTAAATCAATTATTAATTATGATGTTATTCATTCCAGAGTGGGAAAGATTTGCTCAGATTAGAAATTTAATGATTTGTGGGAGTGGCCTTACAATTGTCAATTTAGCATTCCCAAGGAGGTACATTCATGTGAAGGCTATGTTCTCTTTACATGTATCCTCAAAAAGGCATCCTCGATATCATGTCACAAAAAATTGGTTTCACTTCTTCCTCTCTGCTATTGATATCTAGGTGTCTGTAGTTTTTTGTTTGCTCTACAATATGGGAGGTGAACTGAGGAAGCA
Source organism: Cupressus sempervirens (assembly GCA_028749045.1). Classification (NCBI taxonomy): domain Eukaryota; kingdom Viridiplantae; phylum Streptophyta; class Pinopsida; order Cupressales; family Cupressaceae; genus Cupressus; species Cupressus sempervirens. The sequence continues at coordinate 493,848,825 of CM053790.1, forward strand.
GGAACCCAAAAAATGTGATGATTAGAAGGCTAGGAAGGATGTTTGGAAGATTCTCTAGAAAGGGAAGGTGGTTAGCTACCTAGAGTGGTTGCATGGATTCAAACCCCATGTCACCACTGCCTTCTACAAAAATTGGGTGGATGGCAAAGTTACTCTACATGGTGTGTCTCTTAAGCCGACTGAGGAATTCATTGCTGAAGTCACTGGTCTTCCCATGAAAGGTATCAAGTTTTCAAAGTAGACTAGTATTTCTAATGTGGCCTACAAAAAATTATCGAAGACGAAAGAAGAGGAGTTGCAATTGGAAAAGAATGGCGACTTCTTTGATGTGCAATAGATAAAAGGTATTTGGTGTGATGTTCTTGGTTGTATTTGCGAATATTTCATCCTTGATGGAAGAAATAAAAGGTTGCACAAATTCCACTTTGTCTTCCTTAATCATTTTAGGTACAAGGACAAAATTTCCTTCCCTTTTTATTTGCAGTTTTCTTTGCTCCAAAGTTTGAATGCCCATAAAAAGAAACAGTCTCAACCCATATTACATGAAGGTTTGATTTTACTCATTGAGGGTTTTTGTAAAAATAATTCCATTGCTTTGTCCCCGTCCATTGGCAAGCATAAGAGTCCTAATCCTGTTAAAGGAAAAATGGATGAGAGGGTTAAAAAGAAAATAAAGGCTAAACTAAATCCCTCCAGTTCTCGAAGACAAATTGAGGAAGAGGAAACTGAGGTGGAGAGCATTGATGGATCAGATAAGGATGCCCTTGAGGAAGAGGAGGGGATGGATGCTGGGGAGTTTAGCTCTAACTTGGATGGTTACCCAGATTCAAAAGACAATAATGAGGATGGGAGAGAGGAAGATACTAAGGAGGTGAATTCAGAATAGAGCAAGTCTCAAAATGAGGACACTCATATTATGTCTAGGGGAGGTGATAAAGAGAAAGAAAATGATGATTTAGCCATTTTGAGTGAGGAGGAAAACATGGGAAAAGCTTCCACTCCTCTTAAGGAGACTGAGGGACATGATAAGGAGGTCCAGAGCCACCATATTCATGTGGAGCCTGGTGAGGTGGAGCCATTGGATGGGGGGATTCATATTGATAAAGATGGCCCTATTCCACACACCACTACTGATGATGTGGGTGACTCCTTGGTGAGGGAAACCAAACTCTCCTTCCTTCAGGTCAATTCCTGGTTATATAATGAAATAATGGGGCTGAAGAAGAAAATGGATACCTTGCAACATAACCAAGAGGCTGACTGGGCTATTATTCAACACATGGAGGTGCAAATGGGAGATATCCCAAAAAAACTAAAGGATTATGAGCAGAATCTTAAACTACTCATCAGGGAAAGTGGAACAAAAATGGAGCAAGTTACCTCTAGCATTTGTGCAGCTATGAAAACTTTGGCTAAAAGAGTTAATAAAGGAACCATATCTTCAGAGGGCCCAAGCAAGAGGATAAGACAAAGTTAGAGGAAAAAAGATTTGATTGCTGCTACTTCTTCGACTGCTAACTCCATCCAGGACATGGCTAAGATTGGTAAGGAGGCTATGAAGATGATTATAGAATTGCAATAGTTTCCTGGGTCCTCTTCTCTGGTCGAGTTCCTGTGCAGGTCCTATTTGCTGGCTAGTTCTTTTGGTTCTTGTTTTTGGTCCTATTTTTTGGATTTTAGTTTTTAACTTGTACTGTCAGTTCCAAGTCCTTGAAAAAACTGGGTATTTTATCTGGATTTTTTTAGTGATTTTAGGTCCCTGTAAAACTTGATTTTGATGCTACTTTTTAGTAGGTTTATGGGCTCTTTCCTATTGGATGGTCTTTTTTCCCTTTTTTGAGGATGTGAAAGGGGTTTTTGGTCCCTTCAAAACCTATTTTTACCGTAATCTAAAACTAGGTTAAAGTTATAATTGGACAAACAAGGCTTCCAGAATTTTGAACAATGTGCATCAACATGACAACATTGAACAAACAACTTTGAGAGATTCAAAACCTAGTCAATTTTTTTTGAAAAGACTTGAAATCTAAAATTCTAGTTCTCTAATATGTGTACTAAACATTCCCAAAGTGGCGAGTCATGAAACTTAATTGGGTGTAAGGTATTTGATTACAAACTAGGCTTCCTATCACTATTTGACACACAAAAATGTAGATTTAAACAATGCTCAAAATGAGATATTATGGAATGAATCAAAATGAAAAATTATCATCATATGATGCATTAATATACTAAATTAAAGGTGTTAGAAACATGAAACACATCATAGGACTCAAAATGACAATCGGGTTCACATGCATGAAAAATGCTTACAAGGGCTCAATTTTACTTGGTTTTTAGAATTGTACTCAAAATTAGGGCTTTAATTTTGAGTCCCAACAATGGATATTTCTAGGGATGCTTGTCCCTTATAATTATAGAAATGATTCAAATCTTTGGAAGAAGCAGACCACTCAAAAACTTTCTCTCAAACAACTTTATTGAAATCAAGAAAACTATTCCTAAACTGTACAAACGATGGCCTTGGGCCACCAAACTTCAACTAAACTTCTTACCTTTGTCATATACCTTATTTTAGTTTACATCTTCTTGAAGTAAGATTAATATATCATTTCCATAAGTTTAACCAATCATATTAGGATCTTCAATCATTTCACTTGGCAAAAAAAATTCTACATCTTCACTTTCATAATGCATGTAAAAACTAGAATCATTCCCTACAACTTTCTCATTATGAAAGTATGGATCAACATACTCTTGAATTTTAGAATTAGATTTAAATTCATTTTCACTAGATGACTTATGCATTCCATCGAATGGAAACACAAAGGACTCATACTCTTCTTGACTTAAGAAGTCACATATGTCACAAATTTGAAACTCAACTTATGCAACCGGATATGATAGGTACATGGAATCTGATTTCTTCTCATTTGAAATCTTGTTTGGCATCCAATTAGATTCAACATCTTCTAAAAATCCTTCACATTATTTAAACAATGGATTAGTTACCAAGTTACAAAACTTATCACAAAAGTGTTCACACATAAGATGCTGATTATTGCCATTGTCTCTTTCCAAAAACTCATTGGAATGAAATTCAAATCTATCAAAATCATCATCACTAGACTCATTAGCACAAAAGAAAAACTCAAGAATAGACTCAAAACTTCCACTCCTTTTCCTTTTCATCATATGAACAATCAAAATTCATTACAACATCACCAACATTAGAAGAATTTGAATCAGCAATAAATCTCCCTTGAGTAGCATTTTCTACATTAGATAAGTCATTATGTGTATTGACATTTGAACTTTTGTCATATATAACTCCAAAACTTGACACATATCATTCTAATTTTGTATCACTTTTAGCATCAAACTTTGGTGAAAGTACTTCATCTTGAGAAGAAACATAACAAGGGAAAACTAGATCATCCTTAAGAACATTTTCATACCTTTTACAATCACAAGCCAATAGTTATGAAATTTCATTAACATTTAGCAAGACTTGATCAAAAGTTTGTTCTTCTTGGCTTTGATCATAATCTAGATGATCTGAAATGCTTATAGAAATAGTAAAATTAGTAGAAAAATCTAAAAAATTATAATCCTTACCATTACATATTTCCTTGTCTTTGTAAAAAGCCTCATCACTAGGTACTTCACCATAATCATTTTCATCACAAGAAGAGTTATCATTACTATTGCTAGAATTCTCTTCACTCTCACACATACTGTCACATGATTCATTTTCAGTTATGTATCTATCTTCCTCATGTTAATTGCAATAATCTAATTAACTAAAATTTGAATTTCTTTCTTCATAATTGGAAGACAATCACCATCATCTATGGATTCATTATATTCATGATGACTTTCAACACATTCACATTCATCATTATAATATTCAAAAAAGCATTCATTGTTACACAAACCACTCTCCATCTTCTTGATGTATTCTTAAACTTGAAAAAGCCTTTGCAATCTTAAATGTGTTGCCAAATCAATTGAATTGGGCACAAAGACTTCTAGGAAAATAATGGTTAACAAAGATTCCTTAGGTCTTAAAGAAAAATGCAGTTCCATGAGTACTTACTTAAGTTTCATATAAATTTGATCATCTCTTAGACCTTGGATACTTCCTACAATATTTCTTATGAAAATGATAATCTAATTATGGAGTTCCTTTCTTAACCCTACAACAATTTCAAACACATTTTCATGACTTGGTAAGCTAACTTCATATCTGAAATCTAGATCCATTTTGAAACTAAACTTCTATATTCCTCTTTCCTTAGTGTTGAAATCACTAAATTGAGGGAACCAATTTTATCATTTAAATTTCATGAAAGGGAAACTCATGAAAAGTAAAATACCTTCAAGTGTTGATGTTGCAACTAGATTTTTTGATTTAGCACTGGTGTAAACATGATATTTTTCACACCATTCATAAAAAACCATGATGAGTTACCACCTCCTTGAAGAGGACAAAGAAATCACTACTGAGATTACCCTTTTAACATTTTAACTTCTTAAAATAGTAAATGCATACAATATTGAAACTTATAAATCAAAAACTTATAACTTTATTTTCCAAGAAGTACTATCAAAAGCTTCATATCTACCCACACAAACTGAAAATCCTTTAAAATATTAAATATGAACTCAAATAGGAACTTGTACAGTGATTTTTAGAGTTGCTACTTACACTTGTGAGAAAGATTTGTAATATAGTTTGTTACTTGACATATCTAAACTAGACCTTCAACTTATAGGAACTTGTAGACTATCAAACCACTCTTGAAGATTTACAAACTTGGAAAAGAGGAAACAACATATCTTATCATTCTTGACTATGATCTTTGCAACAACACTTAAAAACATTATCTAGCGAATTGATTGATAATAAACTTACAATGCTTGTAGTACACAATTTTCATTCAACCCTCAAAGTAATAATATCCCAAATAAGGTAACCACTGGGAGACATGAATCTTCAACAAAGAAATGGAAAACACTTAACAACCTTGCTGTTGTAGAAGATTCTTCCTACTATATTGAATCTCTTTTCACATTCTCAAGTTTTGTCTATCATATATGACTGAAAATGAACATACTATACCAGAGATTCTTGTCCTTTTAATAAGGCTTATTGCAAACCTATCCCCAATAGAGTTATCATTTTGTTGGCTCCTAATTTAATAGTGATTTCAACTACCACATAGATAAGACACAATTGTATCTAAGTGCAGCTATCTTCTATGATGGACATAGTTTGTCAAGAACCTTGGCCAACCATAAGGTTGAACTCCTTCTACTTTAGGCTTTGCAAAACCTAGGTGGGTAGACCTTAAGATTCACTCATATGGTACCAAAGCATATATCTAAATCAAACCCTTATTTCTTCTATACTAATGCAATAATGGAGGTATGCAGTAGCAAGTTACAAAACCTATGAAATCCACAAGATGAGTGAGGGTATCCTTTTATCTTCTAAATAGAAACTAAAAATGGATGATTGATTATTTGATTTTGAAATCAACAAATCCCCATATGTAGCAACAAACTGAATTGATCTTGTAGATGATCAGTGCCCTATCCATTGGGTATTCCCCAAATCATAAAATACATTAGGTATTGGTGATCTATCCTATCACTTTGTGAATAAGACATTTATGATCAATCTAAACCTCATACTTATTAGACATCCTTCTCATGAAACTCACAACCTTGTTAGAATGTGTCAAGCATTTACATGATTATTTGAATCAAAGGAAAATCACATCCAAACATACCATTGGAAATAAGATGCAATTGGATCTATATTCTTTGTCCATAAACCACAAAAGATTGTAAATAATAGAGAATGGAGACGAGAACCAAAATGAAAGTAACTAAGTTTGATGTTCTTTGTATTCATTACTTTGAAACAAAGTACATTCAAGATACATAAAAGACGCATAAAATTCCACAAAATTAGAACTCTATTCTATACTTCATTATTGCTACTGATAAAAGAGAGAAAATTTTGTAAGAATAGTGGAATCATAGATAGATCTCTACTCAATAAATAGAAAAGACCAATCTAGGTGGTATCACAATAGTGTAAATTTGTCCAAAAACTTGGAACCAACCTTGTACAATGAAAGAAGAAAGAAAGATATAGATGAGGAAGGAATCCCATATTTTATTTGAAATTGACACTTGTCTACTTGAATTTCCATCCAATATTGTTCCAAAAATCTTTCATCTCTCTAGAACAAAAAACCAAATCAGGTCTCATCATTATGCCCAACAAACTATAAAAATATCTTCCTGAATGATGAGAAAAACCCCTTTCTAATAAAATATCAAAGTTGATGCCAAAAGTTGAAAAATCCACATTTCAAATATTTGGAAGAAAAATAACATCATTGCTAAGGCCCTCTAAATTTGGCACTAACCCATTTTACCATTTTATCAAAAACTAAAAATGAACTACCTATACCACAATGTAGTTGCAAAGGATTCCCTTAGACAAAAACCAACATAACATTAACCCATTGATACATATGTAGAAACAAATAGAAATATTTAAAATAGACTCCAAGAGCTTTTTTTTGATATATAATAGTCCAATACTTTCTTAATAAAAACATTCAGGATATTAATTTGAAAACTAGGTTCATGAATTGAATCTAAGGCCTAATTTCTTGCAAAAAATTAACTTGGTCCTAAAGTTGAAATTTTATATTATACCCTATTTCAATTTAAAATGCATGTACCTAGTAGAGAAAAATAATAATAAAAATTTGATTTTTTGGACTCTGTTCTTTTTCCTCATATGCTAAATTTGGGTAAACCTAGTTTGACCAACTTATTACCACATGGTAGCACCTAATTCATCCAATTCTACCTCTCCCTTTTTACACATTATCATACCTCACTTCGCTTCATCACATCATTACCATGTTGCACTTTCTCATTGGTTTGTACTGCCTTGTTAGTCACCACATCATCACGACCCGGACCCCTTTGCCACATGGGCACTATGTGGTGCTTCCTAATTGGTCTGTTGTCTATTCTCCTACATATGACATGCTTCTACATGTCATCACCTGATTGATTCTCACATTTTTGCATTTCTTAATGGGTGAGCATTTTTATTTTGCAAATTTACAATAGTTGTTGATTTGCTACCATGTGGCACAATTTGGAATGTTGATCTGTGAGATGGCACATCACCACCTCTTCCACATGTTGTAATATCATATTTTCACATGCATAGTCAATAATTCACCATGTCATCATGAAAATGTGACATTGTGACCCGTGTCCTATTCTACTAGCTCACCTGCCTCATTGTGTGTACCACATCATTGCCCTACCAGATGTCACCTTGTCACATTCTCACATGTATAGTCAACATCGACCACATATTTTGTGACAATGTGAAATTACATGATTTTATGCCATGTGTTGGTCTTTCCATGTCATCATCTTGAAATATATGCCAATCTAGAAATGCATGCCAAATCATCACCGAGTTGTCACTTTGATCTATGAAAATATACCTTATGTCATTGGATTGGTCCCACATACTTGAGCTGTGTGTCTCAAAAGACCAAATTCTTTTATACATTTACCCTATGGTCATTCAAGTAAGAAAAAAAATTAAAATTGTCCCTCTTATGAATGTGGGATATCTCAACATTTTAATTCTAAAAGAGAAAGACAAAACTTTGCCCATACGATGGTCAAACCTATCATTGGCATCACCTTTTAAGCTTGGCACCTCATTCTTTATGGTTTTCCATTCATTCCTTTGATTTGAACCATCCTCCATGTCTCACTACAACTATTTTAGTCACGCCCTCATTGCAACAAGAAATTGTGTGCTTCACACGAAGTGGATTTTTGAACAATTCACATATGTTTTCCTCAAATCAGTTGTCTTCATTCTCGTAGTCAAATGATCATTTGGAGGTACAAAAACTGGGGTATTAGTTTAATGTTATGTGGAGAGTACAAATCTTTCATTTAGACTCATGAAAAATAACTGGTCGAATGGAAAGCGTGTGAAGTTGGATTCTTAGAATTGTAGAACTAGGAACACTAGTAGAACAATGATTTTCACAAATAGAATAGACTTGGGAAAGTGGACAAATAGATTAGTCAAGAGTTGAAAACCAAAATACTTGAAGTATTTCCATAGTAGAACATAATGGTACAATCCATTTGGCTCAAACTATCAATGTTTCAAAGTCACAACATCGCAAACAAGGCTACCGATCAATCTACATTTTTAGACACTAGTGAAACTCCATAAATTACATTTGGAATCATGTTTGAGAAATAGTCAAATGGATTCATAATAGGCTCAAATGTGTAAGATAGCATGTCTATAACCCATAGAATATAGTGAAAAAATAATTTTCTCATTTTGGTCAACTGGGTCAAAGTTATAACTGGTTAAACATGGCTTCCTAGAATTTTGAACAATGTGCATCAACATGACAACAATGAACAACCAACTTTAAGGGATTCAAAAACTAGACAAAACATACCAAAATGACTTGAAATCTGAAACATAAATTCTTTTATATGCATTCTAAACATTCCAAAAGTGGTGAGTTGTATAACATAACCAAGTGGAAGATATTTGATTGCAAACTAGACTTCCTATTGCTAATTGACACTTAGGCAAAAATGTAGATTTAAGTAATGCTCAAAATGAAACTTTGCATAATGACTAGAAATGAAAAATTACAATCATAGGATGCATGCATATATTGAATGAAAGGTGTTAGAAACATGAAACACTTCATAGGCCTCAAAATGACATTCAGGTTCACATGCATGAAAAGTGCTTATACGGGCTCAATTTTACATGGTTTTTAGAATGGTACTCAAAATTAGGGCTTCAATTTTGAGTCGCAACATGCACATGTTAGATTCTCCTCCACTTTTAGCCATATTGACTTTCATGTGTCATAGAATCCTACATTTTTCACATTGTGTCATGGTTGTAATAGATATTCTAAAGAATATCATGCCAAGTTGGACATTTGAATTGACAAGTTTCCATCCCCTCATTCAAGTCTCTCCTCTTTCACTTTTTCTATAAATTAAACCATCTCGCTCTCATTTTTTTTCTTAAGAACATCCTTAGAACATCTTTAGATTATATATTCTCACATCATACATAAGCCACACTTCTAGTACTCTCAATACTATTCATCCTATCATATTCTTTCTCTTTCAAATGTTTAGACTATAGGCAATTGGAGCTACATCAAAATTGAGAAGAATGGACATGAGAACTACAATTGAAGAAGGATTTTTTTAATGTTTTAATTCCTTTCACTTAATTGGTTTTCATGGTAGATTAGAAGGGTTTAGTGTTTATTTATTGATTTTTTGTGGTTTCTCATAGTATGCTAGGTTTTAACCCATTTTCTAGTCTGACAATTAGTGAACCCGATGTGAAGATCATGTTTACTAACTTGGGTTTCTCTGTTTTGTGCTTTTAGGTACAAGGAAGGAGCTCATTTGAAGGAGTCTAATGCTAGTTTGATCCTTTTTATCTCACCTAGTCTAATTAGGAGGCCCAATAACAAATTTTTGGCTTTCATTTATGCATTTGTATAGCTCTACATCCCAAGGGTGCACTTGGCTCTACCAGGGCACACTTGGGAGTTTTAGGAAGATTTTTTAGGTTCTTAGGAATCAATATAACCTCTATTTGATGTCATCACCTCAATAATTGCACTCTAAAATTACCAACTATGACCTAATGGGCCCTAAGTGCTCCAAGGGAGCACTTGGCACTATTATTGCATGCTTGGTAGTATAGATTTAAGTTTTGCATTATGCATGTGCCATTTTGACATCATTTCACTCTAGTTTGTACCAAGCCTCCCAATTGTGCCATGAAACTACCAATTGTACTCTAAATGACCCCAATTATGTCATGAAACTGTTGAAATTTAGTCAAGTTTGTTATTAGTGATAACAATTATTTAGATTCTGTATGGCTACCGAGCTCATTGAACAATTTACAATGTTTGCCAAGCATTATAGTTCCTACCAAGCATTCCAGTGCTTTCCAAAGAAATTTAGTTAGTGTGAAGTGCAACAGTTCAAAATGAGAAAAATTAGTTAGAGTGAAGTCCACCAGTTCAACCTCAGCATTTTAGTGGTCACCAAGCATTGCAGTTTCTATCGAGCTAGTAGTTCATGTAAAGAAAAGTTAGTGTTAACCAAGTGATGTGATGATTAGTGTTTATCGAGTGTAGTCATGGTAAATGAGTAATTTATTTTATACCATGTTATATAGTATCTACCAAGTCACTAGTACAGACCGAGTTCAAGACTACTCTAAGATGATTAGTATGGACTAAGCTTCTACTTCTATCAAATGCATGAAGATGTCGAGTAGTAATAATGGATGCCAAGTATCATAAATTCACCAAGTTAGTCTTCAGAACTTGAGTGTCTACATTTGGGCCAACTTTGTAATATTGGTGTTAACTTGTATATTGGCTGACTTTGTAATTTTTTAAATTGGATTGATATATATATTTAATGTATTGTATCATATCCAAGTGTGAAATAGTATGGAAGTGCGACAGTAATGTGTAATAGAAGCATGTGAATGTGAATCAATAGTAGACAAAGTATATTGTAAGGCCATATCAGTAAAGGAGTAGCAGAGTCATATCTATCACATGAAGGTGATTAGTACTTCAAAGAATCTCTATTAAAAATCTAGTTGTAAGTTAGAGATCTATTGTTTCATCCTAATAAGTGAACCAATCAAAATCCTTTAACAAGGTAGACTTAACAGTCTTTTCTAAAATCTCTTAACAAAAGTGCATACTTCATTACATGTGTTTGTAGAACCTCTAACAAGGTGGACCTAACAGTCCCAATTGCTCCTAACAGGGCAGATCACCAGAAGTGATCATTGTAAGCCTTAACTGACCAACTTTATGCTATAGTATTGAAATTTTGTGGGTATCATCCCACCCTAGTTTTAGTTTCTATTTGGAAGGTTTCTGGGTCACCAAAATTATTCTATTCAAGTGTTATGAATGTTTTATGTTTTCAATTTCTCATGCATGTAGTTAGATCTAATTTGATGAAATAAATGGTAATTGGATTATTACAATTAAGATCTGAATTTGATAAAGTTTTTGAGGGTACTGATTCACCGCTCCCTTCTCAGTAACCTACCTAGTCTTGAATATTTCCAACAATTGGTATCAGAGCTCTATGGTTCTCAAGATAAATTTTGATAGCTTGAGCAAAGATCAAGGACAATGGAGATATTCAAGCTTGACAAGTCAATTGACAATGAAAAGCTAGATCTAGAGATGGCCATTGCACAACTCAATAAAGCTAAGGAGAAACTTTCCCAATCCCTGAAAAGAAGGAATCAACTTGCAAATCAAATTAATGATCATCATTACATTGAAGAAAAGATTGAAATTTTTTTCCCTTCAAGTAGTTTAGATGAAGCAAATGATTCAATCAAAGACCTCTTAGAGAAGAATGGTTCCCTACAAGAAGAAGTAAGAAAGCTCAAAAGAGAACAAGAAATTTAGTTAGTAAGGCTATGTGAAATTTTGGAACAAAGGAACAAGATGAAAGAAGAAATGGATGGAAGGAAAAATGAGATCCAAAACCAATCCCTTCACCATGCAGATCTTATGGATCAAATCTCTAATGCAAATGAGGAAATCATGGGCCAAAGATAGATCAACGAAAGATTAAGAAATGATCTAAATTTGGAAAGATAAATCAATGAAAGAATAAGAAGTGAGCTGAGATCTAAAAAGAAAATCAGTGAAAAATTGAAAAATGACCTAACACTGAAAAGAAAATCAATGAAAGAATGATGAAATGCCAAGCAGACATGAATCAATTGAATCAACTAAATGAGTAGAATATCTATAGAAAAAAGGGTAAAGCAGGAATTGGATACAAAGAAGAAGGCGAATCCTCCAAACAAGGTGTTCAAAGGAATTAAAGACCTACTTGTAATCACTATCATAAGATAGGTCATACATCAAAAAAATGTTGGAGTAATGGTAAAGAAAAATTCAATGGTAAATGCTACAATTACCATTAGCATGCTCACAAGGCTAGTGAATGCAAAGAGAAACCAAAATTTGAAGGCAAGTGTCACAAATGCAAGAAACAAGGTCACAAGGCATCAGAATGTAGATCTAAGTCATTCAATCTAGTAGAGAAAATTGTGAAAGGATTATTTGGTTGGGACTATAAAACCTGGTGTAGATGTCATTACTGTGGAGAATATGGACACATTGGCATGAACTATGTTAAGCATCACACAAGAAAGAGAGATACCACCATAATATGTTTCACTTGTACAAAACTTGGTCATCTAGCTAAGAATTGCATGAATACAGGTAGAATTGAAGATGAAAAGAAAGCAAAAGAAAATAACATTCAAAAGTAGAAAGAAAAAAATGTATTTCAAAATCTACCAAGGAAGCTAGTTCAAGCAATCATGGTGATGTCACTCAAGAAGTGGGTGACTCCACCATTTCCAACTAAGTTCTTAAGGAAGTACTGGAACTGCATTATCAAAATCATATTTCAAATAGTTCCAAATTAAAAGGAAGTAAAGATCCAAATTAGTATTCAAGATGCAAAAGGATCATTGAAGATCAGTATTAGTTATCACTGAGTTGAATTCTCTACCGAGTAAGGTTAGGTCATGGACTCTATCAAGAAAGGTTGGGAGTAACAAGTCATGCATGGTTACTGAGTTATGAAGACTTCACCAAGTGATCTGAACAGATAGTGGATTATAGGCTGTACGCAAAATGTCAAGCATATTGTCATGCATAATGATGTCATCATAGCTACCTTTGTACCAAGTATTAATGGAAAAGTTTTAACAAAAAGAAAGAAATTGAATTCATTTTTCATCTAGAATTCTAAGTGTTATTATGATCAAACGAATTATAGAGTGACCAAGCGACTTTGAGCAGAATTTGCAGATAAATTCTTGAAATTTTTTCATAGCTTATCGAGTGGCCATGGTAGCATCAAGTAGTAGTAGCAAAGCAAGGAAAGGGTCAAAAATGTTGGTCTAAGGAGTGGAATGGAAAGCACCTAATTTCAAACTAGTGCCGACGGTTGTTGAAACCCTCGATCAAAATGAAGCACAATCACAGATCCCTCCTAAGGTACTACTCATTAATGATATCTGAACTCATTTTAGGTGTGCAATTTAGGAGATAGGAACCCTAGAGATGGATGATTCTTGAGGAGAATTATGTGTTAATGGTGTTCTTAAGCCTGAACATAAGCATTTGGAAGAAAAGGGTTTAACCCGCATTCCCCACTGTTTCCAAATCAAATGGATCAGATGCATCCTAAGCTAAGTTCACAATGGTTAGTTATGGCTTGAGCAACCAATTTTGATCACTAAGACAATGATTCATTGTATCACTAGCCTTTCCATGCTCTCCAAAGCCAACACTACCAAAACCCTAGGTTGGGTGGAGTTAGAAAAGAAAAACCTAGCCAAGTGGGATGGCAGAGGCATGAAGATCAATAGTGTAACTAATGTAGAACTAAAATTTGGCATATTTGTGATAGCCCACAAGATCTATAGTTCTAGCCATCTAAATAGTGTGTCATGTGAAGTAGTATACTTGGCATTCAAGGTCATGAAGAAAAAGCTATCATATGATCTTGCAGATTTATTGTTGAAATACTTCAACAAAAACATGGAAAGTATCAATACCTCCAAGAACAACCCTTGCAAATTTGTTTCATTGTTGACATGTTTATTTTTCTATGTTCAAATTTTTTTCCCTTCAAAAGGCACAGAGTATGGGGAAAGGATGTGCCAGTTTTATACTAGATTAATGAGTATATTGTAGAAATGGGAGAGAATTTTGTTAGTATAATGTATAATTATTTTGATGTCTTCAAGGAGAAAATGAATAATAGATTCAGGATACCCAAGAAATTGGTTGAAGATTACAAAGATGATGTTTTCTTCATGGTAGACTGTGACAGAGTCTACATTCAGGTAGTGAAACCCAAAGTTGTATGGGTAAAACCTCTTCCCTATGATGTAAACATAGATGAAGTAAAAGACATTATTGAAGCCTTGATAAATGAGCCTATTGATCTAAAGGCACCACACTTTTGAATGTATGATGAGGCCAAGGAAAGAATAGAGCTTAAAATCAAGCTTCCTTTGGTAGTTAACAAAGGAAAGAGGAGAATAGAAAAACTCAAATCAAGCACAACTCTTATGTTGATCGAAGGAAAAGGAGAAGATGTGTAAGAAGCAGAGGATGAAGAAAAGTTAGAAAAGGAAGAAGAGCCAATGAAGAAGAAAGTTAAGGTGATCATCACCAAGCCATTCACTACATTTTTTACCAAGAGATCAAGGAAGAAAGGTAGTGAAGTTGTCTTCAACAAACCTCCTCCCACCTTCCAAGAAAAACTAAAATAATTGGAAGAAGGTGTAGGCATTACTAAATTCAAATCATTGAAGTATGAAACTAGATTAGAGGTCAAGAAGAAAAATGTTGAAGAACTGGTATTAACCAAGATGGTAAAATGGAAGTATTCCCCTGATCAGATAGCCTCCTAGATCTCTAATGAATTATTAGAGAAAATAAAGCCAAGATAGGACTCTGTTATGCAAATAGCTAAAGATATATATGCAAAAATCTTGAGGTAGTTTCTACCAAGCATAATAGATGTTGAGGTAAAAGAGTCCATAAAGAAAAATGAAGATAAGATGACTCTCAGATTCAATACTTGTTTAATTTTGTTAAAGGATATAGAACATGTGGTTAAGAATTCCACAAGTATGTGGAAGAATGTTTATCACTTGCATAAACAAAGTGACTTCCTAGTAGAAGTCAAGGATGATGATAGTGATTATGAAGAAGAAGAAACATACACTAAGCCAACACATTTTACAATGAAGAAGTTGAAGAAGCTAAACAGGAAGAAGCTACCAAGGAAGACAAAGAAGATGATGAGGAGATTGATCCTATGAAGATAGTAGCAAACCAACATCCACATCAAGTTTGGCGATAACTTCAACAAGTTTTATTATGACAACAATAGGTACATCAAATGTTCAATAACTCTTTGCTTCCACACAACTTAGCACATCGCTGATAGAAGTGTCTACCACTTCATCTACCGAGCTGCAACCTCCCTCTTCTTTAGCTCCTGAGTTAGCATCATCAGCAATGGATACAATATGTTCTATAATTTTACATTCTTTGATAGTAAGTACAATTTTGGATTCTATAGTGTTGGATACTTCTATAGGTACCTTAGTTTTGAATTCAGCAAGTACTCCAATTAGTATTCCATCTGTTGGAACTATATCAATTTTCATAGCTAGTCCTACTATCTTTACTATTGTTTCTATTCCAGAATCAAAGGCATTAAGTACAATGATAGTTGAACCTAATGCTCAACTGAGTATAATATTTTTGAGTAAAGGTAAGGAGATAGAGGAGGATATAGACCTAGATGAGGAGATTAAGATTCACAAATGGGATTTTGAGAATATCACTGCGGATCAAATGCATATAGCTGGTCAAATCCTCCAAAAGAAGGAAAAGTAAAAGAAATTGAGAGAGGAAAGAGACAGAGAATATAAAATCATTGATCATGCCAAGAATATTTTGACTAAGATGATAGGTGTTGAAGTTGATACTTCTCAACACATTTTGTTTCAATTAGAAGAGGTAGTCCAAAGGTTTAATGAAGACTCCAGTGGTCAAGAAAAATTGATTGAGAAAGAAAAAAAGAAGTTTGATAATAAAGTTCTTGGGCACATTGCTTAGCAAATTTCCATTCAGCAAGTGGAGCTTTCCTTAATTTTGACCAATCTTGAAACCTCTTCACAAATGTAACATCACTTTTTGGAATTTTGTGTAATGTTACCAAGTTCACAAAGGAGATAAAGAGAAAAATGACAAATATTGATGACAATCTAAAAGCTAGTGCACAACAGTTGCAACTTGAACCTAGTTTAAGCTTTGCACATCATATGAAGATCAGATTCTTGTCAATTATGTAGGCAAAGTTGTTGAGAGAAGAAGCAAGGATATAGTCTACATTAATAGATATTCATAATATGATCCTTCCCATCATGGTTACAATGCAGAAGCATATTGTTTACTCAAAAACATTGATCCATGACAACAAATTCTCCATAGCAAATTACATGATAGAACTATTTGCAGAAGTGCAAGTTGCTCTACATATGTGCAAAGTTTTGCAAGAGAACTAGGATAAGACTCTAGCACTCATAATTAAGGTATATTTTGATTTTCTTTCCTATATTGGTGTCTCCATGTAAATAACTTTTGAATAAATCTTTGGCATTATTGTCAAAAAGGGGGAGAGACACTTAGTATGTATATAGGCAGAGAGACACTTAATATGCTATATGGGAGAGACACTAGTTATGCTATGTATATTCTATGGGGGAGAATCATGCAAAGGGAGAAAAGTGTATATAGCAAAGAATTTGCAAACATAGTATATGGTATATACTTACAAAGACAAATTTTGAAAAATCTCAAAAATAATATACCTTACTGAGCTAGTACCACACTGTGATGTATATAAGTTTTGGATGATAAGTATTTTTGTCACTAATATTAAAGGGGGATAATGTTGACATTTAGTCAAGTTTGACATTAGTGACAACACTTATTCAGATTCTATATGGTTACTGAGCTTATTGAATAGTCTATAGTGTTTTCCATGCATTTTGGTAGCCACCAAGCATTACAGTTCCTACCGAGCATTCTAGTGGTTACCAAGGGAATTTAGTTAGTGTGAAGTGCAACAATTAAAACTAAGCATAATCAGTTAGTGTGAAGTCTAGTAGTTCAAACCGAGCATTTTAATGGTTACCAAGCTTTGCAATTTCTACCGCGATAGTAGTTCATGTAAAGTGAAGTTAGTGTTAACCAAGCTATGTGATAATTAGTGTTTTCCGAGTGCAATCATGGTAAATGAGTAATTCAGTTTATGCCAAGTTGCATAGTGTCTATCAAGTCACTAGTGCAGACCAATTTTTAAACTACTCTAAGATGATTAGTATGGAACGAGCTTCTATTTCTACCAAATGCATGATGATTCTGAGTAGTGATAGTGGATGTCAAGTATCATAACTTCACCAAGTAAGTCTTCAGAACCCGAGTGTCTACATTTGGGCCAACTTTGTAATATTTGTGTTAACTTGTATATTGGCCGACTTTGCAATTTTGTAAATTGGATTGATATACATATGTAATGTATTGTATCATATCCAAGTGTGGAATAGTATGGAAGTGTGACAATAATGTGTAATAGAAGCATATGAATGTGAATCAACAACAAAAAAAGTATATTGTAAGGCCATATCAGTAAAGGAGTAGTAGAGTCATATCTACCAATGAAGGTGATCAATACTTCAAAGAATCTGTATTAGAAATCTAGTTGTAAGACATAGATCTACTATTTTATCCTAGCAGGTGAACCAGTCCAAATCCTTTAATAGGGTAGACTTAACAGTCTTTTCTAAAATCTCTTAATAGAGTGCATACTTCATTGTAAAACCTCTAACAAGGTGGACCTAGTAGTCCTAATTGCTCCTAATAGGGTAGATTATTAGAAGTGATCATTGTAAGCCTTAACTAGCCAACTTTATGCTACAGTATTGAATTTTTGTGAGTATTGTTCCGACCCCAGTTTTACTTTCTATTTGGAAGGTTTGTGGGTCAACCAAATTATTGTGTTCAAGTATTATGAATGTTTTATGTTTTCATTTTCTCATGCATGTAGTTAGATCTAATTTGATGAACTAAATGGTAATTGGATTATTGCAATTAAGATCTAAATTTGATAAAGTTTTTGAGGTTACTAATTCACCCTTCCCCTCTTAGTAACCTAGCTAGTCTTGAATATTTCCAACAAAAACTACCAATTATGCTCTAAATAGCCCCAACTACACCATGAGTGCACTTGGCACTATCTAAATACACTTGGGGGCCTTCCAAGTATTTATGGCATTCTGGGGTGCAGTTTGCACTGCCAATGTGTAGTTGGTTCACAGAAAGGTTAGATTTCAATCTTAACATGTATCTAGGGTTTCATTATGATTCTAGGACCTAGAGTAGATATTTTTGTGTTACCAATGATCTATTTGAAACATGTGGTGATCATTGGGAGAAGAATTATTCATTAGAAACTACTACTTATTTTATGTAGGACATTCACAAAGACCTATGTGCTTATTCAAACTATGTCTATGGTTTTCTTAGATTATCTTACCCTTCATTTGGTTCTCTAAAATGAACTTTCTTTTCTATTTGGTATCTCTACAACATTTACAACCCTAGGAGTTGTATGGACGTATCCTCTCCCCTCACCATTCATGGATCTTTGGTGCAAGAGAAATCCATGCAATTCATTTAGAGAGGCCTTCCTTGGAACTAAGACTCGCCACTTGGTAAGTCCCAAGGGTGAACCTTGAAGCAGTAATGGGCAAGGTGGTTTTTAGTGGTGAATATTCATAATTTAGCAAATATTAGGATTTTTTAGTGTTAATTTTGTGATTTTTGAGCCATTACATGGTGGCCCAATCACCTAACATTGTCAGGGTTAGTAGGTCATTACTCCTTTCAATTGCCAAGCATCGATTCACATGTGACTTCTTTGGCAATATTATTCACCTTTCACATAGCTTACCTAGTTATTCTAACTGATGCCATTTTCATCATCCCTTAATCCATTAGATTTTCATGTGTATGGGTAGTTTACCCAAAGTATTTAATTTTAATTCCCTTTAGTCGTCTCATTTTTCCATTAATTTTCTATTTTGCATTAGATCCATCATCACATTTTAGCTCTTGGGATTATGAATCAACTTTATATAAATTCCATTTCACCTGATTTTTCTTTATCCTTGATTAGTGATCGACATCTTCATATAAACTTCCAAATTTTGGGCATGTTGCACAAGAGATCACAGGGAGGGATCCTTTATAAAATCTATTAGAATATTCTCACTGCCAATAGTAAGTGCAAATTTGTTCTACTTTTAGCTATTGAAAAATTCTAAATTTTATTATTTAGGTAGTCTCTCTGAATTCTTGGTTGTTTTAATCACACTTAATTTCAAAACCATTCAAAATAATTCATCCCATGTGATTTTTTGTACCCCTCAAAGCAAGACAATAATTTCTTAGCCGTGCATACATTCTAGTAAGAGGTCCTAACTCCTTGGTTCTTCATTAGCAATAGTAATCATTAAAGATTTTTCTGCTACCATGTATTTAAATCCAAACAATATTTGTTAGTTATCATGATTACTAGAAAAGACTACGTCAACAATTGGGTTTTGAAAATGGTTGAAAGATATGGCATGACATGGCAAAGACACATGATAAAATTTGGTATTGATCAGTTTAAATATTCATTCTAGAGTTTATTTATTTATTTTTGGTTTAGAAGGTTAAAACATACCTTTAAGATACTAGTGATCTTGGATAAGTTAGAGGACTTTATTGGAAGCAATGATTAATGGAGAGTGTCAGATGACCAGATCCATGTCCTTTCCTCTTTACTACTAAGTATTGCTTTAATATTGTATTTGTTTGTACTTTTATACTCCATCCCTTATTGAGTTGTAAGGATGTGATTTCACATACACCCTCTATAATATAATTTTATAAGATAGTTAAAATACCTTATTGAGAACATCAAAATGTACAAGAAACTATGTTATTTTGCTACCATGAATATGATGACTATAGTTATAAGTTGTGCATGATGGAACTTTAAAGTTTGGCACATTGTAAAGTCACCATACCAAAAGAAAAAAATTATATGTGATCCATATATGTTCCAAGATAGATGCTAATGTATTCGAAGCTAATTTAAATGGAGCTAAGAATGAAGACATGGATGATAATTATGACAATAAGATATTATGAAGTCAAAACTAAGCCAATTAGAAGGATGTGTGAGAATGCCTCTGCCTGCATCTTAACTTCAATATACTTTTGATCAGCCAAAGTGAGACCAAGGAAAGCAATGGAATTAATAACTAATCCACACCTTGCTCTATCTTAGCACATATTGTACATTCATATGGATGATTCTATAATTGCTTAGACTATTAAAATGGAAGTTTCACTTATAATATCTCAAATATTGATATTGATAGTACTTCAAAGATCTTCTTTACCCTTTGATAATAAAAGTGAATCAGCTAGTGAATAGCTTAATTTGTTGAAGATAGAAGTGCCACTGGTTTTCTGCTTAGCTATGTAAAATCCATTTACAATATTTTGACATCCAACTATAATGAATGGACTAGATGTAGGGGTATTGAAGGCTCTTTTAGAGAGTAGCAAGGAGCCTCTAGGTCATAAGATACAGGGCTTGGTTAGACATTTTTCTAAAGGAATTCATAGAAAAATATCTATACATGGCAACAAATGTGATCACTGAGCAATATGAGGAAGATAACATGACTTTATAGTAATTTTTTTTTGAAATAGAGACACACATGATTCTAATTTCATGGCATAAATTAAAGTCATGCGAAACCATGAATTTCCAACAATAAGAAAAATGATGAGGATTGTATCAAATGTCATTTTTTATGACTACTCGTGTATGCCAGTTAGGTTTATAATGAATAAAAGTTAAATCCACCAAATATAAGGATGTATACAAAGATATGGTGATGTGAGTATGTATTTGATAAACAACTATCAATGATGCATATTAGAAATTAACCACTCGACTCATACAGGCATTAATAATGGTAGTACCCAAGAGGCAATGAACAAACAAAGAAGTCATAATTGGTAGGAGTGACAAGTATTTGGGGTGGATAGGAATTTTGAATCAAAAAATATGTTTTAGTCACACAACACCTATAGATGTTCAAGATGGAATAGAAGAAAAAATATACATTAAAAATATCAAAATCCAATGCTAGAATGCCATATTGGATGTTAGATACCATCAGAAGTTTCATAACTTTGAAAGGCCTCATAAAAGAGATAAATATTAGCGGCAACTAGAGGTATTGAAGATTGAGTCAAGACCAATTTTGAATGAAGAAAGATGTTTATGTTCTGTCACATCCTTATCTATGTGCCAGTGAAATTAATTTAAAATGAATTTGAAGACAATGCAAAAAACTATAGATTATCATATTATATATATCTTTGCGCATGAGGCTACATGATAAACAAGATACATGGTATTGAGAGTAGCTTGGCACACCATAGAAGACATTTTCAAAGGGAAATAGGGAAAAATATTTACCAAATCACTTTATACTATGGCACAATAATTTATATAGTCTGTTGGCGCTCAAAACTATAGCCTCGATTTTGAGTATTGTTGAGAAAATCAAGCCCTATAAACACTTTTAATGCATATGTATCCAGCTGTACTTGAGAAACCCAAGAGGTGTTTAATGTTTGTAACACATTGCATTCAGTGCCTTTGAGCATCCCATGATGATAAAATGACATTTTGAGGTATTTCGTGAAGTCCCATTTTGAGCGTTTGTCAAATTTGCATTTTCACCTAAGTGTCAAATAGCGATAGGAGGCCTTGTTTGCAATGAAATATATCACACCCAATTATGTTTCATGAATCACTCCTTTGGGAGTATTTAGTGTCCATACCAAAGAGCCTATGTTTTAGATTTTGAGTCATTTTGAATCTGTTTGACTAGGTATTGAATCCCTCAAAGTCAATAATTTATTATTGACATGCTAATATGAATTGTTCTAAATTCTTGGAGGCACTATTTGATGAGTTATAACTTTTGATCAGTTGACCCAAATGAGAAAATTTCTTTTTGTGTTTCATTTTAGAGGTTAGAGACGTGCTATGTTTCAATTTTGAGATTATGATGAATTCGTTTGATCAGTTTTTAGACGCGATTCCAAATGCAATTTCTAACTTTTACCGATGTCAAGAAATGTAGATTTGTTAGTACCCCTGTTCATGATGTTATATCTCAAAACCTATGATTGGTAAGATTGAATGGTTTGTTCCCCTACATTATACTCTAAAAATACATTAAGTGTGCCAGTTTGCAAGCTTTGACGAATTTTTCTGCACATTTTCCCAAGTCCATTCCATTTGCAAAAATCACTTTTTTGCCATTGTTTCAATTTGCAAAATCCAAGTAGCCCACTTTGTCTGCTTGCCATTTGTGTCTTGTTATTCATCATGAGCCAAAATCCTAGATTTATACTCTCCTCATTACAATGAAACAATACCCCAATTTTTGTTCTCCCAAGTGTCAATTTTCCCAATTTTCGAAGCCTATTCCAAACACAATTTGTTATTTTCTGACATGTTTATGTGTAGGTGATTTAAAGCAATTCTGAGAGGTCAACTTTGATAGTCAATATCTTTTGACTAGGAATTCGTCATGAGACAAGATTCAACAGGGTAAGAGTATTCAGAATAGAGAATCAGTGTGCCAATTTTTAGAGCCCAGTTAGGTGTTTGGATTAGTTTTTATAGCCAGTCAAAGGATCTCTTGGCACCAAGTTGACAATTTACAAAAAATGATAAATTGAGTTTTTCTTGTTGTTTCAGTGATTGAATCCAATCTTGATTGGTACCAAGTATTTATCAGATAAATTTGAGATGTTAGTTGTTCAAGAACGAATTTTTTTTTAGCCGAACCTGCTTGGGGCCTAACTAATTTCACTAATCTATTATGGAATCTAGATTATTTCAAATGTGGAATAGTTTTAAATGGTATTTGCAAGGTTGTTGAAATTTTTGACTGTTGGCTTATAATGACATATGAGGATGGAAATGTTGTAGCTTCTTTACAATGTGAAAACAAGTGGTTGCACCTTCAAGGCATGGCTCATAACTACCTTCTCCAAGTAAGGTCTTATAAGTCAAAAGCAGATTACAAATCTAAAGGGGAATGGAAAGGGCTTCATCTAATGATATTGAAAAGAGTAAAACAATGTGCAAAGTATTATCCAATTCCATATATGGTTCCTATTTCTCATGAGGTCTTAAAAGCAAGAGCTTTCTCTATTGAGGGAGTATCCAACTTTTAAAAGTAATACTTGTAAAAGCATGCCGACACTGTTCAGACTTTTTATTGGTGACACGAGACATCATATCCTGACATGCCAAGGTCCTAAGGATGGAGCCAAGAATATGATGCATATATAGATAGAAGGAAATATTGATGATATAGTTATTCCATTAGAAGCCTTTCATGTTCATAAAATAGAGGCAAGGGTGGAGAATGTAGAGATTGCTATTCATATATCTATTCTTGCACCACTGTCCCCACTACACTTGCTTCCAAAGAAAAGGAAATAAAAGCATAGTATATGTGAATTAAACCTTTGAGCATGCTACAAGAGTAGGTCCCAGATTTGACCTCTAATCCTTATCTACACCTTCAATTTGCCCTCCAATACCCACTTATTCATCACTTCAAATTCTTCTTTTTGCCAATGGATTTGGCCTCGAATCCTTACAATTTGAATTGGGATATTGCTGAATTGCTTAAGTTTTCCACTTGGAAGCCCTACATGAAGGTCATTTGCAAAATAAACAAAGGGTCAAAGTAGTCAATGTCAGGGAAGAGGCAGACTTGGAGAATCCACCAATAGTGATAGCATAAAAAGGAAGACTATGGCATTTAAAGAAAATTTCCATATAAAGGGAGATTAAAAAAAAGACAAGCCACATGTCAAAATGAGGAGACACACCAATAGTGGAAGGTGATTGCTATGTGTAGGTAGGGCAGTTTAAACAAAAAAGCTGCAAGTCTAAAAAAGATAAAACAAGACATGCGACATGGACAAGAGGTCATATGTCTAAGAGATATCTACGTTGAATAGGGATCTCCACATGAGTTGCAAAGGAGGTCCATGCATTAGGTGGAAGTGAAAACGCAAGCTAAAACATTGGGGGCTGAACTTATGCATAAAGATGTGGCAAATTTGATAAACAAATTACTTAGTGAGTTCCACTCCATCAATTCGACTATATGTTGATTGTGGTTTTGCATATGAGAGACCTTGTTGAGTGGAGCAACTCACCTCCTAGAATGAATGGCATTTAGGATTACCAAAAACTATAGCACATATGGAAGAAGCTCCACACACATGGGAAAGTCAAGAGGACATTATTGCTGATGAAGGGGCAATGGGATTTCAAAAATGACATGCAAAAAATAGAGGCAATAGCATAAAGGTAGAGAATCCATAGCAATAAAAAGGAAGAGCTTCATGAGTAGAAGGTTATGCAAGTAGGTGGCCCAGTATAAGAAAAGGTAACAACAATAAAAAGGAAAATGTAGAATAGGGAAGAGTTTCCATATATAACATTATATCCCACATTTTTCATATGGTGGGCTTCTTATGCCTTTAAATAGAACAATACATAGAAGGCTTAGTGTCTCAAAGACAAGGCTTTTGGAACCTGCGTGTTGCATGGGGCCTTATGGCTGACCTAGAAATAAAGGATAGATGGAGGTGCCCAAGAGTACTTTTGAACAAGCATGCAAGTTGAGGTCATCAAAAAAGTGAGAAACAGTGCCAGCAAAAGTCAAGTTTTTTGGTCACCATGTCACCACCAAAAAATAGTGAGAAATTTTGGCAAGCGACATGGTGACTTGCCAGAACATCAAATAATCTGGTTTGGAAAGGCAAAATTCTAGCAAAGTATGAAGTGCAGGATCATGATGAAATGGTAGTGACAAGATGATGATGTGGAATTTATGACCAACCACAAGGTTCCACATGGCATGGACTTCAAGGTAGGCTATGACATGGTGAGCAGATCTTAATGATGCACCAGATCATGCCACATGGTAGATCTAATGGATGTCACTATGTCACTAAGGCGAAGTTGCATGCTAGTTAACGTAGCAACATAGTGACCATGATGTGGCATGATGAGGTGGTGTGCTAACATGATGGTGAGAAGGATGAATCAAGTGATGTCATGTGGCACCTAAATGGAGGGATTGGATGACTGTGCAAAAAAGGAATGAATTAGATGTTGACACATGTCACGAGGTGATCAAACCAAGTTTGACCTAGGTGAAAAGGTGGAGAAGTCAAAAATCATAAAATTAATATTTTATGTTTTTCTAGAAAAGTACATGCCGACCTCAGTAATTTTGAAAATTTGATTTAAAATTATAATTTTCTATAGTTCAGACTATAGGATTTAAAAAAAAAAAATCAAATTAATCCTTTAATTACTTTTTCATGAATGGGAGCTTGATCTTCAAAGAGGCACAACTGGGGCAATTTTTATCCAAAATTGGTGCTCCATTATACTGTCAAAATTGAGAAGAGATGAAATTTCCAAATATGGAGTTAGTTTTTGCACAGATGTTCACTAGTTTGCACAATAAGCCAATTTGTGATTCCTAGTGCATTCTTAGCAAAATGGGAAAAATTCATCATTGATCATCAGAATTGGTTAGAAGGCAGATATAAAGGCTTTTTAAAGTCTGAATATGAAGAAAAATGATTCTAAGAGGTTTTCTTGGCTTCTAGATGCAATTTAATTGATTTTTTACTTTTACCTTGAGTTCAATTTTGACATAAAAAATCAGTTATGTTCTTTCATCATCAAGTTTTTGAGATATTTTATGCCTTTGAGAGCCAAAATTGTTAAGGATATGATTTACCCATTGTAGAGAGATAAGAGAGAGTATTTTCATTGCTAGGAGAGGGAATTTCAAGTGGACAGATGTCAGATGCAGAGCAGATCTGGGAATTCCATCCTCTATATCACTCTCATTCTTTCTCATTACAGGGGTTCCAGTTTTTGGGAAGAAAAAGTTTCATTGTTGTGATACCATTAGGTTGGTTCTAGTTTTTGGGAAGAAAAAGTTTCATTGTTGTGATACAATTAGGAGTTCTAGTTTTTCACTGTGAGACCATTGGTTCAAGTTTTTGACATGGTTCCGTGACTGTGACACCATTTTTTCAGCATAATTCTCTTGTATGAACAATAGTATTGTAGATATAGAATAAGTTCAAATCTATTAGGTGTTTCATGTTTTGATTTCATGCATATGAATGTATTATTTCAAGGAAATTAATATGAAGAACAACAGATGATTGAGTTTCATTTTAAATATTGTCTCCTTTCTCAGCGAATTGTAATGTTTTATGATCTTTGAACAAAGAGCCTAGGTCATAGTTGCAGTCCCTTAAGGATGTACATTGTTTCATTGTTGCTTATAATTCAAGGAGTTATGTAAATGCTTTAAGGAAATCAGCAAGGTTGCAAGTTTATTGAGGTGGATATCATGTAAGAATGAGATTTAGATTGAGCACAGATGTCCATTTACAAGGTGAATGGATGGATCAAATATCTAAATAGATGAATATGTCTTAGGTATCCATATGTATGTGATTGATTCATGGAATTTCTCAATAGATGTGCCACTGATAAGCTACATGATCATTAGTTCTTACTACTACATAATTAGAGGTTTTGTTGAATTTCAACATTATTAATCAAATACTTTTGCCCCTTTCATGTTGAAGAGCTAAAAAGTCTAACCCTCACTTAGCTTATGAATTTCATAGAGTTACAGCTTTCTACTATAGATCTATGTTATTGCATGAGTCATTAGGAGAAATAAGGGTTAAATCTACTTTGCTAGATTCAGGAGTATGTTTTTGCATTGGTACCATATTGATTGAATCTGAAGTCCACCTACCTAAGTTTTGTAGAGCCTGAAGTAGAAGAAGGGTCAAGCCTTATAATTGGCCTAGTGTTTGAAATGATATGTTAAGGATGGTAGTTAGCTACCTCTAGATGTACCAAATTCTCATTGGGGTATTTGGAAACCTATAGTATTTTCAAACACCAACATAGTCTTTCAATGATTATTGGCTAAATTGTTTTATTATGAATGAATGCCATATGCGATTAAGGAAGGACATGTCATTTTTTAAATGAAAAGGGTGTGATATATTTGTAAAAATAAATGAATTTTAAATTTGAAAAGTCATATTTCTTTAAACATTAAGATGTAAATAACAAGAAGGATGTCAATATTAAAAAACATTCGAATTCATATTTTCAAAGAAGAAGCATTTTATATTAGTTTCTATGGAGGGACAAGGAGCTTAATATGGATTGCCCTTTATAATTATTTTTTGAAATTTTGTATAAAATTTAAATATCGGATATGTGACATGGTCATTTAGCATTTTAAATTCGACCATCATTGATATTGTTAAATATCAAATTGCTTTCGTATTTGTGTCCAATTACTCTCCCTAACATAGGAGTTAAAGTTCAATCTAGACTAATTTAAGATTGCATCATATTTGGTCTATTGCAACTTTATTGTTAAATTGTTGGTACTTCAATTGCATAAGAACTTTATGAAGTTGTATGTGAAAATTCACTGAAGTTGACTCTATTGCTTGGATGAGTAGAGGCACTAGTATTTTTACTATGAAAGTAAGAAAATCTATATCTTTCTTCCTACAAGCATCAAATCCATTATTTACAAATATTTTACAAAACATTCAATTCAAACACTCACCATTTAGTTTCAGTTTCATTGAGTTCAAGGACCTTGCCAGTCAGAGAATTACAAAGCTTAAATTCACTTTAGAAAAAGTCTGAACCAAGTGATTAGATTCGAGGAGAAGGTCTACCCTTCTAGGTGTAGTAGAGCCTAAAGTGTTGGGGAATCAAGAAGTATTCCCATTCATTGGCCATAACTAATTGAGAAGTCATACCAAAGAAGTGGTAGGCTCTTGAATTTCTAATCTGTAGTTTTAGGAACCAACAGATTGGTGACTATACTAGGAAGAGTTTCTGACAAGAAGCATTGTGAAGCTACCCATAGTTTTAGATTTTCTAAGACTAGAATTAGAAGTAATTGTATCAGTTTGATTGGAAGTGTACTCTAGTGGAAGTAAGAACCTAGTAGATCAATACATTCCTTGAAAGAGGTGGAAACTCTATTCAATAAAGTTTTAGTTGGTAGCTGTGCTAAGGGAGAAGACTTAGAAGGAAGTGATTTCATTACCTAATATGGACAATATGTACTATGACTAGGAAATAGATCTATTTTACATCATGGAGGAAGTTGACATATATCCCTTGGATGTATTTTTCAATCTATAAAGATATGAAGGTGAGACATTGGCACATTTGTTTATAAGGATAGTGGATATTTTTTGAGAAGTAAATTCAAACATCATTCCTCCATGCAAGGAAATGATAAGAAATTTTCATGATTTGGGAATCTCGCTAAAGGATCCTGATTTGATGCTTCTCTTCCAAATAGTGGATGAAAGTTTGAGTTATATATCTCCTTTGGATGTATTTTTAAACTTAGAAAAGTAAGAAGATGAATCTATAACACAATTCTTTATGAGTATGTTTAATGCCTATGAAGAAATAGCTTCAGAATAGATACCTTCATCATTGTCTCCTCTTAATAGGATGCAAGAATTAGGCTTCTTATATGATCATCAATTTCTTAACTTTCTCAAACTTATGGATAATGAACTAGTTGCAGAGGAAAATGAATGTGAGATTGAAGTAACATATGAGTCAAATAAAGTTTCAAATTCACATGGAGATGAAATTTTTGAACATTCTAAATGAGAATCATCCCATGATGATACTTATATGCCTATAGATGATAGTGAATTTGATAATGGAGAAGATGATTCTCCTAGTGTGGAGGAGATCTCAGCCTTGTTAGATCTAGAATATCGTAAACATATTGAAAGAAATGGTCCAATTTTTTTCTCAAATCACCATGGTGAGCAAGGTGATGGATCAACACATTCTAAAGGGCACCTAAATGAAGGAGATGCTAATTCATAGGATTCATATAGTTAGTATGAAGTTGAACTACATACAATGTATGAGCATGGGGAAGTTTGAAAAGATAATGTTGATGAAGACATTAGTCTTGTTGATGACACACTTGATGGTCCAAATGAAATCTCTCATGATAGTATGCCTCAATTTTCTATATTCTTGAACCCATTGTTTGAAGAAGAAGTAATACAAGATAGCTCTAAATTTTCTATGTTCTTGAATCCTTTATTTGAGGAAGATTTTACATGTAGCCAAATCCATCAGCACCATGATGAAACTCAAGATATGAATGAGGAGGTGTATTTAGAAAATGAGTCATGCACTAGTTCATCCTATGAGGAGGGTTTTTTTCAAACATGTAAGGAGATACAAAATTAGATATGTGTGAAGAGGAGATTGCATTGAAGCATTGTACTAAAAATTTCCAAAGTCTCCTAGCTGATCAAACTATTGGTGAAAGGGAAAATGTACTTCTAGAAGATAAGCCATCCTCAAAGCCTTCTTGTGAAGAGAAACAATAGTTGAAGTGTGGGACAGATTGTGTGCAATAAAACATCCAAGAAGAAAAACTTAATCCAACTACTTTTATGGATGATCAAATGCATAAGAATCCTTCATCCAAAAAAGACCATAGTATACCTATAGATTTCTCAAAGGCTAAACATGAGATTGATACCAAAGACTTCATTTATGAAGTGGAAGAAATTGGTATTATCAATAAGTATGGTTCACCTAATGTAAGATTGAAAAATGGGCAGTAGATTGAAATGGTGAAGGGAAAGCATGCCATAATAAGAAGAGAGAATGTGTTACATGATCATAACTATGTGTTTGATAGAGGCAAGAAGAAATGCTCACTTTTAGGTGGCTTGAGGCCACCCAATTTCACCTTGCATCATGTAAAGCATTGGCACTAAGTCTGTTCCTCTAGAGGTAACTATAATCTCATTATTCCCACAAAAGACATATGTCCCTAGCAAGAGCGACTGATGGAACTTTAAATTTTGGCACATTGTTAAGACCCAAATACCATAGCAAAAGAAGAAAAATTATGTGTGATCCATATATGTTATAGGATAAATTTTGATGTATTTGAAACTAATTTAAATGGAGTTGAGAAAGAAGACATGGAGGGTGATTATGCCAATAAGATATTATCATATAGAACCTAAGCCAATTGGAAGGATGTGTGAGAATGCCTCTACCTCCATCTTAACTCTATAGTGAGACCACAGAAAGAAATGGAATTGACAACTGATCCACACCTTCCTCTATCTTAGCACATATTTTAAATTCATATCAATGATTCTATAATTGCCTCAAACTATTAAAATGGATGTTTCACTTATATAATCTCAAATATTGTTATTGACAATGTTTCGGAGAGCTTCCTTACCCTCTGATAATAAAAGAGAATCAACTAGTGAATAGCTTAATATGTTGAAGGTATATGTGCCATTAGTTGTTTTCTTAGCTCTATAACAACCATTTAGCATATCTTGACATCCAACTATAATGAATGGACTAGATGTAGGGGTATTGAGGGCTCTTTTGGAGAGTAGTGGGGAGCATCTAGGCCATAAGATACAAGGTTTGATTAGATTTTTTCTAAAGGAATTCATAGAAAACTCTTAGTACATGGAAAAAAATGTGATCACCAAGCAATATGAGGAAGATAACATGACTTTATAGTCAACAATTTCTGAATTAGAGATATGCATGATTCTAACTTCATGGTCTAAATTATAGTCATGTGAAACCATGAATTTTTAACAATAAAACAAACAATGAGGATAGTATCAAATGTCATTTTTAATGACTACTCATATATGCTAGTCAGGTTTATAATGAGTAAAGGTTAAATTTTCCAAATATAAGGATGTATGCAAAGATATGGTGATGGGAGTATGTATTTGATAAACAACTATCAGTGATGTATTTGATAAACAACTATCAGTGATGCATATTAGAAATCATCCACCCAACTCGTACAGATATTAATACTAGTAGTACCCAAGAGGCAATGAACAAACAAAGAAGTCATACTTGGTAGGAGTGACAAGTATCTAGGGTGGATAGGAATTTTGAATCAAAATATATGTTGTGGTCAGATGACAACTATAGATGGTTAGGATGGAATAGAAGACAAAATACACATTAAGAAGATATAAATCTATTCGCCATATTGGATGTAAGATACCATAAGGAGTTTCATAACTTTGAAGGGCCTCATAAAAGAGATAAATATTAGTGGCAACCAAAGGTATGAAAGATTGAGTCAAGACTAGCATTGAATGAAGAATGATGTC
Organism: Cupressus sempervirens; assembly: GCA_028749045.1. Lineage (NCBI taxonomy): Eukaryota > Viridiplantae > Streptophyta > Pinopsida > Cupressales > Cupressaceae > Cupressus > Cupressus sempervirens. The sequence continues at coordinate 493,880,039 of CM053790.1, forward strand.
TGTGTTATGCCACATCCTTATCTATGTGCCAGTGGAACTAATGTAAAATAGATCTGAAGACAACATAATAAACTATAGATTATCATATTATATATATCATTATACGTGAGGTTACATGATAAACAAGATACATGGTATCAGGAGCAGCTTGGCAGACTGTACAAAACATTTTCAAAGAGAGATAGGGTGAAATCTTTGCCAAATCACCTTATACTGTCGCACAATAATTCATATAGCATTTCAAAGATTGTTGGCTAGATTATTTTATTATGAAGAAATGCCATATGTGATTAAGTAAGGACATGTCATTTGTTAAATAAAAAGTGTGTGATATATTTGTAAAAATAAATGACTTTTAAATTTGAAAAGTCATATCCCTTTAAACATTAAGACATAAATAATGAGAATGACAATATTTGAAAACATTCAAATTCATATTCTCAAAGAAGAAGCATTTTATATTATTTATATGGAGGAAAACATAGCTTAATATGGCTTTTCTAATGTAAATTCTATTATTTTATTTTAATAATAAAATAAAATGTTCTTTGTTTAGATTTAAACTATAGACGAATCATCCTTTGCAATTATTTTTTTGTAATTCTATATACAATTTTAATATTGGATAAATGGACATGGTCATTTAGCATTTTAAATTTGATCATTATATATATTGTGAAATATCAAATATTTTTCATATTTGTGTCCAGTTTGTCTCCCTCCCAAAGGATTTAAAGTTCAATCTAGACTAATCTAAGATTGTGTAATATTTCATTTTTCACAACTTTATGAAGTTGTATGTGAAAATTCATTGAAGTTTATTAGCATGCTTTTAGCACCTGCATTTTAAACTTCCAAATCAGCCCTATCAAGTAAATCTTCTGTCAATTTTTTTTGCTAATTATGATGTTGTAGGATTTGACTTATAATAAGATGGTGATTGGAGAAAGCACTGAACTTGAATCCTAATTATCAAGTAGAGAAGTTCAAGTTTAAATGTTCAATGCTTGAGATATAGTTTAGATATACATGGCAATTGGTTCAGAATCAAATTTAAAGTTCAAATTATGACTTATAGTTTCAAAGATCACCCTCCAAGCCCAACTTCATAAGCATGAGTTGTTGGTTTAGATAATGAGATCATCAATTTAGAAGGTCAGATGCATAGTTCAGAATTGTAAGCTTTTTCAAAGTTCAAATGTGAGTTTAGAGTTCAAAGTTTGGAATGCAGATTCAAGTTTATTTTAAGGCAATCATGGCTTGAAAATTGATGAAAATACGTATAGTATATTTTTCCCCACACATATGGCCCTACTAGAATCAACTTTCATGGTATTGAGGTAAACCACATTCTTTTAAATAAGTATTGATTCATCTACATCAAAATATATTAGTTCAGAATATCAAAGAAGCATATCAAATAAGGGATGAACATCTGAAGTTTTCAATATGAACCCAATGGTGAATAGAAATGATGCATGATATGAGGTCCCTATGAGACCAAACATTGCAAGTTAGGGATATTTTGAGGCTCCAAAAATATGGGAGATGCCACAAGTTTTGATAAAGAATCAAAGAAAAATCCTCAAATTCTACATTACATGTATAATCTACATTCTAATCAATCAATAGAGACATGTTTGAGACACTTATTGGGAGCCCTAAATTACCCATAAGATGAACCACAAACTTCTACATAGATCCCAAAGTGTCTTATACAAATGGCCCCGATCACCTCAATGTGAAATACAATCATTATATGTGCATGGTTATTGTTGTCACTTAGGTTTGCACCCTTGTCCAAGGCCTATGCACGAGGACAACCTAGTGAAACATGGAAACAACCTCCAAGCTATGGGACTTGAATTGTGAGGTTGAGTCTCTGGAGAAGGCTGGCTTCCTCTTACTATCAGGGTGAACCTAACTACTCTTGGAGAGGAAAAGGGAGAAGGAGAGCATGAAAGCAAATCTACCTAGTCTAATCTAAAGAGGTGATGCACCAAAATAGAGTGTTTAGACCAATCCCTGCCCATATATGCACTATTGAACCATAATGAAACTAAGGATATACACATCTAAACTTTCTTTGATCTAATAACCACATGCAAATCAGAAAGCCAAGATGAATGACACAAGGAAAGAGGTTCACTTATATATCATTCATAGGCCAGCAGACATACAGTCATGCAAATTATAGATTTTCACAAAACATTAGCGAAGGCAAAGAGTTCTTGCACTTTCATACCAATGGCTGAAGGAGATAAGTGGAGAATCATACAGTTCAGAGGCATAGGGGAATTTACACTGGAATTGCAGAGCAACAGTAGAGAAAAGTTAGAGAAAGATCCCCTAACAAAATTTACAAAAGTTGCCTTTATAGTTCAGGCATAACTGAGATCTCTTCCAGCTGAAGTAACCTCGCAGCTACCTGGCATTAAGTTTTGCAGAGGACAATCAAGGGAAAATCTGATCTAGATGTGGATTTAGACATAATGATTTGGAACAAGGCCCTGAGAAGACCGAAATGGCACCATAACTACACTCTGACCTAGTAGATGGATCCACCATGATGATAGAATGTCCCTTCTACATTTATCACTCATTTTGGAGTAGCTGAGCATTGATCAAAAGATCAAATTTCATGAAAAACTTGACTTCTTCTATTTTTGGTTCATGAATCAGCAGGTCGAAGAGTCAACAAGGTCCCACAACCCAACTAGGCCACGTGGGCCAATCACCTCCCTTTGTTTTGGCACCTGGGAAGTCTTTCTGCAGTTGACCACCTTCCTTTTATTGATTGGGAACTATGTCGCTATGGGAAAAATACTCAAAATTCATGATAGAGCCATAGTGCCCAGTAGCAAACTTCTATTCAACTAACTATGCCACTCTTTGAACTATTAACATTAACTGTGATGTCTCCAAACTTGACCAAAACATTAACTATCAGCCGTTAACTATCAACCTTGGCCAAGCTAGCAAGACACGTGTCATCAAGGTGCTACATCGCTATCGTATACAGTGTGCAACTTTCAATGGCAAGATAGTGCTAACCATTGATCTTCCTAAAATCTGACAATCATGAAGACTCGTCATAATACTGTTCTTGTTCTTACCCAAGCCCATCACACCTGGCACCATCTCAGCAACTACACCACACTTCGAATGACACCTAGCAATCCTTGGCACATACACCTTGGTGAGACCTGGCCCCCTGATCCACGTGGCAAAAGGGTGCTATGTCACTATGGTTAAAATTCTCATAGTTCTCCATAGCAAGATAGCGCCTGCAGTAGATCTGCCTTAGATCTACGGTGCTCAAACTCTTTGTAGGATTGCATACCTAGTTAATTGGATGGGCCAATCAGATCTGCCTACGTACTCTAACCTATCTAACAGCTACCATGGAAGACAAGTCACCTGTTTTATCCAACAACCCACAAGATGAAAACAGACCCACATGCCACGCATCACCGAGGCACTATGTCACTACGGTATCCACCGTGCAACTTCTCATGGTGAGATAGCACCCATTGTTGATCTGAACTGATCTAACGACGAGCACCCTTGTCCAGACTTCTTAGTGCATAGCCAATAAGAATCAGCCATGTGCCAACTGTCTGACGAATCCTCATTGATATTTGATGGGGCACACCTGGGACTCACTAGACATGCGGCAGAAGGGTGCTATGTCACTAATGGCGAGAAGCTCAAATTTTTTGATAGTGCCATAGTGCCCACCATGAAACTAGCAAAATTTGACATCGAAGAAACAGTTGAGAAAAAGGGGACCCATCGAACATGCGACAGAAGGGCACTATGTTGCTAACGTATTCACTGTGTAATTTCTCATAGTGAGATAGCGCCATCTGTCGATCTGCCTTAGATCTACGATGGAAGGCTTGTGGGCCATAGAACATATTATAAGGTTTGATAGGGTATTAAAATAATACTAACTCTGCACACTTGCCATTGGCAGGTAATCATTTAAAATTTGAATCCTAGCGGGGCATAAAAATGATAACATTTCTAGCGACTCACAGGGGACACAAGCTTGCTATGTGTATGACCAGTGGCCTTATGTATCCATGGGGCTATGGAGTCAAAAATGGGTCCAGTGCATGTTGTGAAATCCTAACCCTACTTGTGAGAGGTCAAAACATGAAAACCTTGAAAAACTCTGCAATTTCAACCGGAACCAAAAACAAAACTTCCTTTGCAACCTAAAAAACCTCAAAATCTACTACCTCACAGGAAGACAGTTGTGCCCATGCACTTCTTGAAAAGTAGGAAACAATAGAAGGAAACTAAACTACTTATACACAGGAACTCGACCTTCATCAAAAGAAAGCTTTAAGATAAATCCCATTGACTGGAATGGGCAAAACTTCACCATTTGGCCTGCTCAATTGAAATGCATTGGCCTGCTTGCAATTGGTAATCAAATAGGGGCCACTCCATAATGCATCAAGTTTTGAGTGTCTTCCTAGTTTTGCCCTATCTGCATCCCACTTTAGAACTAAATCTCCTTCTTTGAAGATTCTGACCCTAGCCTTCTTATCAAAATTCCTCTTCATCTGCTGCTGATGTATCTTTAGGGTCTGCATAGCTTTATTTGTTTTTTCTTCTAGCTCCATCAGCTCTACCATTCTTACTGTCATAGCATCATTTTCAATTAGTTCCAACTGATGAGCTAACTTTGAGGCTAGGAACTCCAATGAAATTGGAAGCCTTACCTCTCTACCATATACTAGTACAAATGGAGAGTTCCCTAATGATCTTTTAGGTGTTATCTTGTCCGCCCATAGTGTAGTCTTTAGCTTCTTATGCCAACATCTTTGGTTATCTTCTATTGTCCCATGATCCTGATCAGGTTCTTGTTGATGACTTAGCTAGCCCATTACCTTGGGGATAATAATTTGAGGATGTGCTCAAATAGATATTATGATCCACTGCCCATGCACAAATCTGAGGTCCAACAAAAGACTTCACATTATCTGAAATAATGGTTGAAGGGGCACCAAACCTGGTCACAATTCCATCAAGGAACTCAACAACTAAATATTCAATGGCATCCTTCAATGCAAGTGCCTCTGTCCATCTGGTAAAGTAATCTGTAGCAGCTAAAATCCATTTGTGACTAGAACTAGAAGTAGGATTGATAGGGCCTATGAAATCCAACCCCCACTGAGCAAAAGGTTGATCTACCTGGATAGGATGGAGGGGAAGAGCTGCAAGCTTCTATTTACCAAATAAGAAGGCACATTTTTCACACTTCCTCACATGTTTATGGAAATCATGGAACAGAGATGGCCAATAATAACTAGCCCTCATGATCTTCAATGTAGTTGTTCTAGTCGAGAAGTGGCCACCATCAAGACCATCATGAAGTTCCTTGATCATTCTTTTAGCCTAGTTTATATCAAGGCACCCTAATAGGGCTCCATTAAAATCTCTTCTAAAGAGGATATCATCAACTATGACATAAGGAATTTATTTTATCCTATACTATCTCCTTTTATCTCTATCTAATCCTTGAGGGTATCCATTCCCTAATAAGAAACACCTCATGTCATCTATCTAGCTCCTTGGATCATCCTTTCTTACCTCTTGCTATTCTGTTAACACCATAGTAGTCTCTTCATCAGATTCTTGGCATGATAACATCTATTTGTACAACCCCTTTCCCCTTACCAGCTTGGTAATCTAGATGTCAATGTCATATTCCATCACTTTAGTAATCCAGCCAGCTCTCTTTTCACTAATATCCTTGTTTAGCAGGAAATCCTTTACACTGGCATGGGGTACTAACAAATGGATTTTATTATGGGATAGGAGGTGTCTGAACTTTTTAAAGGCTTTGATGACTACAAGGGCTTGCTTCTCTACAAAGCTGTATTTATCTTCATATTCTTTAAGCCCTTCACTAAAGAAAGCTATGGGTTGCTCTGCATCCTTATCGTTTGTTTGAGTCAAAATAGCAAAGATTCTCAACTTACCACCTAGGGTATAGAGGATGAAATCCTTTTCAAAATTTGGGTTCATGAGAGTAGGGGCTGAGGCTATGGCTGCCTTGATCTCTTCAAAACTTTCCTTCCCTTCCTTGGTCCATGCAAAGACCATACCCTTCTTGAGCATAGCTATAAGAGGTTTCACCATGGTAGCAAGATTGGGAATAAATCTTCTTACAAAATTTATCCTACCAAGGAAACTTTGTAGCCCTTTCTTGTGTTTAGGAAGAGGGAGGGCAAGTATTGCTTTTGTCCTTTCTGGATCAATGGTCAGACCGTCCTCAGATACAATGTGTCCCAATAGCCTCCCTTGATAGGTGGCAAAGACACACTTGCTTGGATTAAGGGACACCCCAAACTCTCTACATCTTAGGAATACCTATCTTAGATGATCAAAATGATCTTCTGCATTCTTAGAATACACTGTAATATCATCAAGGTAGACTAAGACAAAACTGTCAATCAATTTTTTGAAGGCCATCTCCATTTCCTTCTAAAATGTAGCACCTATATTGGTTAGCCCAAATGGCATCTTGCAATAATCATAGGTGCCCCATTTAGTGGTAAATGCAGTCTTATATTTATCAAATTATTTAACCAGCATTTGATTATAATCGGAGAATCCATCAAGAAAAGAGAATCTCCTTGAACCACTGACCTTGGACAGAATTTTCTCCATGGAAGGGAGAGGATGGTGATCTTTAAGGGAAGCCTAATTAAGGTCCCTAAAGTCCACACACAGTTTGATTTCTCCATTCTTCTTCCTAACAGGGACTAGGTTTGCTACCCATGATGAGTGTTTGATAGGAAAAATTATATTAGCCTCAATCAACTTAGATAGCTCTTTTCTCATTAATGGTTCAATCCTAGGATTCACTGGTCTTTTTTTTTTGTCTTACTGGTTTAGCATCATCAACTGAATCTATGGTATGCTGATATAACCTTGGGTCAAAACCCCTTAAGTCATCATATGTCCAAGTAAATATATCATTAAATTCTTGACATAGATGAATAAAATTTTCTTGCTTAGTTTCAGAACATACCTTTCCCATATTTAAGGATCTTCCATCAGCAATCGTGACTGGAGTGTGATCATTTTCATCAGCAGCTAGGTTCATGCCTCTACCTCTTGTTTGGTCATCAAGATTAAAGACACTCTCCAAGGTAATGAGACCTTTAGGCAACTTGTTGGAATTGAGGTTGATGATCTAATCACCATACTGGTCTTGTAGTCTTGATTGGTTTCTATCTAAGAATTATGCCTCATTATGCAAGAAACTCACAATTTTCTCATCAGACTCAAACACTTGCCAATGAGTGTTGTTGTCAGGGATGGCAGGCCTCACTACCACCTTGATTTTTTGCTTCTTCTCCTCCTCAAGATTCCCTGGCACATCATAAGATGCACCTATTGCTACAAGTCTATCAGCATGCCTATTTGCTTTCCTAGGGATGCTTTGATTATTAAATGCATTGAAACCTTCAAGCAAATCCCATACTCTATGTTTATAAGACTTGAGCAGACCATTCTTGGTAATGTTCTGATTTCTCACTTGATTAACCACCAACTCACTATCTCCATATACTTTCAAGGCTTGAATTCCTCTCTTTTGGGCAAGTAGGAGACCTTGAATCAAGGATTCATATTTGGCCACATTGTTGGTGCAACTGAACTGGAGCCTAAATGAGAAGTAGTATCTTATTTATGTAGGAGAGATCAACATAACACCAGCCCTTGATCCATTTCTATTCCTTGAGCCATCAAAGTACATACTCCATATTCCGCTCATATCTCCATTAGTCCCTACAAGATTGGGGACTACATCATCCTTTTCTAAAATACAGTATGTACTAAGGCCTGTCTCAAGAGTTTCTAACATAGGCTCAAACTGATATGCATTTTCCCACTCATCCAAGAAAAAGTCAAGTATCTCTGCTAGGGAAGTGGTGGGCTCATTCACTATGTAATTTTCATCCATCTCTAGGATAGGGAAATTCAAGTTGATAGGAGTAGGGGTGTGAGTTTCAGTATGATGGAGGGCTTGAGGCTCTGCTCTGATTGAAGCATTGGCTCCATATCTGGTCTTAAAAGACATATATGACCAATCAGCAGATATGACTCCACCTATTTGGGCAGTGAAGTCTCTTGATAGACAAATAGCAAAGTGTGGCTTGACTTCAGCAATAGAGATATCTTGGATTACAGTACAACCAGGGCATGCATGTAGGGCCATCTCCACATTCCTAAGGATCCCTACAGTCTTGATAGTACTACCATCCAACTATAATACATCCCTAACAATGGGCTCATATTTCATTCCCAAAGCATCAGCAACACCCTAGGCATCACTGAACTACTAGCCCCTGAATCAATCATGCAATTATGGACTAGTTTGCCTCCTATAATTAGGGAAACATAGAATGGAGGAGTTCTAACCCTTTTACTTGTTTCTTCCTCCCTTGATGGTTGTACTAGGTTTGTGGTACTTTCCATGCTAGGTGTCTGATCCTTTGGTTTAGTTCTTTCTAACTCTACTTGCAGCAACCTCCTTTGCATTGGTATAGTAGCAACAACATCCCACATGGAGATATTCACATTTGTCTTCTTCATTTTCTCTACCACACTAAATGGCATAGTAGATGTTTTGGTAGAAACCTTGGGGGCTGCAACTATATGAGGTTGTGATGGAATAACCTGAGGATCACTTGTATCTTTTCTGCCCTGATTTTGTCTTTGCTGCTGAAAGGCACTTGATTAATTGTTTGCTGCTTGCTCATGAGATATTGCATTTGAAGTTGAGGCCTAATTGGGAGGAGGAGAGACAAAATCTTCCATAGCTCTTCTTTTGCTTCTAGTGTTATGAGCAATGGAATCCTAGTTTACATTACAATGCTCCTCCATCTAATGATTCATAAAAGAGCAATCACCCTGTCTTTGCATATCTGAGGCATCCTTAAATTGGTCCTCCTTGTATGCTTGCTCATGAGATGCTATAGGTTCTTAGACTATCAAGGCCATAAAAGATTCAACCTTCTGACACATGCAATAGGCATAGGAGTAATTGTAGGAGGGAAAAAAATCTTGATCCTAAGCCATATTGTTTTGAGGGACTATGGCTCTACTTTGGTTTACATTTGAGGTTGAAGCATGGCCACCCTACCTATTCTGATCAAAAGAATGGTTCCAATAATTAGGATTTGGAGGCCTAACACTATTCAGAGTTTGATATTGCAATTGATGAGGCTTACTACCTTGAGCTTGCTATCTTTCTAAAGTCACCACCTTGTTGCTCACTTTCTCCATCATAGAGAAATTATCCTCCAACCTCTTTCCTTGGTCTTCTAACTTCCACCCTTGATCTTGCAGTTTTTTTATCAAGGTTCTTCTCTCTTTTGTCCATGTTCTGTATCAGAGATTGCATCATTTCTTTGATTTCATCTATCCCATTTGAAGATGTGGAAGCTTGAGGGACTAGAGTAAGAGATTGTGATGTGGAAGTTGTGGGAAGTGGAGCCATTGCTGGTTGGTGATTTGGGATATCGGGAAAGAAGGGCATAGGAGGCCTTGGAGCTAGTTTACCTCCTTGTATTAGGATGTTCTCTGATTTTATTGCTATATCATAAGCATTAGGCAAGGTATCTCCTCCGATAGTTTCGATTGTAGTGGCAATATCACTGTTAAAAGCTCTAAGGTAATGCAAGAAGGCATTACTAGGGGTAGGTTTCACTGAAGTAGGTATTCTATCCCATGTCTTTTGAAATCTATAGTTAAAATCAGTCATACATTCTTGGGGGGCTCTTTTTATAGTAGTCAACTACTCTAAAAGTGACAAATAGTCACTTTTATCCTCAAAATGTTTGCACAATCCTGCTCCTAATCCATCCCAATTTGTTATAGAACCATGAGCTAAACCTCTATACCATTTTTGTGCTTTTCCTTTCAAGGATGAGGCTAGGAGCCTAACTGCAACATCATCCTCTATAATACCATTGATATTGCAGATGTTTGCAACCTCTTGAATGTGCTCTGAGGGAGAGATAGAAGTTTCACTAGTAAACTCTGGTATACTTTTGAGTGCAACTATTGGTATGTCATGTCTTTGGGCTAATAAGAGAGGGCTCCCACCATTAAAGGTGGAAAAAGTATGAGCTCTAGGTAATGCCATATAGATAAGTGGTCTATTGATACATGCTAATGGCAGTCTAGGTTGAGATCTAATAGCAGGAGGAGTAGAGATAGATCTTGCAGGAGTATTTGTTACTGTTGCGCTCCTAACTGGTGATAAGCATATTCTAGTCTTCCTTCTTCTAGGGTTTGATAATGAAAGCTCATGGTAATGAAACTTACCTCTAGAAGACCGCAACATTAACTATCAGCCGTTAACTGTCAACCTTGGTCGAGCTAGCAAGACATGTGTCATCAAGGTGCTATGTCGCTATGGTATGCAGTGTGCAACTTTTGATGGTGAGATAGCGCTAACTATCGATCTTCCTAAAATTTGATGATCATGAAGACTCATCATAATACTATGCTTGTTATTACTCGGGCCCATCATACCTGGTGCCATCTCGACAATTGCACCACACTTCGAATGACACCTAACAATCCTTGGCACATACACCTTGGCGAGACTTGGCTCCCTAATCCACATGGCGAAAGGGTGCTATGTCACTATAGTTAAAATTCTCATAGTTCTCCATAGAGAGATAGCACTTGCTATAGATCTACCTTAGATCTATGGTGCTCAAACTCTTTGTAGGATTGCATACCTAGTTAATTGGATGGGCCAATCAAATCTGCCTATGTACTCTAACCTGTCTGACAACTGCCATGGAAGACAAGTCACCTATTTTATCTAGCAACCCACAAGACGAAAATGGACCCACATGCCATGCATCACTGAGGTGCTATGTCACTATGGTATCCACCGTGCAACTTCTCATGGCGAGATAGCGCCCATCATTGATATGAACCGATCTAACGGTGAGCACCCTTGTCTAGACTTCTCAGTGCATAGCCAATAAGAACCGACCACGTGCAAAGTGTCTGACAAATCCTTGCTGATATCTGACGGGGCACACTTGGGACTCACTAGACATGCAACAGAAGGGTGCTATGTCATTAACGGTGAGAAGCTCAAATTTTTTGATAGCGCCATAGCACCCACTGTGAAACTAGCAAAACTTGACATCAGAGAAACAATCGAGAAAAAGGGGACCCATCAGACACGCGACAGAAGGGCGCTATGTTGCTAACGTATTTATTGTGCAATTTCTCATGGCAAGATAGCACCAACCGTTGATCTGCCTTAGATCTATGATGGAAGGCTTGCGGGCCGCAGAACGTATTATAAGGTTTGATCGAGTATTAAAATAATACTAACTCTGCACACTAGCCATTGGCGGGTAATCATTTAAAATTTGAATCCTAGCGGGGCATAAAAATGATAACAGGTATTTGTGAAGTCACCAAGGAAAGAAAAATGGGAATCATCTTGACCCAAGACCCATAAACCATTCAATAGAATGCCTAAAGAAGTAAAAGGTAAATAATGACATCATAATCCCAAGAAGCATTATGTATTTTAGGATTTCATTGAAGACAATTCCTCTACAACAACAACTTGATGGAACATATTAGCACATAATACTAAGCATCATGGAGAGAAGCACCCATGAAATTGCAATCAAATAATGAATATTAATGTCCATGCTATCAGGTTGTACAATAATAAGATGGAACATGTGTGTGTAATGGAGATCATGGTCCAATGTATTGACTCCATTTCCTATCTTGTTCCCCCAATGGATGTAACCTACTAGTACGAAGGTAATGTCATGAAGTCCACATTGTTTAATGGTGAGAAAGTTCAATGCCCAAGCCCAAGCTTCATAAGTGCACAATGGATCATTATGTCTACAAGAAGTGTGGCATCATGCTAACAATGTTTGATCTATTCATGGAATAGCTAACATAGCAACCTGATACAGAGGAGGATCTCAATAATTAGATGAGGGAAATATTTCAATATGGAGTCTATGTTTTATCCTATGTTTGTGTTTGTGGAATGAACATTCATCAAGTTTTTTTTATGGAATGAAAATGAATCATGAAGATTGTAGAAAATAGGATATGGTCAAAATGTTTGACCAAATTCCCATAATAGAATGGAGCCCATTGACTAAAAGAGGAATGAATTAGTCGAAGCACTTAAGCATCAAACATTGTAAAAATCTAAATCATAAGAGAAAAATCTTGCAAAATTGAGAATCACTAGGCATATCACACAGGTGTGTTCGAGCATGGTAATAAAGAAATATAATGGGAAAATGAATTGTTTGATAGAATGATGTCCCTAAGGATGACAATTAAAGAGCAGGATAGATTTTAGAAACATATTGCGACCATCATGTGAAGGATTACACAAGAAATTTATTCCCTATATCTCTCTCTGAATTGCACTTAGAATACACTTGTCAGCACATGGCATGTTTTAATCTACCTTCCTTCATATGATTGTGAATTATTTATAGGGAGAAAAGATATTTGAAAAGGAAAAAGAGAAGAATATTATTATCAAATGAATATGAACTTTCAGTTATTCTTCATGTTTTAAAAGAATCAATTATATTGACAACTAAAAGGTCACTGCTAGGAAGGGAGATGTTAAAGAGGAATCTAAATGAAGTGAAAGGTTCTTCTTTTCTAGAAGAGATAGAGAGCTAGAGTAGGGGGAAGAAGTTTTTTTCCTAAATTTTCATTATGCATGTTAAGAGTTAGAGTTTTTGTGATAGATTTAGCATAAGCTTTAAGCAAATAAAATCTAAGAATTTGTATTTGTGATGTTAAGGAAATAGGGGTTTATTCTAAATAAGAGCATTTAGTTATTTTTCCTTTGATTATAATCAATCAAATTATTGTTGTATTTAGTTTTAGACATCATCTTCCATCTTGCATTAAATAATGAATGGGTTGTAGATTGGAGTATTTGTAGACATTCCTATTATAGTAATTGGGATTATTTAGCTTTCTTTTTCATTTAATTTCGCATTTCATTTGCACAAGTAGCATTCATATTGTATTACCAATTTTGGGGAGTCATAGGAAATGTGAATTCCTAGGGTTGGATAGGTTTAGAACTAAATTCACTACCTGAGTTAGTTCTATCTAGGGCTATCTTGGTTTTCCATTTTCATTCTGAAGTTAAGAATGTACGCAATTAGTTTAGGAATAAAACAAGATTCATTGAGTATCATTCATAAGGGAGCTATACCTTTCAATTAAGGGGAAATCTATCAACCTAATGATAGATTATCCAAATATTGGTATCAAATAGTTTTTCATAGATTTAGGCATTTAAGAGTTAAATTGAAAAGAACAATTTGTTTATCAAAAAAAATTTGGTGACTTTGCTAGGGAGGCAAAAAAGAAGATTAGTGTTGAAATTTGTTTCCTTGGTTATTATTGTTATCTCCACTTACAAGAGATTGGTGACTCTAATTTGAAAAGACCAATCCTATTAAAGTTGTGAAAGGGAGGAGGCTAGGCCCTTCCTTTATTGAACTTTATCATACTCATGATCCAATTTTGTGTAATCTTTTTGACACCTTTAGAGAAAGTGTTAGCCATGGAAGAAAAATGAACTTGAGCAATAAAGAGGACTAGGTACCAGTTTTGTTATGGAGAGGTGTTTGTGCTAGATATCACAAGATGAAGGAGCTGAAGGTGAAAATGAAGTTGTTATAGCATTGTGAAGAAAGGGTGTTCTAGCTAAGTAAAAAATTAAAAGTGGATGATGATGAAGTTATAGAAGTTCCACTTGATAACATTTATTTTGAGTGAACATGACTATCAACCAAAGAAACAAAATAGAAAATTACGTACTAGTGAAGAAATAGATTCTGAAAGTGATCCAAATATGTTATTCCTTTTGATTTCTTTTAAAGAAAGTATTGTAGAAGGTGAGAAGAATAGATTGAGTTTCTCCAAAGATCATCAATCTATCCTAATGCTGAATTATGTGATCCAAAGGTATTTTAATGTCCAAGATCAAAGACAAGGAAAATATGTTTCAACAAATTGGTCTAGAGAAAAACTAGTAAAAAAAGACTATCTATCCACAAATTGCTTGGTTCTTGGAGAGCAAGGAATGTCCTTGTTTCTGGATGTGCCCATTTCACTAGACAGAGATATTTTTGAAGATGACAATGAAATGGTAAGTGAATTCAAAAGAGAATTTTATCCATGTTTTCTTTTTCTCCTATTGTTGAAATTTTCAAATTTGAAGAGAATAATGAAGAGCATATTTTACATAACATTCTTTATGAAAGTTAGCCTTGTTGGATACAATTGATTAATTGTGCATTGTCTTTGATGGTACACAAACATCATATCATTATCAATCAGTATATGTTGAGCATACTTGGGTAGTGAAGACAATTTTCTATGTCTACTGAGCACTCCTGTGTTTTCCTAGTTCAAAAGGTAGTGTCTATAGAGTTCACTCTAGCATCAAAGGAAAATATGGAGAAGATGAGTGTTAATTGAGCTCACTTAGTTAATGAAGGAAAATTGGATTCAATCAGTGCTAATTGAGCTCACTCAGTCGCTAAAGGATTTTTGCAAAGTTTGCAGTGTTAATCAAGCTTCTCTTGGTTAACAAAGGAAATCAATTTTGAGTTAGTTTCTACCGAGCTGGGTTGGCTAACAAAGGATTTTCTTATTTTTCAATATTAAGCTTAATTTATTTATCTATTTATTTCAACCAATTGAGGTGATGAATATTAATTATTCTAAGTTGTATTTGAGCCAACTTGACAAAGTGGAAGATATAAGTATAAGGTCAAGTTTGTGATTTCAAGGTATGAGGTGGATGTTATTGAAGATCTAATGATGAGAAGAGGAAGAAAATTTGAAGGATAAGTAGAATATCCTTGTGAAGTAGAAAAGCTATATTCAATCAAGAAGGATCAAGTACAAGCCAAAATAGAGATATGTAATCAGCAAATCAATTGCATTCAAATCAGGTCATATCATTGTTACTCTCTAACCATTGTAGCAATGATCTAAATCTCCTAATAGAGTTGTCTTAATAACTATTTGCAAATCATCTAACAAGGTGGTACTTCTATTGAATTTCCTAAAGACCTCTAACAATGCCACTCCTAATAGGGTGATTAAATTCATTAACAGGGTCATACCTAATAGTGTGTTTTGCAACCTTTAATAGGGTTGGCTCCTAATAGGGCTCACTTTAGAAGAGTGAAAACAATAACTAGTTGAAATTGGTAGTTTTTCCCAAACTAGGTTTTCACATTAAATCTTGGTGTTAAATGTGTTCAAGCTATTTACTTTTATGTGTTAAAGAAGTGGTAATCATTGATACCATCTAAAATTTATATGTTAAGCATTTACCAAGCTAATTCAATTATTACTGAGTTACAACATTTTGTATGTGTTTACCGAGCCTCAACAATATTTAATTTTTAGTTCACATTGTGTTCTGACATCTAAGAGATCTAAGATTTATTTTATTAGTAACTGACTCACCCCTCCCCTCTCAATTAAACCTCTTATATTTCCAAAAATTGGTATCAGAGCTTTTGGTGCTTGTAAAGAAGGTTTCAAGGACCTAAGCTAAAGATCAGGATGTCTTACAAAAGAGAGATACCCAAGCTGAACAAAGACAATTTTGTAGCATGGAAAGGACTTATGAGGTTACACTTGGCTACTATAAGTAACTTAGGATGTAAGTATCTTGATACTAAATACAATACTCCCATTGGAACATTATCTATTGAAGATATTACTAAAAACTATGATGATTGATATTGCATCTACTCTTAGTTATGTTGAATTTGATGAAGTCGAAGACTACAAAAAAGCTTAGGAGATGTGGATCAAACTGAAAGATATATATGGAGGAGATGACAGTGTAAGAAGGGCTAAAGGCTAAAAGTCTTAGAGGTCATTTTGATCAGATTAAAATGGGAGAAGATGAGAACATTGGAAAATATGTGGAGAGGATCAAAGCAAGTGTAAGTGCAATCAAAGAATCTGGACGTGACATTGAGGAGAAAACAGTTAGAAGCAAGGTACTTAGAACTCTTCTTCCTATTTATGCAATTAGAGTATCTACTATTGAAGAAATGAGATGTGATATAAATAACAAAATATCTTTGGATGCTCTAGTTGGAATATTGACAACTTTTGAGTTAGATAACTTTGATAACTATGTTCCTAGTTCAAAGCTTATTTAATCTGCTTTTAAACCTAAACTCTCACTCAAAGAAAAGGGTAATAAATCAAAATCTAGTCAATCAAGAAGTAAAGAAGAAGGATCGTCAAAAGAAAGTTTAGATAGTGATTTTGAAGTTATTGAAGCCCTACTTGCAAGGAAGTATTCCAAAGGAAAGGGAAGTACAAAGGTAAATTTCTTCTGATCTACTTTTTCTGTGAAGGAGTTGGTCACATTGTTGCTTGGTGTCCAAATAAGGAGATCAAAGATGAAAAGAAAAGCAATAAGCACAAAGGCAAGAAGGATTCCAAAAACTAAAAGAACTATAAGGACAAAGGTAAGAAATCTTGTTTTATAGCTCAATATTTTGATAACAGTGAAGATGAAATGGTATATATTGTTGTGAAAGATGAATCTAATGATGAATGAGATAAGATGACACTTATCTCTCATGTTAGAAAAAATGATATATGGATTATTGAGAGTGTCTGTTCACATCATATGATTGGAGATGAAACAAAAATTGAGCACATGGAATATTATGATTGAGGTAGTGTGAGATTTGGAAACAATGAACCTTGTAACATAAAATGAAAAGGATGCATTTTATTGACTAAAGAACTTGTATATGACAATATGTATTGGGTTGAAGGACTAAAGCATAATCTACTGAGTGTGGCACAATTGAATAACATTAGATTTAAGGTAGAATTCATGAATGGATAGGCCAAACTACTGGATGAAAAAGGAAATCTAGTTGGATCTGGCAAGCAAACAAAAGGTAATCTATTTTATCTTGATCTTTGTGATTGTTCATGTTTTATTGCTCAAGTAGAAGAAAGCTGGTTATGGCACAAAAGGCTATGTCATATAAACTTTGATAATCTAGTTAAGATAAGAAAACATAAAAGAGTAAGAGGTATTCCTAGTTTGAAGAAGCCTGACATGGGTCTATGCAAGAATTGCCAAATTGGTAAGATGGGAAAGACTAGCTTCAAAAGAAAAAACTATCACTTAGAAGAATTCTTGGAAATTGTTCATATAGAATTATGTAGACCTATTGCAATAGAAAGCTATAGTGGAGAAAAAATTTTCATTCTTTTTGTTGATGACTATTCTAGAATGATGACAATAATGTATCTAAAAGAAAAATTAGAAGCCTTTCAAAAATTCAAGTGGTATCTAGCAAGAGTAGAAAAAGAAACTAGAAAGAGGTTGAAATATTTAAGATCAAATAGAGGTGGTGAATTGATCTCCAATGAATTCAATAATTTTTGCATTGAAAGAGGAATCAAAAGACAAGTATCACCCCCTAGTACACCACAATAGAATGGTATAGCTAAAAGAAGAAATAGATCTATCATGGATTGTGCAAGAACCCTAATAATTGAAAAGAAGGTTGCTCTCAAATGCTAGAAGGAAGATATCAACACTACAATTCATACCTTGAATAGAGTATAGTTGAAGAAATATTCAAAAAAAACACCTTATTAGTTATGGTATCACTACAAACCTAATGTAAGTTACTTGAAAATATTTGGTAGCAAATGTTATACATTGAAAGAATCTAGAAAAGGAAATTTTGATGTAAAAAGTGATGAAGGCATATTTCTAGGATACTCCTATAGAAGTAAAGCATATAAATGTTTGAATTTATCTACTCACAAAATTATAGAAAGTGCACATGTGAGAATTAATGAATTTGCAGAAAAGAGTGAAGAAGAAAGTATCGAGGAACTAGAAGATTACATAAGATTTATTTACTATGAACCTGATACCCTACCAAATATATTCAAAATAAAGGAAGCTTCATCTCTTGAGTCCCTAAAATCTCCAACAGTTATCAAGTTGTAGACCATGCAACCCAAGTTATAGTATGAAGGACCCAAGCCACAATCAATGGCTATCGAACTAGTTCAAACTGAGCCTAATGGACACAAGTCATAGATAGAAGGACCCGAGCTTGAAAATGAAGATGGTGGAACTCATTCAAAGAAAAAAGAGCCTATGTTAGCAAGATATGTTAGAAGGAATCATGTACCTAATTGAATCACTGGAGACAAATCAAATAGAACAATGACAAGAGGCAAATTAAAAGGTACATGTTTACTTGCTAAATTTGAACGTAGAAGTGTTAAGGATGCTCTAAAAAATGAAAGTTGGGTTGAAGCAATGAATGAAGAAATAGAATACATAGAAAAGAACAAAACTTGGACTCTTGTTCCCAAGCCCAAAGATAAAAGTATAATTGGTACAAAGTGGGTATTCATAAATAACCTGAATGAAGATGGAAAAGTTTCAAGAAACAAAGCAAGATTGGTGTGCAAAGACTATTCTCAAGAAGAAAGTATTGATTATGGTGAGACTTTTGCTCTTGTGCAAGACTAGAAGGTGTTAGAACTTTACTATCATATGCAACACATAGAGGATTTAAAGTATATCAAATGGATATCAAATATGCATTTTTGAATGGAATTCTTGATAAAGAAGTCTACATTGAACAACCATAAGATTTTGTAGATCTTAGAAAAAGAGACATGGTTTGCAAGTTACACAAATCATTATATGGTCTTAAGCAAGCTCCCAAAACTCAATATGAAAGACTTCATAATTACTTGGTATAGATTGGATTTCAAAGTACAAATGATAATAGTAGTATGTATATCAAGAAAGGACCAAACAAGAAGATTGTGTTGGCAAAAATATTTGTTCATTATACTCTATTTATAGGAAATGATGACTTGTGCAAAGCATTTTTAGAAGAAATGATTAAAGAATTTGAGATGTCTATTTTTGGTGAGATAATTTTTTTGTTGGATTGTAGATACAATAAAATAAAAATGGTATCTGCATCACTCAATTTGATTATATCAAAGAAATACTGCTTTTTTTTGGAATGGAAGATTCAAGACCACTTGGAATCCCTATGTCTACTTGACATAAGCTATCCAAAAATGATGATTCCAAAGAAGTAGATCAAACCACATATAGATCAATGATTGGAAAGTTGCAGTATGTTGTACACATGAGGCCTGATATTGCTCCAACAGTTCGAATAGTGGAAAGATTATCAACAAATCCTAAAAAAAAAAAAAAAGATGACAACAAAAATAATCATGAGATATCTGAAAAGTATTGAGGACTATGGTTTATGGTATAAAATTTTATGCAATTTGGACTTGAAAGTATTTACTGATGCTAATTGGGAAAGAAGTATTAATGACAAAAAAAATACTAGTGGTGGAGCATTCTTTCTTGGTAAAAGACTAGTGTCTTGGACAAGGAAGAAGCAAAATTGTACATCTTAGTCCACAATAGAGGTAACATATGTGGCAGTAGCAATTAATTGTTCTAACATTGTTTGGTTCAAATTTTTTTTGGAAGGAATGAAGATAGAGATCAAGGATCCAATAGTAATATACTATGATAACGCTAGTGCAATCAACATATCAAAGAATCTAGTGATGCATACCAAAACAAAGCACATTGTAATAAAATATCACTTCTTAAGAGAATTAGTACAAGAGAAAGAAGTAAAATTGAAATATGTTAATATAAAGGAATAGATTGTAGACATATTCACCAAGCTATAACCTAGGGATGCATTTCCTTATCTAAGTGGTAAGCTAGGGGTCATTCCCCTATCTGAAGTTCACTAAATAAAGCTTAATGATGCATCAACCATAACATGTTGAAGATCAATTAGTTGGTGTAGAATTAGCAAGGGCATATTGCAAATGAATCAATACTTAAGGTACATTGGTATTTACAAAATTATTGTCTTTGGCATGTGTTTTCAAAGAGGGAGAAGTTTACTATCATATCTTAGAGAAATTTTTTGAACTAGAATAAAGTAAGAAACTAAAGAACTAAAGAGGGAGAAGTCTTCCAAAGAAGGAGAATTTTTTTGTAAGAGGGAGAAAATTTGAATGAACTTGGTAGAAGTTGTTGCAGATAGAAGAAGAATTTAGTGAAAGGAAGAGCTCATAATAATAGAGGGAGTTCTCAAAGAACAAATCCAAAATTCCATTGTGTTATGACATGTTGTGTTGCCATCAATGCCAAAGAGAGAGATTGTTGGATGCAATTAATTAATTGTGTATTGTCTTTGATGTTACACAAATGTCATATCATTATTAGTTAGTATATGTGGAGCTCACTCAGGTAGTGAGGAAAGTTTTCTGTGTCTACTGAGCATTCCTGTGTTTGCCTAGTTTAGAAGGCAGTGTCTACTGAGTTCACTTAGGCATCAAAGGAAAATATATAGAGAAGAGTGTTAATCAAGCTCACTCGATTAATGAAGGAAAATTGCATGGAATTAGAGCTAATTGAGCTCACTCTATTGCTAAAAGATTTTTGTAAAGTTTTCTATGTTAACTAAGTTTCTGTTGGTTAACAAAGGAAATTGTTTCTGAGTTAGTTTCTACTAAGCTGGGTTGACTAACAAAGGATTTTCTTATTTTGTCATATTAAGCTTAATTGATTTATCTATTGATTCTAGCCAAGTGAGGTGATGAATATTAATTATTCTAATTTTTATTTGAGTTAACTTGACAAACTGGAAGATATAAGTATAAGGTCAAGTTTGTGATTTCAAGGTATGAGGTGGATGTAATGGATGAAGATGTTATTGAAGATCTAATGATGAGAAGAGGAAGAGAATTTGAAGGATAAGAAAAATATACTTGTGAAGAAAAAAAACTATATTTGATCAGGAAGGATCAAGTACAAGCCAAAATAGAGATCTGTAATCAGTAAATTAGTTACATTCAAATTAGGTCATCTCATTGTTACTCTTTAACCATTGTAGTAGTGATCCAAATATCCTAACAGAGTTGGCTTAACAGTTATTTGCAAATCTTCTAACAAGGTGGTAGTTCTATTGAATTGTCTAAATACCTCTAACAAGGCCACTCCTAATAGGGTGATTAAAGCCTTTAATAGGGTCATACTTAATAGTGGGTTTTGTAACCCTTAGTAGGGTTGGCTCCTAATAGGGCTCACTTTAGAAGAGTG
This sequence comes from Cupressus sempervirens, assembly GCA_028749045.1. Classification (NCBI taxonomy): domain Eukaryota; kingdom Viridiplantae; phylum Streptophyta; class Pinopsida; order Cupressales; family Cupressaceae; genus Cupressus; species Cupressus sempervirens. The sequence goes on from CM053790.1 coordinate 493,901,304, forward strand.
AAAAAAATAATTGTTTGCAATTGGTGATTTTTCCCAAATTGGGTTTCCACGTTAAATCTTGGTGTCAAATGTGTTCAAGCTATTTACTTTTATGTGTTAAAGTAGTGATAATCATTGATAACATCTAAAGTTTATATGTTAAACATTTACCAAGTTAATTTAGTTAATACTGAGTTACAACATTCTATATGTATTTATTGAGCCTCAACAATATTTAGTTTTTAGTTTACATTTTGTATTTACATCTAAGGGATCTAGGATTTATTTTAGTAGTAACTGATTCACTCCTCCCCTTGCAGTTACTTCTCTTATATTTCCAAAAAGCCTTTGGTTTACACATGAGTTGAATATGAAACTTATAAGTTTGAAGAAGCTAATAGAAAGGATGATGTTCAATTTGTAGTGTTAGAATCATTTTCTTTTGAAGAGAATGCCAAGTTGAGTATTCTTGATGAACTATGTATTGATGAAAACATTAAATCATGTTTTTACAAATATCATTTTAAGTCTAAAGATGTGGTTGAAGAAGTGGTTGCAAGAAAAAATTCAAAAAAAGACCTTTCATGAAAATAAAGAGGATAAAGAGCCTGATAATATTTTTCTTTGCCACAAAATGGAAGTTTATCAAGTCTTGGTGCATGCCCAAGGTGAGCCTTCCTCTATAGTTGATTCAGGTATTCAAATCTTGAATTTGGATAGAGAGTTTTTAGACTTGATAGCCATTATAAATGATGAAGTTACTTCAGTCTAGATTGACCCTATGTGTGATGAAGAATCTTTCTATTTCAACCTTGATTTGAAATCCAAAAAATTTATTAAAAATGACTGTGATAAATGTGTGTATGATGGATGACAGTTTTAAAACCATTTGAGTATCATGACTTTGTCAATCTTGTTTTGGATGTTGAAATATCTATTAAAAGTGATGTTGTAGAAATAAATGAATGTGAGTATGTTCCCATGCCAGATTATGAATCTTTATATTTTTCTTCCTCAGAAAAATGATTGATTGTGCAAGAAGTTTTTTTGTGCTTTTCAACTATTAAGTAAAAAAATACTTAATATCAAGATAATAAGGACTAAAATAACTTATGGATCAACTAATTCCTATAAAAAATTATTTATTCTTCAAATTTGAACCCAACTTCAATAAAATCATAACAGATTTTCTACTCTTTAGGCTCTGCAAAACCAAGGCAGGTGCACCTAAGGGATGAAAGATTTCCAAATTGATATTACATACATATTTTACTCATTCCATGACATTTCACAACAATATAAATCTCTTATAGTATATTTGGTCACAAGTTCATCTTAGATTTACAAATAATTTTGAGCAATAGTAGCTAACTAAAACATAGGGACTACATGTAAGCAAGTGCTGACCAACATTGACATTCTTCAAATAGTAAAGTAAATTTGATTTCAAGTTTAAGCTTTATGCTTGTTCATGGTCTCTCCATCTCCAATCTGATATAATAGATCAGTGCCTCATCCATTGGGATTCAAAGTTCATTCAACTTCTATATCCTGATTGACTACATTATAATCAATACTATCAATAATTCTTACTGAAAATCATTCTTACAGACATCCTTCCTATTACCATGGAAACCCTATCAACCTCATTAAAGAATTTAATTAATTCATTGAATTAAAGGCAATAGTGAATTGAGATACACCTTGATTTAATTGCATTTAGTTGAACAAGCTTTGCTCATACAACCTCAAAATGACTAGGTAACAAAAATGGAGACAAGATTCAAAAGGAATAGATAAGGGAAAAATTCATCTTTGTATTAATTTCTTTTGAAAATTGTATAAAAATGAAACAAACCTCAAAATGACTCAAGATAAGACATCAAGATCCTACAAGAACAATGTATTCTCAAATATTTGTAGTGAAAAACATCATAAAGTTTACACCAGGAAACTAGACTGAACAAAATTAGTAGGAAACCAAAATTATGTAATAAATAGGACCCCTTTCTATAGCCCTAGAATCTTACTTATATAGTGTGAGATGCAACAAGCTTCAGGCATAGAGAACTGATAGTTGTCCTTTAGACCAAAGATATTTTACAATTTTTATTTTCATCAGAGACAAAATTTTGTGCAACAGAAAAACTTTACATCATAATATTTTTTTGGTGGGCCCTTTTCCTATTACACTTTCAAATACCATAAATTCCATGATTGGACTTTTATTATTTTGAATCCTTAGAATATGTGGCCATCAAGTTTGTCAATCATGTGTCTAGCTCTAATCTCTGTAAGGTCACATCAACTCGAGGCTCTATACTTGTTGGAAATATTCAAGACTATGCTAAGTTACTGAGAGGGGAGTGGTGAATTAGTAACTTCTAAAACTTCTACCAACTTCAATTCTTAATCCAGTAAATCAATTAACACTTAGTTCATATGATTTGATCTAATTGCATGCATCAGAAACTAAAAATATGAAAGTATCCACAACACTTGAAAACAATGATTTGGTGACCTAGAAACCTTCCAAATAGAAAGTAAAGCTGGGATGGGGATGATACCCAAAAATTTTAGTACTGTAGTATAAAATTGGCTAGTTAAGGCTTACATTGATCACTTCTAATGATTTACCATATTAGGAGAAATTAGGAGTGTTAGGTCCATGTTTTGATAGGATTTACAAACACACAATGAAGTATGCACTCAGTAAAGAGATTTATAGAAGACTGTTAGGTCTACCTTGTTAAAGGATTTTGACTAGTTCACCTATTAGGATGGAGCAGTAGATCTTTGATTTGCAACTAAGTTTGTTGATAGAGATTCCTCAAGGTATTGATCACCTTCCTATGATAGATTTGTCACTACTGCTCCTTATGCTAATATGGCCTTCATAAATCTTTATCTGCTATTATTTGAACTTTTTGCATTCACAATACATATTCTCACATTCACATTCTTTCTTACATACTTTCATGCATTCATCCTTTCATACATTTGAAATGATACAATACATTACATATATATACCAATCTAAATTACAAAATTACAAAGTCAACCATGACACAAGTTAACACAAATATTGCAAAGTTGGCCCACATGAAGTTACTCAGGTTCTAAAGGATAACTTGGTGAGGTTTTAACACTCAACATCCACTATCATTGCTTGACATCATCATACTCTTGGTAGATGTAGAAGCTCAGTCCATACTGATCACTTTCAAGTAGTCTTGAACTCGATCTGCACTGGTGACTTAGTAGATATTGTGCAACTTGACAAACACCGAATCACTTGGTTACCATGAAGTGGCTCGGTTAATACCATCTTTGCATCACATGAACTGAGAACTTGGTAGATACTACAATGCTCAGTAACTACTAGCTTTGCATCACATGAACTATGAACTCTGTAACCACTGATAGACTTGGTTTACACTGAGATACTTAGTTTGAATTGTTGAACTTCACACTAACTAAATCTTCTCCCTATCTACTAGAATTAGTCCAAAGGACTCGGTAGCAACTATAGAACTTGGTGGCTACTAAATTACATGGAAAACATTGTAAACTATTCAATGATCTTGGTAGTTGTACAGATTCTAAATAAGTGTGTGTCACTAATAACAAACTTGAATGATATGTCAACAATCTCCCCCTTTGGCATTAGTGACAAAAACACTTATTAGCCCAAAACTAAATATCTTGTATTCATTACCATGTGATACCAACTTGGTCTATTTTTGAGATTTTTCAAAATTGATCTTTATAAGTATATAGAGTAATTTTGCACCATAGCATATTTCTCCCCCATACTATGTGATCTACTATGTACATGTAACTTTTCTCTTATATACATATCTATTGTCACATAGGTTTTCACCCTTGTCTAGAGCCTATGCATGAGGACAACCTAGTGAAACATGGAAACAACCTCCAAGCTGTGGGACTTGAACTGTGAGGTTGAGTCTCTGGAGAAGGCCAGCTTCCTCTTACTATTAGGGTTCACCTAACTACTCTTGGAGAGTAAAAAGGAGAAAGAGAGCATGAAAGCAGATCTACCTAATCTAATCTAAAGAGGTGATGCACCAAAATAGAGTGTTCAGACCAATCTTCACCCATATATACACTATTGAACCAGAATAAAACTAAGGATATACACATCTAGACTTGCTTTAATCAAATAACCACATAAACCAAAATGAATGACACATTTAAAGAGAAGATTCACTTATATATCATTCATAGGCTAGAAGAGATACAGTCATGTAGATTACAGACTTCCACAAAACAATGGCGAAGGCAAAGAGTTCTTGCACTTTCATACCAATGGCTAAAGGAGATAAAGTTACAAGGGAATTTACACTAGAATTGTAGAGCAATAGCAGAGAAAGTAGAGAAAGGTCGACCTGGACAAAATTTACAAAGGTTGCCTTTATAGTTCAAGCATAACTGAGATTTTCCCTCAAAAATTGTCCTGCAACCACTGCCATCAAGGCTCTGCTGAGGACAATCATGGGGATCTAAAGAAATCTGATCTTTTGTGTCAAATTATGCCTTGAGAAGATAGAAATGATGCCATTAAGCTATTTTGACTAGGTAGATAGATTGGATCAGGGTGGTAGAGTGTTCTTCTATGTTCAACATTTACTTTTGGGTGGTTGGGACCAATTATAGATATCAAATCATGCAAAAAACCCAATCTCTTATCATTTTTGGTGCATGAATCAGCAGAGTCAACAAGTCAACTGAACTTTGCATCCAAAATAGGCCATGTGGGCCAATAACCTCCTTTCTTTCTGCCACCTTGCAAGGTCTTCCCGTGTTGACCACTTTCTTTCTTTACTAACTACACCAACCTTTTAAAACTTGACCGCGACGGCTTACAACATAATCGCTAGCCCTTAACTATTACTGCCCACACTGGACTCACTGGGACACGTGTCATTTAGGTGCTATGTCACTATGGTTATCTTCCAAGAACTTTCTCATAGTGAAATAGCGCTCATCATAGATCTTCCTTAATTTGACGATCATGAAGACTCGTCGTTTCTTGTGCTTGCCTTTAAGACTTCTAGGCCCATAGACCACTGTCAGCACACCTGGCATCTGACTCAACCCAAACTGGTGATTCATAGAGAAACTAGTCCCATAGAGACACATGGTGTCAAAGCATTATGTCACTATGGAAAAACAATGTGTAACTTTCAATAGTGACATAACACCAACCATGGATCAAATTCACATCCACGGTGCTCAAACTCTTTGCAGGACTGCATACTTAGTCAACTGGATGGGCCAATGAGATCCACCTTTGTACTCTAACCTGCCTGATAACTGCCACGAAAGACAAGCCACTTGTTGATACCTTCTAAGAAAGTGGGCCCATGACATCAACTACGTCATGCGTCATTGAGGCGTTATGTTGCCATGGGTATATATCATACAACTCTCAATGGCATGATAGTGCCTACCATAGATGTTCCTTGATCTGGCAGTGAGCAAGATGGGTCTATCCTATCAATATATTGACTAATAGAAATTGGCCACATGCCAACCTATCTAACAACCCTCATTTTTAGCCCACCAAGTGAAACAAGACCCACATTCTACACAATCATCTTTAGCTAATGAAAACTAACCAACTACCAACATGTCTGACAAATCACATCATGATATCTGACGGGGCACACTTGGGACCCACCGTATTTCCAAACCTTGCCACAGGATCACTTTCCATCTGGGTGCTATGTCGCTAATGATGATAAGACTAGATTTATTGATAGCGCTATAGCGCTCACCATGGAATTGGAAAAACCCAATGTCAAAGAAATAATCAGGGAAAAGGGGACCCACCTGACACATGGCAGAAGGGCACTATGTCACTACCGCAAAACATCGTGCAACTTTCAAAAGTGACATAGCACCAACTATTGATCTAGATTGATCTAATGATGAGGAACTTACAGGCTCGCAAAAACATATCATAAGTTTGAATTTTTAATTTTTTCAATGTTTCTCAGGCATTAAAATAATATTAACTCTGGGAACTAGCCATTGGTAGGTAAGCATTTAAAATTTGAATATTGGCGGGGCGCAAAAATGAGCAACATTTTTGGCAACTCATAGGGGATGCCAGCTTGCTACACATAAGAGGCATTAAAATAATATTAACTCTGGGAACTAGCCATTGGTAGGTAAGCATTTAAAATTTGAATATTGGTGGGGCGCAAAAATGAGCAACATTTCTGGCAACTCATAGGGGATGCCAGGTTGCTACACATAAGACCAGTGGCCTGAAGCATCCATTGGGTTACGGAGTTGTAAAAACATGTAGATTTTGTGTACACTATGAAACCCTAACCCTACCTCTATGGCAATAGAAAAATACTAAAGAAACTTCTACTTCTGCAACCTTCAAAAATTTTGGGACTTGCTATCTCACAGAGAGACAACCCTATGCTCGTGCACTTCTTAGAAGATAGTAAACAAACAAAGAACAAAACCAAACTAACTATGTACATGGAACCTCAAACCCTATCAGAAACATGGCTTAAGATAAGTCCCATTGACTGGGATGGGCAGAATTTCACCACCAGGCCTATTTAACTAGAAAGAATTGGCTTGTTTGTAACTGATAATTAGATAGGGACCACTCCATAATGCATCAAATTTTGAGTGTCTTCTTGGTTTTTCCCTATCTGCATCCCATTTTAAAACCCAATCTCCCTCCTTGAAGATTCTGACCCTTGCCTTCTTGTCAAAGCTCCTTTCCACCTATTATTGGTGTGTCTCTAGGGTTTGCATAGCTATATTTCTCTTTTCTTCCAGCTCCATTAATTCTACCATTCTCACTATCATGGCATCGTCTTCAATCAACTCCAACTAATGAGCTAGTTCCAGGGATAGAAATTCCAACAAAATTGGAAGCCTTTCTTCTCTACCATATACCAGCACAAATGGTGAATTTCCTATTGACTTTTTAGGTGTTATCCTATCAGCCCATAGTGTTGTCCTTAACTTTTTATGCCAACACCTTTGGTTATCCTCAACTATCCTTTTAATGATTTTGATCAGGTTCTTGTTGGAGGACTCAGCTAAACCATTACACTATGGATAATAATTTGAGGATGTGCTTAAATAGATATTATGGTCCACTACCCATGCACAAATCTAAGCTCCAACAAAAGATTTTTCATTATCTAAAATAATGGTTGAAGGGGCACCAAACTTCATCACAATTCCATCAAGGAATTCAACAACTAAAGATTTAGTGGCATCCTTCAATGCAATTGCCTTTGTCCATCTAGTGAAGTAATCTATAGCAGCGAAAATCCATTTATGACCTAAACTAGAAGGAGGATTGATAGGGCCTATGAAATCCAACCCCCACTCAGAAAAAGGTTGATCCACCTAGATAGGATGAAGGGGAAGAGCTACAAGTCTTTGTTTGCAACATAAGAAGGCACATCTTTCACACTTCCTCACATACTTATGACAATCATGAAACAGAGATGGCCAGTAATAATTAGCCCTCATGATCTTCATTGCAGTTGTTCTAGCTGAGAAGTGGCCACCATTAGGACCATCATGAAGCTCTTTGATCATTCTTTTAGCCTAGTCTGTATCAAGGCATCTTAATAGGGCTCCATTAAAATCTTTTTTGAAAAGGACACCATCAACTATGACATAAGAAATTGACTGTAATCTATACTGTCTCCTTTTAATTCTATCCAATCCTTGAGCATATCCATTCCCTAATAAGAAACTCTTCATATCATCCATCCAATTCATTGGGCCATCATTTCTTGCTTCTTGTTCTTCTGTTAATACCATGACAACTTCTTCATTTGATTCTTTAGATGATAACATTTGTTTACACAATCCTTTCCCTCTTACCAACTTGGTGACCTGGATGTCAACATCATATTCCATCACTTTTGTAATCCAACCAGCTCTTTTCTCACTAATATCCTTGCTTAAAAGGAACTCCTTCACACTGGCATGGGGTACTAACAAATGAATCTTGTTATGGGATAGGAGGTGTTTGAATTTCTTTAAAGCTCTAATGACTGCAAGGGCTTGCTTCTCTACATAATTGTACCTATCTTCATACTACTTGAGCTCTTCACTAAAGAAGCCTATGGGCTGCTCTTGATTCTTGTCATTTGTTTGAGTCAAGACAATAGAGATACTTGATTCACCACCTAAGGTATAAAGAATGAAATCCTTCTCAAAATTTGGATTCATGAGAGTAGGTGCTAAGGCTATGGCTGTCTTGATCTCTTCAAAACTTTCCTTCCCTTCCTTGGTCCATACAAAGACCGTACCTTTCTTAAGCATAGCTGTAAGAGGTTTCACCATCATAGCAAGATTTGGGATAAATCTTCTCAGAAAATTTATCCTACCTAGGAAACTTTGAAGCCCTTTTTTGTGTTTAGGAAGAGGGAGGGCAAGTATTGCTTTTGTTCTCTCTGGATCAATGATTAAGCCATCTTTAGATACAATGTGTCCTAATAATTTTCCTTGGTTAGTAGCAAAGACACACTTTCTTAGGTTAAGGGAAACCCCAAACTCTCTAAATCTTAAGAATACTTGCCTGAGATGATCAAAATGATCATCTACATCCTTTGAATACATAGTGATATCATCAAGGTAAACTCAGACAAAATTGTCAATCAATCTTTTGAAGGCCATCTCCATTTCCTTCTAAAATGTAGCACCTACATTGGTTAGCCCAAATGACATCTTACAATAAACATAGGTACTCCACTTGGTGGTAAATAAAGTCTTGTATCTATTAGACTCCTTAACCAGCACTTGATTGTAACTCAAAAATCCATCAAGAAATGAAAACCTCTTTGAACCACTAACCTTGGACAAAATATGCTCCATAGAAGGGAGAGGATTGTGATCTTTAAGGGAAGCTTGGTTAAGGTCCCTCAAGTCCACACACAATCTAATTTCTCCATTCTTCTTCCTAATAGGGACAGGGTTTGCTACCCATGATGAGTGTTTGATGGGAAAAATTATGTTGGCCTCAATCAATTTGGATAACTCCTTTCTCATTAAGGGTTCAATTTTAGGATTCACTAGTCTCTATTTTTCTCTTACTGGTTTTAAATCATCAACTAGATCTATGGTATGCTGAAATAACCTTGGGTCAAAACCCTTTAAATCATCATATGTCCAAGAAAATACATCATTAAATTCTTGACATAGATGAATAAAATTTTGTTGTTCAATTTTAGAACATACCTTCCCCACGTTCAAGGATTTTCCATCAGCAACCATGACTGGAGTGTAGTCATCTTCATCAGGAGCTAGGTTCATGCATCTACCTCTTGCTTGGTCATTAGGATTAAAAACACTCTCTAAGGTAATGAGTCCCTCAGGTAGCTTGTTGGAGTAGAGGTTAATGATCTAATCACCATACTAATCCTGTAGCCTTGACTAATTTCTTTCTAAAAATTCTACCTCATTCTGCAATAAGCTCACAATTTTCTCATCAGACTCAAACACTTGCCAATGTATGTTGTTATCAGGGATGGCAAGCCTTACTACCACTCTAATTTGCTACTTATCCTCCTCCTCAAGATTCTCTAGCACATCATAAGATGCACCTATTGCTACAAGTCTATCAGCATTTCTATTTTCTTTTCTAGGGATACTTCAAATATTAAATGCATTGAAACCTTCAAGCAAATCCCATACTCTATGTTGATAAGACTTGAGCAAACCATTCTTGGTGGTATTCTAATTTCTCACTTGATTAACCACCAACTCACTATCTCCATACACCCTTAAGGCTTAATTCCTTTTTTTTGAGCAAGTAGGAGACCTTGAATCAAGGATTCATACTTGGCAACATTAGTAGTGCAATTGAATTGGAGCCTAAAGGAGAAGTAGTACCTTACTTGTGCAAGAGAAACTAACATCACACCAGCCCTTAATCAATTTTTATTCCTTGATCCATCAAAGTACATACTCCATATCCCACTTACATCTTCTTTAGCACCCACAAGATTAGGGACTAGAGCATCCTTTTCCAATATACAATATGTAATGAGACCTGTCTCAAGGATCTTTGACATAGGGTCAAATTGATATGCATCAGCCCACTCATCCAAGAAGAAATCATGTATCTCTGTTAGGGAAGTGGTGGGCTCATTTTCTATGTCATTCTCATCCATCTCTAGGATAGTTCAATTCATGTTGATGAGATTAGGGGTGAAGGGTTCAGTATGATGGAGGGCTTGAGGCTCTACTCTAATTGAAGAATTGGCTCCATTTCTTATCTTAAAAGACATATATGACCAATCAAAATATATGTAACCATCTATTTGGGCAGTAAAATCTCTTAACAGATAGATGGCAAAATATGGCTTGACCTCAGCAATAGAGATATCTTGGGTTACAATACAACCAAGGCATGCATGCAAGGCCATCTCCACATTCCTAAGGATTCCTATAGTCTTGACACTATTACCATCCAACTATAATACATCCCTAACAATGGGTTCATATTTCATTCCTAAAGCATCAACAACACACCTAGGAATTACTAAATTGCTAGCCCTAGAATCAATCATGCATTTATGGACTAGCTTGCCCTCTATAATTAGAGAAACATAGAATGGAGGAGGTCTAACCTTTTTACTTGTTTCTACCTCCCTTGATGGTTGTACTAGGCTTGTGGCACTTTCCATGCTAGGTGTCTGATCCTTTGGTTCAATTCTTTCCAATTCTTGCTATAGCAACCTCTTTTGCATAGGTATAGTAGCAACAAAATCCCACATAAATATATTCACATTTGTCTTCTTCATTTTCTCTACCACGCTGAATGGCATAGTAGGTGTTTTGGTAGAAAATTTGGGAGCTGCATTCATATGAGGTTGGGATGGAATAACCTGAGCATCACTTGTATCTTTACTGCCATGGTTTTTCCTTTGCTGCTGAAAGGTACTTGATTGATTATTTGCTGCTTGCTCATGAGATACTACACTTGAAGTTGAGGTCTAATTGGGAGGAGGAGGGACAAAATCTTCCATAGCTCTTCTTTTGCTTCTAGTTTTATGAGCAATGGAATCCTGGCTTACATTACAATGTTCCTCCAACTAATGATTCATAAAAGAGCAATCACCCTGTCTTTGCATATCTGAGGTATCCTTAAATTGGTCCTCCTTGTATGATTGTTTTGCTGCAAGTTCTTGGACTATCAAAGCCATAAAAGATTCATCCTTCTAACACATACAATAGGCATAGGAGTAGTTACAAGAGGGACATAAATCTTGATCTTGAGCCATATTGTTTTTAGGGACTATGGCCCTACTTTGGTTTACATTTGATATTGAAGCATGGCCATTTTGCCTACTCTGATTAGAAGAATTGTTCCAATGATTAGGATTTGGAGGCCTACCACTACTTGGAGTTTGATATTGCAATTGATGAGGCTTACTATCTTGAGCTTGCTATCTTTCTAAAGTCACCACCTTGTTGCTCATTTTTTGCATCATAGAGAAATTATCCTCTAGCCTCTTTGCTTGATCTTCTAACTTCTTCCCTTGATCTTGCAATTTTTTATCAAGGTTCTTCTCTCTTTTATCCATTTTCTGCATCAGAGATTGCATCATCTCTTTGATTTCATCTATCCCATTTGAAGATGTGGAAGGTTGAGGGACTAGGACAACGGATTGTAAGGTGGAAGCTGTGGGAAGAGGGGCCATTGTTGGTTGATGATTTGGAACATCAGGGAAGAAAGGCATAGGAGGCCTTGGAGCTAACTTATCTCCTTGTATCAATATATTTTCTGCCCTTATTTCTATGTCATAAGCATTGGGCAAGGTATCTCTTCCCATAGTTTGGATTGTAGTGGCAATATCACTATTAAAAGCTCTAAGGTAATGCAAGAAGTCATTACCAGGGGTAGGATTCATTGAAGTAGGTATTCTATCCCATCTCTTTTGAAATCTATAATTAAAATCAATCATACATTCATGGGGGGCTCTTTTTATAGTAGTTAACTGCTCTAAAAGTGACAAATAGTCACTTTTATCCTCAAAATGTTTGCACAATCCTGCTTATAATCCATCCCAATCTATTATAGAACCATGATCTAGACCTCTATACCATTGTAGTGTTTTTCCTTTCAAGGATGAGGCTAGGAGCCTAACTGCAACATCATCCTCTATAATACCATGGATATTGTAGACATTTGCAACCTCTTGAATGTGTTCTGAGGGGGAGATAGAAGTCTCACCAATAAACTCTGGTATACTTTTAAGGGCAGCTACTGGTATATCATGTCTTTGGGTTAATAGGAGAGGTTTCCCACCATTAAAGGTGGCAAAAGTATGAGCTCTAGGCAACACCATATAGACAAGTGATCTATTAATATGTATTGATGGTAGTCTAGGCTGAGACCTAACAGCAGAAGTAGAGATAGATCTTGTAGGTGTATTTGTTACCATTGCACTCCTAATTGGTGATAAAGATATTCTAGTCTTCCTTCTTCTAGGGTTTGAAAATGAAAGCTCTTGATACTAAAACTTACCTCTAGAAGATGCCCTTGTTTCAGCTTTGGGCATGAATCACTGCAACTTTGGCCTAGAACCAGATATATATTTGAAGCTCAGAGTCACCAAGTACTTGAAGAATGAGCCTCTTGAAGGCTTGAACACTGAAGCTAGTACTATCTCTTTAGTATTTATCTTGAAATCTTCCATTTTGACACTAGTAGGCTTGAAATTTTTTGAAAGTTTGTCCCATCAAGCATGCCAAAAACTATTGGTATGACTGATGGAGGTTCTGGAAACTGATTTGAATCTGACTATTTGTACCATTGGGCATGCCAAAAACTATTGGTATGACTGGTGGAGGTTCTAGAAACTAGTTTGAATCTGATTATTTGTCCCACCGGGCATGCCAAAAATTGTTGTCACTTAGGTTAGCACCCTTATCCAAAGGCTATGCATGAGGACAACCTAGTGAAACATGGAAACAACCTCCAAGCTATGGGACTTGAACTATGAGGTTCAGTCTCCAGAGAAGGCCAACTTCCTCTTACTATTAGGGTGCACCTAACTACTCTTGGAGAGGAAAAGGGAGAAGGAGAGTATGAAAGAAGGTCTACCTAATCTAATCTAAAGAGGTGATGCACCAAAATAGAGTGTTCAGACCAATCTCTGCCCATATATGCACTGTTGAACCAGAATGAAACTAAGGATATACACATCTAGACTTTCTTTAATCAAATAACCACATAAACTAGAATGAATGATAGAAGGAAAGAAAAGATTCACTTATATATCATTCACAGGCCAGAAGAGATATAGTCATGTAGATTACAAAATTCCACAAAACTATGGTGAAGGCAAAGAGTTCTTGCACTTTCATACCAATGGCTAAAGGAGATAAAGTAGAGAATCATACAGTTCAAAGGCATAGGGGAATTTACACTAGAATTGTAGAGCAATAGCAAAGAAAATAGAGAAAGGTCAACTTGGACAAAATTTACAAAAGTTACCTTTATAGTTTAGGCATAACTGAGATTTTCCCTCAAAAATTGTCCTACAACCACCGCCATCAAGGCTCTGCCGAGGACAATCATGGGGATCTAAAGAAATCTGATCTTCTGTGTCAAATAATGCCTTGAGAAGATAGAAACAATGCCATTAAGCCATTCTAACCAGGTAGATAGATTGGATCGTGGTGGTAGAGTGTTCTTCCATGTTCAACATTTACTTCTAGGTGGTTGGGATCGATCATAAATATCAAATCATGTAGAAAACCCAATCTGTTATCATTTTTGGTGCATGAATTAGCAGAGTTAGCAAGTCAACCGAACTCTACATCTAGAATGGGCCACATGGGCCAATAACCTCCTTTCTTTCTACCACCTTGCAAGGTCTTCTCGCGTTGACCACTCTCTTTCTTTACTAATTGCGCCAACCTTATAAAACTTGACCATGATGGCTTACAACATAACCACTAGCCCTTAACTATTACTGCCCGCACTAGACTCACTAGGACATGTGTCACTTAGGTGCTATATTGCTATGGTTATCTTCCAAGTGCTTTCTCATAGCGAGATAGCGCCCATCATTGATCTTCCTTAATCTAACAATTGTGAAGACTCATCGTTTCCTATGCTTTCCTTAAAGACTTCTAGGCCCACAGACCACTGTCAGCACACCTGGCATCTGACTCAGCCCAAACTAGTGATTCATAGAGAAATTGGTCCCGTAGAGACATGTGGTGTCAAAGCATTATGTCGCTATGTAAAAACAATGTGCAACTTTCAATAGTGACATAATACCAATCGTGGATCAAATTCACATCTACAGTGCTCAAACTCTTTGTAGGACTACATACCTAATCAACTAGATGGGCCAATGAGATCTATCTTCATACTTTGACCTTCCTGACAGCTACCACAAAAGACAAGGCACCTGTTGATACCTTCTAAGAAAGTGGACCCATGATGTCAACTATGCCATGCGTCACTGAGGCATTATGTCGCTATGGGTATATATCATGCAACTCTTAATGGTGTGATAGTTCCTACCATAGATGTTCCTTGATTTGGCGGTGAGCAAGATGGGTCTATCCTATGAGTATACTGACTAATAGAAACTGGCCACATGCCAACCTATTTGACAACCCTCCTTTACAGCCCACCAAGTGAAAAAGAACCCAGATTCTGCACAGTCATCTTTAGCCAATGAAAAATGACCAACTACCAATGTGTCTGACAAATCACATCACGATATCTAACGGAGCACACTTGGGACCCACCGTATTTCCAAACCTTGCCATAGGATCACTTTCTGTCTGGGCGCTATGTTGCTAACGGTGAGAAGCCCAAATTTTTTGATAGTGCCATGGCACCCACCATGGAACTGGAAAAACCCAGCACTGGAGAAACAATCAGGGAAAAGGGGACCCACCTGACATGCAAAAGAAGGGCACTATGTCGCTAATGCAAAACATCATGCAACTTTCAAAAGCAACATAGCGCCAATCGTTGATCCAGATTGATCCAATGATGAGGAACTTGCGGGCCTAGAGAAACATATCATAAGTTTGATTTTTTAATTTTTTTGATGTTTTTTAGGAATTAAAATAATAGTAACTCTAGGAACTAGCCGTTGATGGGTAAGCATTTAAAATTCAAATATTGGTAGGGTGGAAAAATGAGCAACAATATCTCCCCCTATAACTCTACTCTTCTCCCCCTTTAACTTTTCTCCCACATCTCATCTCCCCCTTTTTGACAGTAATGACAAAGATTTATTCAGCATATTTAAATGGAGACACCAAAATGAGATAAGAATTTAGAGTGTACCTTGAGGGTAATTGCAAAGGTTTTATCCTAGTTCTCTTGTAAGACCTTGCATATATGAATGACAATTTGCACTTCTGTAGATGGTTCAATCATGTGGTCAACAACAAAGAAGTTGTTATCATGGATCAAAGTTTTTGAATAAACAAAAATCTTATCTTTTAAAAATCTACAGAGCTTGAACTAGGATTAAGTTTCAGCTGTCGAGCACTTGCTTTAAGATCAGTATCAATTTTGGACAATTTTTCCTTAACTTCCTTGGTATACTCAATGACATCACATAGCTTTGCAAAAAATGATGACACATCTGAACAAGATGCCTCAAGATTGACCAAAAATGTTGAAATCTCAACGTGATGAATAACTATTTGCTGAGCAATGTGCTCCAACACTTTATTTTTGAATTTCTTTTTAGCCTTTTCAATCAACTTTTATTGACCTTGGGTGTCCTTATTGAACTTATGGACTACCTCTCCAAGCTGAAACAAAATAGGTTGAGAAGAATCAACTTCAATTCCAATAGCCTCGAACAAAATATTCTTGGCATCATCTAATATCTTACATTTCTATCTCTTTCTTCTCTCAATCTTTGTTGCTTGGCCTTTTTCTTGAGGTTTTCACCAAATATGTGCATTTGATTTGTAGAAAGATTGTAGATATCCCAGTTGGGAATTTCTATTTCCTCATCCAAATCTATATCTTCTTCTATCTCCTTTCCTTTCAAAATTTTTTTACTTAGTTGAGCCTTAGGCTCAACTATCCTTGTACTTATTTCTTTTGTACCCGAAATGGAAACAATAGTGGACATACTCAGGCTTGCAGTAAAAATTGATAATGTACTAAATGATGGAATACTTACAAAAATGCTTGAAGAGTCCAAAATTGATGAAGTCAAAATTATAGAATCTAAAACTGAAGTATAAAAAATTGGAGTTCTTACCATGGATGTACTCAAAACTAAAGAAGTCAAAATTGGAGGAGTGAAGATTGAAGAACTCAACTTAGCAAATGAAGAGGGATTTTGCAACTCAATTGATGAAGTGGAAATCACTTCTATCAATGATATGTTGAGTTGAGTTGGGGCAAAGAGTGATTGGACATTTGATGTGTTAGTAGTAGTCACAACCAAACTTGTTGAAGTTGTCTCCATACTTGATGTAATCAATGGTTTTCTCAAGGAGTGAGGAAGTGAGGCAATGACTGTACAACAACTATCTTGAATGGATCAATCTCCTCATCATCTTGTTATCTTTCTCAATAGCTTCTACACCTTCATCCTCTTCATCTTCCTCATTATCAAAATGAGTCACTTCTTCAACATCTTCCTCCTCATCTTTCTCCTTATCTTATTCTTCATCAACATCCTTTACTTTAATTGGAAATTCACTTGGTTTATGAAGATGATAAATGCTCTTCCAAGTGTTTGTAGCATTCTTAATAACATGCTCTATATCCTTAATCAGAATTAAACAAGTATTAAAGCTTAGAGTCAATTTCTCTTAATTTTTATTTAAAGAATCTTTTACCTCAACATCTAATATGCTCAATAGTAACTACCTCAGGGTTTGTGCATATATGTCTTTTACTATTTGCATATCAAAATCCCATCTTGGCTTTATTTTCTCTAATGATTCATTAGAGATTTGAGAGGCGATCTGGTCTAGTGAATACATTCATTCATCCATTTTTCTTAGCACCAGTTCTTCAACTTGCTTCTACTTTGCCTCTATCCTAGTTTCATATTTCAAAGATTTGAAATTTTTTATTCCAACTACTTCTTACAATTACCTCAATTTTTCCTAAAAGGTGGGAGGAGGTCTATTGAGTACAATGTCACTTCCTTTCTTTCGTGACCTCCTTGCGAAGACTAGAATGGATGCCTTTGTAGGCTTGGTGATGATCACCTTGCCCTTTTTCTCCAAAGGTTCTTCTTCTTTCTCTAATTCCTCTTCATCCTTAGCTTCTTCCTCGTCTTCACCTTTACCCTCAATTAACATGAAAGGTGCACTACATTTTAGTTTGGCTATCCTCCTCTTCCCTTTTTTAACCACCTAAGGGAGCTTTATCTCTAGCTCTATCCTTGCCTTAGCTTCATCATAGGTACCAAAATAAGGGGCCTTGGGTCAACAGGTTCATTGACAAGGGCTTCAATAATATCCTTGGTCTCATCAATATTCACCTCATAACCAAGAGGTTTGACCCATAAAACTCTAGGCTTGACTACTTGGATGTATACCTTGCCATAGTCAACCATGAAGCACACATCATCCTTGTAGTCTTCAACTAACTTCTTCAAAATTCTAAACCTATAGTTCAGTTTATCTTTGAACACATCAAAGTAGTTATCCATGATGTTGTCATAGTTCTCTCTTATTTCTACTATATATTCATTTATTTGGTACATTATAGGCACATCTTTTCTCCAGACTACTATGCCTTTGGAAGGGAAGAACTTTTGAACATAAAAGAGTAAATAGGATAATAAATAACTAAATTTGCATGGGTTGTTCTTTGAAGTTCCAATACTTTCCATATTCTTATTGAAGTGCCTCAATAACAACTCGGCGAGGTCATAAGATAGGTTGTCCTTAACCACTTTATATGCCAAATCCACCGCTTCACATGGTACATTGATAAGATGGCTTGAACTATATATCTTATGAGCTATAACATGAATTCCAAATTTTAGCTCTACTTTAGTAACACTACTTATTTTCATGCCTCTACCATCCGACTAGGCTAGATTTTTCTCTCCAACTCAGCTCAACCTAGAGTTTTAGTTGTTTTGGCTTTGACAAGCATGGGAAGGCTAGTGATTCGATGAATAATTTTCTTGGCTATCAAAATTGGCTACTCTAACCACAGTTGTACATTATGCACCTGACTAAGAATATACCTAATCCATTTTATTTGAAATTCTTGGGGCATGTGGGGAATATGTGTTAAACCTTTTACTTCCAAATGTTGATGCTTGAGTTTTAGGGTTCCATCAACACATAATTAACCTAGGGCATCATCCATCTCTAGAGTACAAATTTATTAAATTGCACAGTTAAAATGAGTTTGAATGTCATTCACAAGAAGTACCTTGGGAGGGATTTGAGACTGAGATATGCTGGGGTCTATGATTTCAACAACCAGGGGTGCAAGCTTGAAATCTATTGCTTTCCATTCAACACCACAAACCAACATGTTAGAACCTTTCTTGACCTTGCTATTGCTGGATGCCATTTTCACTTAGAAGCTTGAGAGATCTTTGAAAATTTTTGCAGGAAATTCACTCAAGTCACTTGATTGCATAGAAAATAGCTCTTTGTAATAGCACTCAAAAATTCATGGTAAGAAATGAATTCAATAATATGCCTTTTATCAAAACTTCACCATTAATGCTCGGTACAGAGGTAGATAGTATTAGATTGTGGTGACTGATTAAGAAAGTACTCTACATACTATATAATTCCTCGCCAACATGTAATTATTAATTGTAACCCTAAAGTGGTAAAAATACTTGTATAAAAGGGCTTAGGATTAGGGATTGTTTCATAGTTGTGATGCAAAAATTGGTTCTTGCGATGGTATTGAGCTGTAAGGGATTACAGATTGTAATCAGGTTATAATCACTAGATCATAAAATATTGGACTTGCTATTTGGTGGATGTAGCCTAGGGTTTGGGTGAACCATGTTAAATATTAGCATCTTTTTTTCTTTTCTATGTGATTTATTATTTCTGATATTGGTTATATTTGCATGTTATTGTTATTTCTATTTGTGGTTTGATCCTAAAAAGTGGTACCAAAGCAAGGTTGTTCTTTTAGTTATCCTCTGCAAAAGAGTCTCAAAGTTGAGTGGGAGCAATGTTAGACAATGGTAAGTTGAGGGTCAACAGGTTTAATGGGTAGAACTTTTAGTTATGGAAGATGCAAATGGAAGATTATCTTTATTGGAAGGATTTATGGAAGTTGTTAGAAGGAAAAGCCAAGAATTAGGGATCTATGTCAAATGACAAATGGGATCTTTTAGATAGAAAGGCACTTGGAAGCATTCGATTATTCTTGGCACCATTAGTGGCATTTAATATTACAAAAGTGAAGACAATAGAAGAGTTGATGAAAACCCTAGCAAAATAGTATGAAAAGCCCTTCGCTTAAAACAAGTTATTTCTCATGAAGCATTTATTTAATATGAAAATGGCAGAAGCTGGATCTATTGTAGATCATTTAAATGAGTTAAATACTATTACTAGTCAGTTATCTTCTATGGGTATCAATTTTGATGAAGAAATTAGGGCTCTCTGAATTTTGTGTTTTTTCCTAAGAGCTAGAATGGTTTGGTAATGGTTGTGAGTAGTTTTGTTCCTGGATCTAGTACCCTAAAATATGATGATGTGATCAGTGTTATTTTGAGTGAGGAAACTCATAGGAAAACCTCAAGTCGATCAATATTAGGAAGTTCTTTGAATGCACAAAGTCAAGGTAGAACAACTAAGAGAGGAAATAATTTTGGAAATCATGGGAAATCAAGAGGAAAGTCAAAAGAGAGGAGGTCTCAATCAAGAGGATCAAATGACTGCTAGTACTATGGGAAACTAGGGCATAAAAAGAAAGATTGTTGGACTTGAAAGAAAAATGAATGAGATAAAATAGATGGAGACAAAGAGGCAAATGTGGTAAGTAATAAAATTGAAGAGGATGCTTTGCTTCCATCTTTAGAAAGTGTTAATGATTCATGGGTTTTGGATTCTAGTGCTTCATTTCATGCTACACCTCATAGAGGTTATTTCATTGATTATGTCCAAGGGGATTTTGGACTTGTTTATTTGGGGGATAATGAACCTTGTTAGATTATTGGAAAGGAAAAAGCTAAGATTAAGTTTTAGAAAGGGAATAATTGGCTACTACATGAGGTAAGACATGTTCCAAGTCTGAGTAGGAATTTAATTCCAGTAAGGCAACTTGGTGATGAGGGTTGTGTAGTTATTTTTAATGATAAAAATTGGAAGGTTTCAAAAGGTTCCCTTTTAGTAGCAAAAGATGTGAAAGTAGGCACCTTATATCTTTGTATAGGTCATACTATTCCTTATACTTTGATTGTTTCAGAGAAAAATGAATGGTCAGGAACAGTTGTTGCAATTAAGCAGGGAGAACAAATTGCTATTGTAGATTCTGATACAACGTTGTGGCACAATAGACTTGGGTACATGAGTGAGAAAGGTATGAAATCACTTCATTCAAAGAAGGTTTTATCAAGTTTGAAATGTGTTAATATGGATTTTTGTGAAAGTTGTGTGTATGGAAAACAAAAGAAAGTGAGTTTTGTGAAGACTAGGAAGGAAAAGAAAAGTGAGAGATTAGAGCTTGTGCATATAGATGTATGGGGACTGACTTAGGTGGTGGCTCTCATTATTATGTTACATGTATTGATGATGCAACTAGAAAAGAATGGGTAACCCTCTCTGTATTCAATTTTACTTACTCATGCTAATGAACCTGAATGTCATGATGAAGCTATGTTGGTGGATACTAGGATTCAATGGTAGTCTGCAATGAAAGATGAAATGGACTCTTTGCTAAAGAATAAGACATGGGATTAATGCAAATTTCCTAAAGATAAAAGAGCTTTATAGAATAAGTGGGTTTATAGGTTAAAATAAGAGGATGGAGATAAGAAAAGATTTAAAGCCAGGTTGGTTGTAAAAGGATTTGCATAGAAATAAGGTATCGATTTTGATGAGATATTTTCTCCTATTGTTAAGATGACTTCTATCCGTACTATTTTAATTATTGTGGCTACTGAGGATTTTCTTTTAGAGTAGCTTGATGTTAAAACATCCTTTCTTGATGGTGATTTGGATGAAGAGATATATATGGGTCAACCATGGGGATTTGAGGTCAAAGGTAAGGAGAACTTAATGTGCAAATTAAAGAAAAGTTTATATTGCTTGAAGCAAGCACCTTGGCAATGGTATCTAAAATTTGATAGTTTTATGCATGAGCATGGTTACAATAGGTGCCATTCAAATCATTGTGTTTATTTTAAGAAGTTGGATGATGAGAACTACATCATTTTATGTTTACATGTTGATGATATTCTTGTAGCTGGGTCTAACATGGATCACATTAAGGGGCTAAAATGCTAGTTAGCACATGCATTTGCTATGAAGGATTTGGGGGTAGAAAAAGAAATCCTTGGTATGAAGATTTGTAGAGATAGGAAGAATAGAACATTGACACTATCTCAAGCTGATTATGTTGAGAAGGTGTTGCAACATTTCTCTATGGAGAATGCTAAAGCTGTCAGTACACCTTTACCTGGTCATTTGAAGTTGACTAAGGAGATGTGTCCCAAGTCACAGGAAGAGGAGGATAAGATGTCCAAGATACCCAATGCTTCATTTGTAGGAAGCTTGATGTATGCTATGGTATGTACCAAGCCAAATATTGCACATGCAGTGGGATTTGTTAGTAGGTAAATGAATCATCTAGGAATTGAGCATTGGAATGCAGTTAAATGGATTCTCAAATATCTAAGAGAAACATCCAATAAGTGTTTACACTTTTGGGGCCCTACTACTAATTTACAAGACTATGTTGACTCAAATTTGGTAGAGGATATTGATACCAGGTGGAGTACTACAAGTTATGTCTTTACTATTGGTGGGGCAATAGTGATTTGAGTTTCTAGGTTACAAAAGGCCAATGCTTTATCTAGGATAGAGGTAGAGTATGTAGTTTCTAAAGAGGTAGCCAAGGAGATGATATGGCTTTAGTTCTTCTTGGAAGAATTGGGACACCTTTAGAAGGATAATTATTTGTTTACAAATAGTCAAAGTGCCATTCATCTTGTAAAGAATTCATCTCTACGTTCAAGGTACCATTTCATTCGATTAGTTTTGGAGGATAGACAATTAAAGCTGGACAAGATAGATACAAATGACAATCTAGTAGATATTTTTACAAAGGTAGTAACAAGGGAGAAGCTGAAATCCTCTTCAACTTTAGTTGGTCTTCTAGATTGAAACATGAATAAAAGAATAGCAGAGTCCAAGGTAATTTGATCTAGTAGGAGTCTCATGGAGTAGCAACATAGCTACAAGATCAATCTCCAAGTGGGAGATTGTTTTTTAGTGTGGAGCTTGATCAGTCCCCAACTGGTAGATTGTTATTATGGCAACTAATCAGGGAAGTACTATACATACTCCATAATTCCTTGTTGACATGTAATTATTAATTATAACACTAAAGTGGTAAAAATACTTGTAATAAAATGGCTTAGGGTTAAATATTGTTTCATAGCTGTGATGTGAAAATTAGTTCTTGTGGTGGTATTGGGTTGTAAGGGATTACAGATTGTAATTAGGTTGTGATCACTAGATCGTAAAATATTGGACTTTGTATTTGGTGGACATAGCCCATGGTTTGGGTGAAACACATTAAATCTTGGTGTCTTGTGTTCTTTTTTGTGTGATCTATTATTTTCTAATATTGGTTATATTTGCATGTTATTGTTATTTCTGTCCATAGTTTAATGCTAATAGATAGGTTACCACTATTCTTAAAAGTCTATCATCCACTTTGCCAATGATCACTTGGTGATGACTTCATGATTCGGTAACCATAAATACCTTAGTTACTCCCAACCTTGCTCGGTAGAGTGTATGACCCAATCTTACTCAGTAGAGAAGTTAACTTGGTAATAATTGATATTGTTCTTGTTCAGTGATCCCTTTGTATCTTGTATACAAATTTGGATCTTTGTCACCTTTCAATTGGAACTAATTTAAATGTCTTCTTTGATAGCCTAGTTCTAGTTATTCCTTGAGAACTTAATTAGGAATGGTAGAGTCATCAAATTCTTGAGTGACTTGACCATCATTACTCAAACTAGTATCCTTTGTAGACTTAGGAATCCAATGTTGTCTCAT
Source organism: Cupressus sempervirens (assembly GCA_028749045.1). NCBI lineage: Eukaryota > Viridiplantae > Streptophyta > Pinopsida > Cupressales > Cupressaceae > Cupressus > Cupressus sempervirens. Next base: position 493,924,548 of record CM053790.1, read on the forward strand.
CTACTTTTGAATGTTATTAGCCTTTGCCTTCTTTTCATCTTCAATTTCACCAGTATTCATACAATTCTTGGCAAGATGACCAAGTTTTGTACAAATAAAACATCTTTTGGTGGCATCTCTTTTCCTCATATGATGTTTAACACAATTCATACCAATGTGTCCAAATTCTCCACAATAATGACATCTACACTAGTTATTGTAATCTTAACTAAATATTGCTTTCACAATTTGTTCTGCAGGATTCAATGTCTTTGTTTTGCATTCTGATGCCTTATGTCCATGTTTCTTACATTTATGACAGCTACCTTCAAATTTTGGTTTCTCTTTGAATTCATCAACCCTATGAACATATTGATTGCAATTGTAGCATTTTCCATTGAATTTTTCTTTTCTATTACTCCAACATTTGTTTGATGTATGACCTATCTTACCATAGTGATTGAAAGTAGGTCTTTGATTCTTTTGAGCACCTTGTTTGGAGAATTCACCTTCTTCCTTGTATCCAATTCCTACTTTTCCCTTTTTCCCATAGAGGTTTTGCTTATTCAGTTGATCCATGTTTGCTTGAGATTTCATCATTCTTTCATTGATTTGCTTATCAATGTTTAGGTCATTTCTCAATATTTCACTATTTTTTTTTCAAATCTTAGCTCAATTTTTATTCTTTCATTGATTTTCCTTTCAAAATTTAGATCATTCCTTACTCTTTCATTTTCAAGTCTTAAGCTCATGATTTCCTCATTTTCATTAGAGATTTGATAAATAAGGTCTGCTTATTGAAGGGATTGGTTTTGGATTTCATTGTTCCTTCCATCCATTTCCTCTTTTATCTTGTTTCTTTGTTCCAAAACTTCACATAACCTTATTGATTGAATTTCTTGTTCTCTTTTCAACTTTCTTACTTCTTCTTGTAGGGAACCATTCTTCTCTAGGAGTTCTTTGATTACATCATTTTCTTCATCTGAAATGCTTGAAGGGAAAAAGTCTTCAATATTTTCTTCAATGTAAATATGATAATTCATTTTATTTGCAAGTTCCTTTCTTCTTTTCAGGGATTGGGAAAGTCGCTCCTTAGCTTTCTTGAGTTGGGCAATGGCCATTTCTAGATCCAACTTTTCATTTTCAATAGCTTTGTCAAGTTTGAATATCTCCATTTTCTTGATCTTTGCTCAAGCTATTAAACTTTCCTAAGAACCACAAAGCTCTGATACCTATTGTTGGAAATATTCAAGACTGCCAAGTTACTGAGAGGGGAGGGGTGAATTAGTAACTTCTAAAATTTCTACCAATTTCAATTCTTAATCTTGTAAATCAATTAACACTTAGTTCATCTCATCTAATCTAATTGCATGCAAGAGAAAATGAAAATATGAAAGCATCCACAACACTTGAACATAATGATTTGGTGACCCATAAACCTTCCAAATAGAAAGTAAAACTAGGGTGTGGATGATACCCATAGACTTTAGTACTGTAGTATAAAGTTGGCTAGTTAAGGCTTACATTGATCACTTCTAATGATCTATCCTATTAGGAGCAATTAGGAGTACTAGGTTCACATTGTGAGAGGATTTACAAACACACAATGAAGTATGCACTTGGTAAAGAGATTTATAAAAGACTATTTGGTCTACCTTGTTAAAGGATTTTGACTAGTTCACCTATTAGGATGAAGTAGTAGATCTTTGATTTGCAATTGAGTTTGCTGATAAAGATTCCTTAGTGTACTAATTACCTTTTTGTGATAGATTTTTCATTGCTACTCCTTATGCTAATATGGCCTTCATAAATCTTTATCTGCTACTATTTGAACTTTTTGGCATTCACAATACATATGCTCACATTTGCATTCTTGCTTACACACTTTCATGCATTCATGCTTTCATACATTTGAAATGATATAATACATTACATATATATACCAATCCAAATTACAAAGTCAGCCATGACACAGGTTAACAAAAATATTACAAAGTCAGCCCACATGAAGATACTTGGGTTTTCAAGACTAACTCAATGAGGTTCTGATACTCAACATCCACTATCATTGCTTGGCATCATCATGCTCTTGGTAGACATAGAAGCTTAGTCCATACTAATCACTTTCAAGTAGTCTTGAACTTAGTCTACAATGGTGACTTGGTAGATATTGTGCAACTCAACAAACACTAAATCACTTGGTTACCATGAAGTGGCTCAATCAATACTAGCTTCACATCACATGAACTGAGAACTTGGTAGATACTGCAATGCTCGGTAACCATTGGCTTCACATCAGATGAACTGTGAACTCGATAACCATTGATAAACTTGATATACATTGAAATACTTAGTTTGAGCTGCTAAACTTCACATTGAATAAATCTACTTGATAACCACTAGAATTAGTCCAAAGGACTCAATAGCAACTGTAGAACTCAGTGACCACTGAATTACATGACAAACATTGTAAACTATTCAATGAGCTTGGAAGATATATAGATTCTAAATAAGTGTGTGTCACTAATAACAAACTTGACTGATATGTCAACAACACTTTCATCATCATGAATTGTTAAAATGATAGTTATTTCTGAGTCTTCGGCTACCACATGATCAGTTTGGTCCCCTAGACTAGCAGTTGTGATTGGTTGTTCTATTTCTATCATTTAGGGCAATTGTTCTATTTTACCTTCTTCTACTAAGGTGTCATTTACTTGATCTTCTTCTTGGCCCACACCTTCTTCTTCTATTTCTATCTATTTTGAAGACACAAGGTCTTCCCTCCATTTGTTGAAAATAGTATCATCAGGCCAACCAAAATTTAAGATTCCACATTGTTTCTTGATTACAAAGCATCCTAATTTTTCTATTTCAACAAATTCTTGTCTGAAGTCATTGTAGAATAGTTTTACTTTGACATATTCTTCATTAGTCATAGCCCATAGTACATGTCCTTTTTCATTAATAACTTCATTCATTCTACAAAAAAGTAAATCATCCAATTCCTTCCCCCACTCTTCCTTTTATTTTACCTTATCAATCCTTTTGAGTGCACTGGGGAAACATCAAAAATTTCACCTTCATATTTTGAGCAACAAATTATTATTCATTTTTGGATAGAAACTCTTTTATCATCAAAATTTGTCAAATTATTGGTTATATCAAATGTCTTCTCTATTTGCTCACAAGATAATTGGATACTAAGATACACATGAGAGTAATATATTTCTCTTTGTCACTCAATTTTTGAATGATGGGATTTAGAGTGACTTTAGCACTTTTTATTTCATCCCACATATTAAGGATCCCCACTAGCTAGTCATAGAATGTTGTCTAGTTAATCTTATCTACTAAGTATAAGATTGTTTTTCTAATTTTTCCCTCATATTGATTGTTTAGCTCAACTTGTAATTCCCATAACTTAGTCTTTTCTTCTTCAAATTCCTCTACAATATAAAATTCAGGTCTCTATGGCATATCAAATAACTCAACAAGTGGAGTATACTTTAATGACTCAATAGGGGGGTGAGGGTATGTAACTCGAGGCTTTCTTGGTTCTCCTACCTTTCTCTTTCCTAGTTGTTTGTCCATTTGGGATACTTGATTTTCTAATAGCTGTATCCTCTTCCATTTTTCTTCATATGCCTTTAGTACTTCTTCAAAATTGGCATTGAGCTCTAGGAATCTACTTTTTTCTTTCTCTGCTACCATCATCCCAAAAGCTACCATTTCTTGAGTCATTTTACTGATCTCTTCATTGTCAACTTCATTTCCTCTATAAACTATGAGGGTGCCTACATGCTCAGCCTCTGAAATATCTTACATTCTAGTTTTATTTCTTTTCTCAATAGACCAAATTACTAGAACTTGGTGATCATTTCTAAATTTCACTCATCTATGTGCTTGCAATATTTCTTCTTCAATTTTATATTGCACATTTAGTGTGTAAGAAACAAGTAGAATCATTGTCAGTTTCTTCCCCAAAAATGTAGTTGACCTTTGGATCTCTATTTACTTTGATAGCCTTATCCCCTATATAGAAAGTTGCATAGGATAGGTCACATTATAGGTTACCTCCCATAGCAGCACTCCATTTTCTAGAGATAAACTTTCCATAATGTGGAGAAATATTAACTACAAGGACTGACATAGTCAACTCTACCTCATGGTATGCAACTAGCTTAAATGGTAATGCATTGGTAGTACCTATGACTAGCACTTCCATAGCATCCATACCTCTACACCTGCCTTGCCTTGTATCTACTTTCAAACCTAAAGCTTCCATTACTTTGATGGGTATAATGGTATTAGAGGCTCTTGAGTCTATAATGCAATTTTTTAAGGTTTTTCCTTTTATAATTAGACTAAGAAAGAATGGGTCAATATCTTTTATATAGGCTACTGATGAATCATCCAAAAACATTTCAAGAATTTGGAATATAATACCACTATCTTCTACCACCACTAGGGTTTTCTAGATGACACTTTGCTCAAAAATATTGCTACTATTTTCTATCCCACCCAACCATGACAAGGCTTTACCCTTATGCTCATCAATTCTAAACAATTCAGACAAAGGTACTTTGACAGTTATCTATGACAATATAGAAATCATATCAATAGGCTTAGACACAATCGACTTTACAAGAATACTTGGAATAGAAGTCTTTTTGACACCAAGCACTACCACTTGCTTGATAGTATTAGATCTTGACTTCTTCTCTTGCATAGTTGCTTTTACTAGTCCATTTTTTTAGAATTGGACTTTCTTATTGGGTTCCAACTTCTTAATCCTACTATCTTTAACTATAATTGTCTCTATATTAGTCTTATTGAACTGCTTCATTTGATATGTAATGTCCTTTATGAATATACCAGAAGGTTTCCTAGTATCATTATTAACTATTATGTGTCTCAAATTCTAATTGCTATGAACTTGATAAATCATCTCTAGAGTGATTAAATCAATTTCCTCTTTAAAAGGCATTCTTAAATTTACATGGTCAACTTCAAAAGATGTAACACATACTTAATCTTCATCATAAGTTTCATTATCTGAGAACACTTGCTGATGATGTAAGAAATTCTTTGATTTGCAATATCATTTTCATGTTCTTCCAAATTAGAAACTACATAGTCATCACACATGCTAACCATATTATAGCTTACATCATAATGATCTTTTTCTTCTCCTTCTTTCTCATTTTGTGCATTTTAATCAAAAGCAAACGACTAAGAAATTGCACAATAATTTGAAGAGTGAGGTGATTGACATATGATGCACCATGGTACAACATCATTCATATTAACAAAACTCCTTTGTAAAGGATCTGGTGTACCATTATCTTTTACAATTTGGGTCTGGTTGGGTCTGGGTACCAAGTGGGATTTACATTTGTTTTCATTTTTTTCTAGTTCTTTCTACCACCTTGGGGTAGATTAGTACACAATGGTATGTCAGGATTTTCTCTTGTGTGGGCTCTTGTATTTTTCCTCTTTTCAACCATTTTTACTACTTATCAAATAAGTTCTAGCTTCAAAACCTTAACTAAGTTGCCACCCTATTCTAGGGAACATATACCAATAAAATAGGTTTTGATTTCACTAGAAAGATACAAGATAATATGAAAATATCTAAGACATAGAAGAACCAATCAAAAAGAACATAAGACTACAACTCTTGCTTGATAGATAAGACACTTTATAGGGGCTGTACATGTTAGTGTACACTTGTGGTACTATGGTTTTTCTTCTTTCTTTTTAAATTCTTAAGTTTTGTCATTAAACAAGTCTACTATAACCATGAGAAGTACTAAAAAGATTTGACAAACATGTATACACCAAGACCAAAGAAACTACAATACTTCTTACACATAAGCATGTGTTAAGAAACTCCCCAGCAAAGTCACCATTGTGTTGGTGTTTTTCAACTATTAAGAAACAAAATGCTTAATATCAAGATAATAAAGAATACAATAACCTAAGGATCACCTACTTCTCATAAATAGTTATTTATTCTCAAATTTGAACCCAACTTCAATAAAATCATAAAAGATTTTCTATTCTTTGGGCTCTGCAAAACCAAGGTGGGAGCACCTGAGGGATGAAAGATTTTCAAATTGATATTACATACATATTTTATTCATTCCATGAAATTTCACATAATACACATCCCTTATAGCAGATTTGGTCACAAGTTCTTCTTAGATTTACAAATAATTCTAGGCAATAACAACTAACTAAAACATAAGAAGCTCTCAGCCAATGCGGTTAGGGACTTTGTGGAGAGTGAGAAGGAATTGAAGGCATTGAAAAAAATTGACACCTACTATGTCCCCGACTCCATGAAGAAGTGGTGGAGGTATGTTCTGAAATCTATTATTGAGTACATCACTTTGGACCCAAGGTTTGATAGAGCTCGAACCCACCATTTTGTTATTTTAAATCATTTTCGGAAGAAAGCCAGAATTTATTTCCCTTTTTATTTGTTAACCTCTATGAGTAAGGTGATGGATAGCTTCAAAAAGAAGCCCATTTCTAACCTGACTCTACATGAGGGGCTGTTGCTACTTATCCATGAGCACTTCAAAGCTTAGACTATTTTCAATGCCCCCCCCCAGATAGAGATTGTGGAGTCTGGAAGTTCCAGTTACTCCTCTGACTTGGATGATATTCAGAGCCTCAGTTCTGAGAAAGTTAGGATCTCTTCTTCAGGGAAAGTAGTGACTTACCATGCTAAAAAATCCCCCCCCCCCCCCTCCCATAACCCCAAGTAGAAAAATCCCTAGGGATCTCGGGCAAAAGCAAGCTGAGAAGGCTGAGGAGGGAGGTAGCGATGATGAGGAGGATCCAAAGTCTGAGGAGGTGGTTAAGGAGATGCAGGAGGAAAAAAAAGGAGGAAAGTGGAAGGAAGAAGCACAAGAGGGAGAGTTTGGTGGATGTGCACTCTCAATTTTAGGAGGCATCTGTGCTGCCCCTTTCTCCTGTCCATCTCCACCTTGAGGAGCAAAAAGAGGAGAAATTTGGGTATGCAGAAGGGGAAGTGTAAACCAATGACAAGAGGAAAGCATAGATCAACTTCAATGTCAAGACCACCAAAATGGGAATCTTTAGGGAGTCCATGAATCCCCAAATGCTCATGGATAATCAAGAAGAGCAGCAGCTGGAAGAATTAATTGATCCGATGATTGTGGCTATTTTGGACAGAGCTAGAGAGACAGGGATGAACCTTTTAAATAATGCTCGCAACAGCATGATTGATAATTTTAGATCAATCAAATGGCTTTTCCATGAGCTTGAGGAGGTTAAAGATTAGGTGAAACATATTGAGGAAACAAGGAAAGGAATGGATGCCAATAGGAGGATGGATTCAGCTAACAAGCTCAGTCTAGCAGAACAGAGGATACAGAACCTGGAAAACTACAATCACAACCTTGCGAATAAAATGTTTTCCTTGTTAAGCTCCATCAACAACAAGTTCATCTCTCTCATGGGCTGGATCAAAGATAGAGAAATGCATGATGATGAGGATGGTAATGACAAGGATGAGGCTAGAATGGAGGACGACCCTGCAAAGGACAACTCCACTTTTGCTCAGGACCAGGGGAATCAAAGGGCGCAATAGATGGAAACAAAGGAGAATCAACTAGCCTTTGAGGCTGCTTAGGTGATGCATGATATGGAGTGAAAGAATGAGGAATAACTCTCGCCTGTTCTTTTGTTTATCGTTGTCTTTTGGATTTTTTTTTTGGCTTTAGGTCGTGGCTTTGCTTGTTTCCTTTCCTAGTCTTTTCTCGAAACTCTTTCCTTTGGCTGGGCTTAATGCTTATCATTAGCCTTTGAACTTATAATTTTTTGGCTAGGATGTCATGCTTATTATCAACCTTCTTATGTACTAACTTTCGGGTTTCAGGTTTCCTGTAAAACTTGTTTATCTAATAAAAAAAAACTAACTAAAACATAGGGATTACATGTAAGCACATGTTGACCAACATTGACATTCTTCAAATAGTAAAGTAAAACTGATTTCAAATTTAAGCTTGATTCTTGTTCATGATCTCTCCATCTCCAATATGATACAATAGATTAGTGCCTTATCCATTGGGATTTAGAGTTCATTCAACTTCTATATCCTGATTAACTGCATTATAATCAATACTATCAATAATTCTTACTGAAAATTATTCTTACAAACATCCTTCCTATTACCATGCAAACCCTATCAACCTCATGAAGCATTTACTTGATTCATTGAATTAAAGGCAATAGTGAATTGACATACAACTTGATTTAATTGCATTCAGTTGAATAAGATTTTCTCATACAACCTCAAAATGACCAGGTAACAAAAATAGAGACAAGATTCAACATAAATAGATAAGGGGATAGTTCATATTTGAATTAATTTCCTTTGAAAATTGCACACAATTGAAAAAAACTTAGGATGACTCAAGATAAGACATCAAGATCCTACAAGAACAATGTATTCTCAAATATTTGCAGAGAAAACATCGTAAAGTTTACATTGAGAAACTAGACCAAACAAAGTTAGTAGAAAACTAAAATTATGTAATAAATTGGACCCCTTTCTCTAGCCCTTGAAACTCACTTATATAGTGTGAGATGCAACAAGCTTTAGAAATAGAGAACTGATAGCTATCCTTTACACAAAAGATTTTTTACAATTGTTGTTGTCATAAGAGACAAAATTTTGTGCAATAGAAAAAATTTAAATATTAATATTTTTTTTGGTGGGCCCTTTTTATGTTACACTTTCAAATACCATAAATTCCATGATTGGCCTTTTATTATTATGAATCCTAAGAATATGTGGTCATCAGGTTTATCAATCATGTGTCTAGCTTTGATCTCTATAAGGTCACTTCAACTTGAGGCTTTGCACTTTCATCATCATGATTTGTTAAAATGATAGTTATTTTTGAGTCCTCAGCTGCCACATCATCAGTTTAGTCCCTGGGGCTAGCAGTTGTGATTGGTTGTTCTATTTCTATCATTGAGGTTGATTGTTCTATTTTTCATTCTTCTACTAAGGTGTCATTTACTTGATCTTCTTACTAGCCCTTACCCTCTTCTTTTGTTTCCATATGTTTTGAAGAATCAAGGGCTTCCCTCCATTTTTTGAAAATAGTATCATCAGGCCAATCAAAATTCAAGAATTCATGATGCTTCTTGATTGCAAAGCATCCTAATTTATCTATTTCAAAAAATTCTTATCTAATGGCATTGTAGAACTGGTGTACTTTGACATATTCTTCATTAATCATGGCCCACAACACATGTCCCTTTTCATTAATAACTTCATTCATTCTATGACAAAGTAAATCATCCAAATCCTTCCCCCACTCTTCCTTTTCTTTTACCTTATCAATCCTTTTGAGTGCACTGGGGAAAAGATCAAATTTTTCTCCAACATATTTTGAGATTTTTTTTAATATTCTTTTTTGAATACAAACCCTTTTATCATCAAATTCTATCAAATTTGGTTAGATCAAAGGTCTTCTCTATTTGCTCACAAGATAAATGTGAGATACACATTAGAGTAATGTCTTTCTCTCTCTCACTCCATTTTTGAACTATGAGCTTTAGAGTGACTTTAGCACTTTTTATTTCATCCCACATATTAAGAATCCCCACTAATTGGTCATAGAATTCTGCTAGTTAATCTTATCTACTAAATATAAGATTGTTTTTCTAAGTTTTTCCTCAAATTGATTGTTCAACTCAACCTACAATTCCCATAACTTAGTCTTTTCTTCTTCAAATTTCTCTGTAGTGTCAAATTTAGGTCTCTGTGGGGTATTAGGAAACTCAACAATTGGAGTAGACTTGAATGGCTCAATAGGGGGGTTATGGTGTGTAACTCGAGGCCTACTTGGTTCTCCTACCTTCCTCTTTCCTAGCTATTTGTCCATTTGGGATACTTGATTTTCCAACAGTTGCATCCTCTTCCCTCTTTCCTCATATGCCTTTAGTATTTCTTCAAACTTGGTATTAAGCTCCAAGAATCTACATTTTACTTTCCCAACTAGCACTATCCCAAAAGCTACCATTTCTTGAGTCATTTTACTGATCTCTTCACTGTCAACTTCATCTTCTTTGTAAACTATAAAGGTGCCTACGTGCTCAACCTCTAAAATTTCTTGCATCCTAGTTTTATTTCTTTTCTCAATAGACCAAATTACCAAAGCTTGGTGATTATTTCTAAATTTCACTCCTCTATGTGCTTGTAATATTTCTTCTTTAGTTTTATATTGCACATCCTTTTACTTTCTGATAGAATAAAAAATGATAATGTTAGCTATGTCCCATTCAAGTAAAACCAAAACTCCTGACTCTTTCACTAACTGTCTTCTAGCCTTAGGAGTTAATTGGGAAAAGTCCTCCAAAAATTTGGCTTTAACTTCCTTCTCAACCTTGGAGTCTGACTTATTTGGTTGCTCTACTTTTATTGATTTGCATTTTCCCTCAAAATTGCCAATGTTTTTCCTCCACAAGAATTATGCAAATGCCCTAGATTTTACAAATTTTTCATCATCAATAAACTTTTGAGATGCTTGTGAAATTATAGGGTCAATCTCCATACATCTATAATTAGTAATAGTAAGGTCAAAAGATGGCATGGGGGGCTCCTCAGGCACTCCCCCTTCAATATCAGTAGTAGTAACAATAATATCTCCCTCCCCTTTGATTTGCTTCAACTATTCTCTTAGAGATGCCTCATCATCTACTCTAAGTAGGGTCTGGGATGGTGAATACTCTCTTGCTTGAGAGTAAGATCCTTGTTCTAGCCTCTGTCTCTTAGGGGCACTTGTGTCAGATGGGCTTCCTAATCTCGACCTTTTGTAAGGAGGGACATTCTACACACTCTAAACTATAACATATCCAACCCTTCTTTGAAATGTATATTGTCTTGGATTCACAACCATTCCCCTATTTATTCTCCTTTCTACATCTATAGATTTATCTAGATATGCTTTTGCCAAGATATCCTTTTTCTCATTCAAAGTTTGCATTATTCCAATAAAATTGTTCATCAGGACATCCATTTTGGCTCCCCAATATTTCTTTTCTTTGAATGGGTTCATACTTGGGCTCAAAAGAATTAATGAAGTCCAAAACCTTTCTATAAACTACCCATTTTTCTTTTCTAATTTCTTGTTCTTGTAATGAAAATACATTTCTAATGACATCTTCTAGGAAGTACACAATTTGTCTATGAGCTTTAGCTTTACTCCTTTCCCTAAGGAGGTCATAGAATCCTTCTGGATCAATGTAGCAAGTATGTGATTGGGCCATTTGATACTTATCCAAAAATATTCTCAGATTTCTCCATCTTTTCTTAACAAAAACAAAATCATGTACAACAGTGACAACATGGAAGAATGTGTCTTTACCTTTTCCTAGCAGATCCCTTTCCTTAATTGATCTGATCTATCATAATAACTCTACAATTTCTATCTTTAAGGGTACTTGATATGGTAACACATGGGGCTTTCCCAAAAAACCATAAACTCTAAAAATAGTGGAAACAGGATATGGGATGATATCTCCCCAATTATGACTAACCAATAACCCCTTGGCATGGTCCTGTTGTAGTGTCCACAACACACGCCCCATTCCTCACTAAGAATGGGGACCCCGTACTTTTTTTGACTCCCAGACTCATAGTTCGGGGGTCAGGAGAAGAAAATTTAGTTATAATTTTAGAGTCAAAAAAAAAAAAAAAGTAACAAAAAATCAAAAAATTGAAAAAATAAATATAAAAATATAAATAAATAAATATATATATATATATCATCATTAAGTGCGCATGCCACCAAGGGCAGCGCGCACACCCGAGTGTCGCGCGTGCCACCAAAGGCCGCAAGCACCACCAAGGCTAGTGCTTACACCCGAGAGTACGCATGCCATTGAGGGCCATGCACGGATAAAGAGCATGCGTGCACTTTGGAGCACCGCGCGCACCACCAAAGGTCGAGTACACACCATAAGCATTGCAAGCATGCCACGAGCAGCACATGTGCCATCAAGCACCGTGAGCATGCCATATCGCACCGCACCTCCCATTCACCTCCCATGCACCATGCAGCTAGTTTTTAGGGTTTTTGGTCCAGTGTCATTAGGGTTTTCCTTAACTAAGCATTTTCATCTCTCTGAACTAATGTTTGCTTCTTTTTGTAGGTAAAAAAGGCATCATCAACTTGTCGGGGTCATAACTTTTGACTCGAGCCTCGGAATTCAAAACCGTTTACACTTTTGGAAAGAAGAACTGAAGATCTAATTTTAGTCCCTAAAATAGTGAGCCTTCAATTGCAAAATTTTTGGGACTAATGGAAGTTTCAACTTGAAATTTTGAGCAGAAGACCTCCGAAAAAGCCATTTAAAAATGCCTAGAAAAATTTGTGAAAAAATATGAAAAAGTTTCAAACATTTGATCATCTGGATCACTTGGTTTTTCGTCGGGAAGGATAGGGCAGTTGGAGAGAAGACAAAGGTCGAAGATATAGAGGTTGGACACAATAAGAAAAATAGGCTCCTCATCTTATGTAGCTATTAATGATGAGATTCAACACAAGTGCCTTGGGATTTTAGATTGAAGAAGAAGAAGGAGTGCAAGTTTATGGAAGTGATTAGCTATAAAGAGGGTGTAAATCATCAAAAAAGGGGAAACAATGTATACAAAAAATGATCTAAAACCCCATTTGAGAAAAACCTAGAAATCATTTTCAAAATTGAGAACTCTGATTTTTTGGCGAATTGAGCTTCTGAGGTCCGCAACTACATAGCTCTATAGGTACACAAGTCCATAGGTACACAGGTTTGCAGGTCCACATTTTTGAGCTCCGTAGGTCTGTAGCTCCACATTTTTGAGCTCTGCAACTCTACAATTTAGAGGTACATTGACAATTGACTGCTAATTCCAAAAATAGCACTTTCCATGCATCGAGAGTGCATTCTGATGGCAAGTTAACTCTAACACATGCCTAGTGAAGAGCCAATTTCCATTTTAGATGCCTCCAAGAACTTCCACCTTGACTGATGGCTTCCTCCTACTTTCTCTTTCATGCTTTTTTTTTTTGACATGTAAAGGACTCGTGCATCCAATTAATGAATAAAATATGCATAGAGTTCCTCTAAGCACTAGTTAGATTGTTAGTTTTTATATATTTAGTTTGTTTAAATGTTTTTAAAGCATTTTATTGCATCAAGATATCTCTCACTCTCAACACAAATTGAGGAGATGATTTCTTATAAATACCCCATTGTAAAATGTAAAAAGGGCCACCATTATTATGCAATAAAATTATGCTTTTGGTGCTAGCATTCAAAGTGTAGTTATTCTTGCCTGAATGTGTCATTGTTTTGTGCATTTTATTCATGAGATTGTGATTGAGCCAAAGGTTTATTGTGTTGTTTCTGGTTGTGCGATCTTTTAGTTTTGATGTTTGCTACAGATATATGAATTCCACTGACATAATGAGCTTGAGAAGAGATCACTTGATTGTGTCTCCATAGCTTTCAGTCTCGCATGAGTGCACTTTCCATGGCCTTGCGATTTGATGAAGAGTGAAACATCATTTGATTTGTTAAAGATTCTCATTGACGATTGCATCAGTGGATTCTAGAAAGTGTTGCTCCTATTTTCATTGGTTTCCTACAAATTTCTTTGAAGGTTTAACTCATAGCGTGTTGTGTTTTGTAGCTTATGTCTCTTTAGGAATTTTAATTTCAAGTTATTTGATTTCACGTTATTTGCTTTTAGTTTGGTTATTTTCTTTGCTAACCCCTTGTTAGAGTAGGACCTCATAGTAGCTGCATTGTTAGAGTTGCATTCATTGAAAAAATAGAAAACACAAAAAAAATTGTTCTTTTGGTGTGATATTTTGAGATAGCAAACAGATTTTACTTTGATTCCAAGGTAAAAGAGTTTTTAGAACTAGCAAATGCCTCCTTGTGAACACTCACATTTATCTTTTACTAAGCGGATTTTGCTACACCGCAAGACAAACACTGAACCTTGGAGTGGATCCTTAAAAAGATTTTCTTTTCAAGAGAGGAATTACACTGTGAATTCCTACCGTTGACCTCATGCAAAATGAATGCCCAACAAGTCCTTGGGTCTTATCAATTATAAAAAAGGCTATGGGATTCTAGGACTAACTCCTTTAAAAAGTAATCTAAGTCTTGAAGAAACATACTTATCAAATCTAACATAGCTAGCATTTGTAACTTCTCATGTCATGTCAACACTCCATAACTGAACTAGGAGTTTCTCTCCATCTCTCTCTAGTTTCAATTTCATTTCCTTGGAGAAGAAAGTTACTCCCTTATATAGAAATATATATATGTCAAAAGAGAATACTAGTAGAAATGCCTCTTTACCTTACCTTGAGCTATTCCAATTAGACCATTGTGAATTTCCTCAGCTAAGTAGGTGGAAAATCCCAAATTGTATTGTCTAAGCTATGATGAGAACACTAGAACCCTGAATATAATCTTGCTCATCCATTCCAAATATTTTGTAGAGAGAAAGATATAAAGTCTATGCCCTAGGATTAAAATATTTCTTCATCAAGGGCTCTAGGGTATTTAGTGTAACCAAAGGCAATTATCCAATCTTGACAAAATGTTGTTGCAGTGGTCCTCCCCTTAGGTATACCTTCTGTGCATCATACCTTTCCTAGAATTATTCAATATTAATTTTTTCATGGAGGAAATAGTGGGGGTTGAGCTTGAACACTTCTCTAATTGATACAAGTGAAACCCTAAAGAGGTTATCCCCCACATGGTTTTTACAATTCTAGTAATTGGGTCATATTTCCTAGCCATGTCAGTTAATAGGTCACTATAAAAAAAAATATCCCAGGAATGATCAATTTTCCAATATCAAACTCCCACACATTGCTCATTGGGGTGTCTAAGTTACATTCTGCAAACCATTTTTTAAATAGTTCCAAACCCCCATTGAAACTTGTGCATCTCTCAAGTAATTGGCCATCATAAAAACCCTCACTAACCACCAACCTAGGGTTTTTTGGAATGAAGTCTCTACCCTTTGTTAATTCATTGACAGAGGGAGTCATTTGTTCAAGAACATCACCATGAAGAGATCTTTTAAGGTAATCCACCATACAAAAATATCCTTGTGGGGAGACATCTTCAATTTGACTTTGCACAATTATAATTTCTCAATATTAAAAGTTATAGATCACTTACTACCTGATTCCTACTTTCTTTTCTCTATGAATTGCTCTATAAATTACTGAAAACCTTGTAGAATTTCATGCCCTTGCTCCAAAAACCTTTGCACTTTGATAATTTTCAATTGTGTGACTTAGTAATGGTGAATTTTGAAATATATTGTAGCATTAAAATTCACATGAGGTACCATTGATAAGGATTAATATTGTATAGTCACAAATTTGTGCTAGATTGGGAAATTTGAATTATTCCTATTGATCCTCAAGCATCAGATGTTCTACTTTGAAACTCAAAAAGCTACAATAAAACCTTACAAAACATGCCATGCATCAAATAGGTGCATTCCTATAGTACTTAAACTTTGAGCACTTTCATAATGCAATGAAGCATCAATCATCAATCTTTTGAAGATCGATGATCATGAAAAATTCACTATAACCTTGCAAATAAAATTCTTAAAATGTTGTCCAACTATCATCTTCATTTCTAGCTTGATGTGACTTAACAAATCTCTTAGCAACTGGTCCCACTATGCCAAGTGGCATGTCGATGCTTTCCTGCTTTACTTAAACTTTAGTCATCTTAGTAGTGTCGGTAAGTACTATCCATTGATTTATCCAAAATCAATGATGTGATGAAATGTAGTGCCTCTCCCATTTGACTTTTGTTAGTCATCCTGATGGATGCAACCTTGATGATCTTTTTTTGTGATGGGATCATGATTGTGACCCTGAGTGGTCTACATCGTCGAGATGTTTGGATTTATGTTGTTGTATTAGTTGCTTTGTTTATGCTTTTGACTGATCTATGTGATTATGATGCAATTTATGGTTCACTGAGGTTTGTGTTAGTGGTTACCAAGATCGATGTGGTATCATGAGGTTGTTCCGTGATTACCTTGAGATGTGTGCAAAGATTGCACTATGTACTTTTTACCATGCTACACTGGACTAGGTTCTTATAGCAGTGGTTAGTCATAGTTATGACTGTGTTTGCTTATGTGTTTTAAGTGCCTTTTTAATGCAGAGTAATCAATCATTATTAAATGCGTAAGTAATTAAATGGATTGTTCATGTTGGATTCTTTGGTTAGGTATTGTGGACATTTACCTTGTTATATTTCTGATTAGAGAGATAATTGTTACTCTTGTTATGTTTACATTTGAGAGGACCTGAAGGTCAGATGTTACACCTTGATTTCAGTATCATAGATTTTAGAATACTATTTTGTTCAGTTAATCATATTGCATGATGATGCCATTTTGAGATGACAGTGTGTTTTTATGATGATATCTAGTTATCTGGTTTTTGGACATACCTCTTGTTAGAGTAAATAATTAATAATTAATTATTTATTCTATTACTTAAGCTTACTTAGGTTAATGCATATTTAGTATTTAATGCTTGTAGTGGTTGTTGTTGACAACTTGGGAGTTTTCTCCTTTTTTAGCATATTCCACTTTCTGAGGATATGTGCTGAGTTGTCATTTTTGTCCTCTACCTCCTTCTAGCTTGTTCTACAAGCTTCCATGAGGCCTTTTTAAACGGTCTCTCTCTCATTGTAAATTATTCCATTCACATAGCAATTTCATTTTCCTATTGTGAAATATTTGCTCTTGCTCTTTCGGTTTCTCTTCAGCAAGCTATTTGCATGTAGGTGATCTTGGCGACTGCGGAGTTGGATTTCATCAACTCCTACATGGTATCAGAGCCTCCCTGCTGCTTCTTGTTTGAAGGATTTGTGAAGCCGTGATTTGAAGTCACAAACCCTAGTTTGTTTGTGCATTTTTTCTTCAAATCAGGGCTAGAGCGAATTTTTGGAGCACTTTTAGCCCAAACGGGCATCACCATTGGATTCGGAAGGCCATTTACAGTCAAAATTCATATAAAACTTTCCGTTTTTGGAGACAGAGCTCCGGAAGGCAAAATTTTTTTACATCGAAGCTTTCGTACGGACTGTACGGACGATTTGCGATTTTAAAATTTAAAAAAAAGGCTTCTTTAAGGCGCTCCGCCAGGGCACCACCGGCGGGCCAACCCGACGCCCCCAGCGCTCCGCCACCAGCACAGCACCACCGGCGGGCCAACCTATTTTCGGCCGCCGCAGCGCCTCCGACAGGCCACTCCGCCAGCGGCCCCCGCCGCAACGCCACCCCAAACATTCGCCGCCCGGGCACAGCTGCCTCCACCACCATAGATAGCGGCACCACCGGGTTTTCCTCCCGGGCGCCACCGCCACTGGCGGTTTTCGCTGCTCCGCCGCCTTGCGGCCTCTCCAACCACCGACCGCCACGTGGCTGCTGACAAATTTGCTGACGTCATATTTCGGTCAGCTGACGTCACTTTCACGGCATGTGACATCACCTTGCCGTAACGGATTTTTTTTCCGGCGACAGGTTTGTGACGGGCATACGGCCGTCAAATTTATACCAGTGTCTGTAATTTTTCAGCAAGTGTATTTTTTTGAGCAGCAGTCGGTTTTTTGGCTATAACTTGAGCATACGAAGGTCTTTTTCCGATCCGAAAGAAGCGTCGGAAAGCTGACTCAGAGATGGACACATTGGTGCTAGTTTCGCATGATTTTAAGTTCGTTTGAGCTTCCATTTTTGGTGTCAAAGTAGAGGCTTTTTCTGCATCAACAAATCCAGGTTCATTTCCAGTTTTTTGCTTTCCTTAGCTATTTTTTTGTGGTATTTGGGAGATATTTTTTGTACGTTTGTGGGGGGGTGTCTTTCTTTTCTGTAATTTACTTCAGTTAAGACCCTTCTACTTTCGTCTTCTTCTTTCTCTCAATGGCAGATCCATCTATATCCCGTCTCACACCACACAACTACCACACATGGAAGGCACAAATGACTAGACTTCTAATGTCAAGAGGTCTATGGTCTTGTCTGGATGAGCATCAGCCTAATCTCCAATGACCTTTTGAGATTCTACAACACAGGAACAAGATGGATGAAGCCATGGGGCTTATTGCACTCAACATTTCAGATAGCTTGTTGTTTCACTTGGATGGTTTGACTACTCCACGGGCTTATTGGCTAAGATTTCAGACTTTGTTTGGACAAGTGAATGAGTTTCAGGCACTTCAGCTAGATGCAGAATTGACTTCTTTGACACCTGATCACTTTCCCACCATTGAGGACTTCTTGATGAAGTTCAAATCTCTACGTACACTTTTGCAGGGATGTGGGAAGAACAAAATAGATGATGAGTGTATCTTTTTGGTACTCTCAAAGTTAAAGGGACAGTATCAGATCTTCTCTTCCACTTTCTACTCCACTATGGATGCCTTGGGTGATAGACATAGGATGCCCTCATTTGAGATATTTTGTAATCGGTTAACCCGTGAACAATCGAAGATTACTCAAATGGATTCACTTTCAAGTTCTCAGTCACAGGCATTGCTTTCCAAGGTTACACAGGAACAGAAGTTGAAGCAACTATCAGATCCCTCTTCTACTAGTTCATCATCTTCTAACAAGAAGGAGAAAAAGAAGACCGCAACTCCTACCTGTTCCTATTGTGGGAAAGGATCTCATGATGAGGCACGTTGTTTTCAGAAGAGATGTGATGGCTATGAGAAACAGATTGCTGATTTGCACGCTCTCTTTCAGAAGAGCACTATTTCCTCTCCATCCTCTTCTACCTCACAAGGGTCTTCTTTTCAGGCTTCTTCCACCTCTTCAACATCTACATCAGATCTTGGAAAGGGTCATGCATTACAGGCTTCTATTGCATCTTCTTCACAGGTTCCTTGGATACTGGATTCAGGTGCTTCTCACCATATGACATCTTCTCAAGGTGTCTTCTCCACTCTTGAGGCTTCTCCTATTCCTCACATTCTCATGGGGAATAACACTGCATTACCAGTCTATGGGAAAGGTTCAATTCACATCCAAGATGGTATATTCAATGATGTATTGTATGTTCCATCTTTGTCTGCCAACCTTCTCTCAATTTCTCAGATTACACGCAGTGGATCAGGGAAGACAGTTGAGTTCACTGCTGATTCAGTCTTCATTCGAGATCGTGCTACAGGAGATCTTATTGCTACAGGGGAAGTTGATCCTTCCACTCATCTCTATACCTTCTCACACTTTGGTCCACCATCTCCTTCGCAGGAGCATCGTGTGGTGCAGTCAGGACACTTGAACCTTTGTATTGTTCCTGAGATCCCTATTTTGACTGCCACACCACAACTAGATGAGGGCTTTTCCTCTCTACAAGATTCTCCTTCCGCTCTACCTGATCTTCCAGCTTCATTTATTGAGACTCTAGGTACACTTGTTGCAGATACTTCAGTGGACATTCATGACAATGTCATCCCACCTGCCTTGGGGATTCCCTTTTCGGTTCCTCATACATTCTCTTCTGGACATCAGCTAGGCTTTCCAATTGCTCCTCTCACACAGGGATTTCCTTGTTTCGTACCTTTGTTCCTTCCGAATTGGAGTTTCATTGGTTCGATCATTTCTACAGGAGCTCCATCATTATGGGGGGGGCTTGGTGTCTATTCTCTTGGGGGGGCTGGTTGTACTTATGGTTTTGAGAGAGTCTCTTGAAACATTTCTGGCGGAAGTTGTCCTTGGGGGGATTGGTTGAGGCCTTCCTTCCTTCACTTCATGTTTTTTTTAGCATGTTGTTTTTACCTCTTTTTGGAGGAGGGTTTTTCCCACAAGGTTTTCCCTCTTTCTCCATTTTACAGAGGTTGCATTGTACATGGGTACCTAACATGGCCTCGTTGCCAGGACCCATTTTGCATTTCATCTTAGTTTTGTGAGCTTAAGGCATTTCCCTAAGTTGCACTTAAGGGGGGGTGTTAGAGTAAATAATTAATAATTAATTATTTATTCTATTACTTAAGCTTACTTAGGTTAATGCATATTTAGTATTTAATGCTTGTAGTGGTTGTTGTTGACAACTCGGGAGTTTTCTCCTTTTTTAGCATATTCCACTTTCTGAGGATATGTGCTGAGTTGTCATTTTTGTCCTCTACCTCCTTCTAGCTTGTTCTACAAGCTTCCATGAGGCCTTTTTAAACGGTCTCTCTCTCATTGTAAATTATTCCATTCACATAGCAATTTCATTTTCCTATTGTGAAATATTTGCTCTTGCTCTTTCGGTTTCTCTTCAGCAAGCTATTTGCATGTAGGTGATCTTGGCGACTGCGGAGTTGGATTTCATCAACTCCTACACCTCTAAGTATGTTATGTGATGGATTTAATGCTATGGTTATTTACTTCATTCCTGTGTTGTTATGCTTTATGCGAATGTGAGTGATGTAAATAGATTATTTTAATATAATTAAATAAATGGTTAAATTAGGTGATTTAATGTATTTTTTCTTCGGCTATGTTATTATATGCAATTGCACTTGATCATGTTGTTTAGTGTGCAGGATTTATATCCCTGGCAGTGGCACATGGAGCTAGTGATTCAGCCTTTCATATTTTACCACTGTCGTCCTGGTATGGTCGACGTATCCTTAATTAAAGTGTTTAAATTAAACCATTCAGTGATTATTAAATCTGAACTCATTTGCATTATGTGATTAGACTAGTAAGTGTGTCTGTGCATTTAGAGGTTTGCATTGTCGCAAAAGTTATTAAGGAGATTTATGTGTTTTTGGGTTTTTGGGCTTTTAAATTGATTTAATTTAATTTCTAGCAGCCTTGCCATAGATGAATTCTTATTTATAGGAATAGCCTATTTTCGTTTGGGTTGATTCAGGGTTTAACTAGGTTGGCTAGTTATTTGCCCTAATCGATTATTCACTTGAAAAGTGAATAAATATCCAAAGAGGAATTTAATTCCTCACTTCTCACTTTTGAATTGGAAAGTTGAAGAGTAAAACCCAAAATCCTCTTCATGAGGATTTACTATTTTGTTCGTTGTGGGAGCTACGGGCATGGGATCATCGTGAGGTTGAGCTCGTTAGATCCAGCTCGGGGAAACCTTGGATTGTCGCAATTTTTAGCCACTTCTGTGGACGTTTTATTTTCTGGTTCAATTTTTCATTTTGCCCTTTTGGCTTTGAGGTAGGGCTTTCTTGTTTTATTGTTTCGTCTCTCTTTCTACTTCTATTTTTGGTATCTATTTGTTTGGAGGTTGAGAACTAGTGTTCCTCTCCATTTCTGTATGTTAGTTCTACTCGGTTGGGCAGGTACAAACATTTCCCTATTTTTCGAGATGAGGGTTTGGGATTTTACGCCATTATGCTGGTTGTTTTTGCATAGGGTGTTTGATTCCATTTATTTTTGGATTTTTGGGGATTTTGAACCCAAAGGTCAAATGGGTTTTAATTTTGAAAATTTTCCAAAATTTGGGGTTTTTACCTTGTTTTATGTGCTACCCCATTTTCTTAGGTTTTCTTGGCACAATGTGGGTCGTGAACTTGGATGATCCATTTGGATATCAGTCAGACCACTTATGTACTTTTATGTTGCATTGCGATGCATGTTGCACCCGTACTCCCAACATTGCATTCGATTGAGTGATTTTATACCTGTTGTTATGGTTTTTGTTGGTCCTTTGCTTTTGTTTCTTGAGCGTTAGGATTCCTGTAGAATCCATACTCTTGAATTAAGGCCGGTTGAGTAAGTTCATGATGTTTGATCTTGTTGCATCATTGGGATTTGTGTAGAATCCATACTCTCGAATTGAGGCCGATTGAGTGATTTCATGATGTATGGTTTTATTGGCTTTGGGATTCTTGTAGAATTCGTCCTTCCTGTGTTGCTTTCATTGGGTGTTCTCTTTGCATTATGTTCTCATCCTATCCTTGTGTTTTGATCTTCATGATGGTGGTGCGCCACACACGAGTATATGCACATATGTTTGTCAGAGGACTTGCAGGTCTCGACCTTCCATGTCTTTTTTGGAAGTTTTGATCATTAGGGTTGGAATGGGAGTATGCATGCCCATGGGCACTTTTTGTAGGATGAGCATGGGTAGGGTAGGGTAGCATATGGAGGGGGCTTCTATCTCACAGCTCAGTGTTTATGGCACCAGAGGTTGACAGAGGATATGAAGTTTTAAGTAAGTGATAACTAAATTTAAATGTGTGAGTGTTAATAAAACTTAAGATAATAAAATGTGTGAGCACCCGATTAAGTTCGAGGACAGAATGTGTGAGCACCCATTTAAGTTTGAGGACACACGATCCAAGCTTGGGCTTTTGGATGCCAAGCGACTCTCCATGGTGTTAGCCCCTACTTAGTAGCCTATTGAGTGTTTGACCAGGACCTATACTCCTTGCATTATCTTAGGTTCTTAGTTGTAGCCATCATACTGTCGGGCATGAGTGTTAGCCATGGATGTTCTTTTATGTGTTTGTGGTTGGATCATTATCTCCATCAACATGGCGGGTGTGGACCTACAGGTTCTACATGGTTTGGAGGTGTAGCTACCTTTACTACTGCTAGGGATCGGTGTATAGAGAAGATCTTTGTCCTAGTGGGGCCATTGCTGGATGTCTTCACTTGATACTTTGAGTTTCAGAGTATGCTTTCTTGCAATTTGTGCTTTCATTTGGATGCTTGTATATCATGTTTAGATGATGTTAGTTTATTTGATGCATTCCCTTATCATGATGTTTAGCATATGATTAGATGATGTTATTTGATTTAGTAGTATATATTTTTCTTATTGTTATTTAGCATGTAATAGGAGATGTTATCTACTTGTAGGATTATCTGATGCTTTACTACTAGCATGTTAGATTTCCTTATGCTTTTGTTGGTAGCATGTTTAGTAGTGACGTCCCTATTATGATAGTACTAATGATTTGGTCAGTGGCTTGGGATGTTATGCACGGGGGATGGCTAGGACCCACGATGGTCTTATGATGCTATTGATGGTTGGGAGGAACCGCGTACTTAGTTTGGTTGTTCAGCTCTCTGCGATGTTTATTTCAGTGTGTTCTTTGCTGTTGTAGTTTAGATGGATAGATGTTCTTCATTCTATGTTTTTCTTGCACTTGAGTGTTCATTCCTCAAGCCTTTGTGGATCTAGTACTCCCTGGTGTGGAGGTTCTTTTCTCTATTTTGGTCCTTTTTGCTTTTGGGAGTGTTTTCGTGTTCTTTGGGTGACATTTGTTCAGCATGGTGCGACATTAAAAATGTATCGCATGCCCATGCAAACTATGTCGTACGACACTGTAAAGTGTCGCACGCTTTCTTGAGAAATGTCATATGACACTGGAAGAGTTTTTCACACCTTCTTGAGAAGTTTCATACGACACTGAAAGAGTGTCGCATGTCTTAAGGAGAAGTATCGCCCTCCCTTAGTAAAAAATGTCGCACAATTTTTGTAAAAAACCTGCGCATGCTGTTAGCGGGCACTTTTCTTCATGTTTCAAAATTCCTGAGAGTTGTTTTGGATACCCTTTTGGGTGTTCTTCAACCCTATGTTGTTGCATTTTGAATTATGTCATTTTTTCTTATTTCCTATTTTCGTGTTTCTGTTTTAGTCTCTTGGGGTTTAAAATATATTGTTTAAGTATAGGTTGACGTATACTTAAGATATATTTTAATATATGCGATGAATCTTTTGAGATATCTTATACTTAAGATATATTTTAATATATGTGATGAATCTTTTGAGATAGGTTTTAGACCCCTTGGAGATAAGTTATGGATTCTAGGAAATTTTAGGGCTTCGAAAATCCAGACTTAGCCAATTTTTAGGGCTTCAGGATTTAAAGCTTAGCTAGATTTTAGGATTATGCATTTTACCCCATTTTGGTGTTTTGTTGATGAGTGGTCGTTCTTGTGCCCTCATCTTGTTTGTGGTGGTTGTTGGCTTTGTTTGGGTGTGTCTGTTTGGTAGTGGTGTTTGGAGATTCGTTGGTTGTCAGGATTGTGGTGAAGTCTTTTGTTGCAATCTTTGTGATCTCTGTATGATGTTGTCATGTGCATTCATACTTGTAAAAAAAAAATATCTTGGCTTGATTTGAATCCTTGTTTCCAAGGATCTTCGGGCGGGGCATTACATGAAATCATGCCTCTTGATGTCGAGTCAGCAACACCAACCAATGAATGCATTATGTTTGTGCCAATGTGTTTGACAACTCTACCATAGTACAAACTATGTTGTTTAATTTTCATAGAAGTGGGTCTATGACATCATCATATGCCACATGTCAAGGAGGTGCTTTCCAACCTTAGTTAAAGTCCATTCACTTTTAGATTATGAGCATGCAAATAGTGTACAATATATATCCTTTGATCTATGTGAAGCATTCCTCATGACATCATGAGGGCCAAGTGTCACCAAGATGCTTCCCTTCTTTGATTAATGACCATGCATCATCATTATGTGATAAAGTGCCCATCATTGATCTTCCAAAGATAAATAGCTCAATCAACATGGAAGAAAAAGCAACTCCAATGCATGGGCTAATCAATGATATTTTTGGGAAATGGAATGTGCACTAACAATTTCTACAAAAGTCCTCAAAAGTACTGATAGCCTCTGACATACTCTAGCCTTTATAGTGAAGTTACAACCCATGTCATCAAGTGATATGTGTTTTAAAGGTGTTTTCCCACTTTTCTTAAACTTCAAATAGATTTATATTATAGGGATGTGCCTACCATTGATCTTGGAAAGATCAATAGTTAATCAAAACAAAACACCATAGTTAAGATGTTACATAGAAAGGCATCAAGAAAGTTAACCACGGTTAGGGCATGTTTAAAAAAGGTTTAATTCAAGGGAAGAAACAAAATGACCTTGGGAAAAATAAAATTTAGGATAAGTATGTCCTACACAACTTTATTTGAAAAATTAGATTTAATTACTTTTGAGGGCCAAGGTACACAAACAATGGTTTATGAAAGCTTTAAGAAATTTCATCTAGGGTTTTAACAAGCTCATAAATTTTGAAACATAACCCTAGGGCTTTTCACTATGAAGTACAAATTGTCACAAAGGGTGAAAATCCAAGCCAATAGTGGCTCTGTATGGGGAAAATGAATAAGTAATAATTCATATTAGGGCTTAGAATCCTTGAGAGATGTAGACCACAAAATTGACCATCTTTCTTATTTAACAACTCTGAGAGAGCAATAGTACCTAGAAATAAAATATATATAAGGGCTATAAAAGAGACACAAAGGATTCAAATAATGTAAAAAAACCCTAAAATAGTGTTCATGGAATAAACAAGTATTTTAAACAAAAATACCTCTTCGAGAATTGTTCATGAACTGCTAGCTCAAGAATATTGCCTGATAGATTCTTCAGAATATAAGATTCCTCTCCCCATGTAGCTTTAATTAGATAGGGACCTAACCATATAGGATCAAATGTATCATGTTTTACCTTATCCTCAATCCTGGCATTCCACATGAGGACCAAATCTTCAACTTCAAATTTGTTTCTCACTATTCTTCTATCATAGAGTGCTTTGAATTGCAACTATAATTTCTAGTTTCTGAGAGATGCTTCTTTCTTGGTCTTAGTTTTCCCTACTAACTCATCCAACCTTTCTTACATTTCATCAATAATGTCCTCATCATACAGTTGAATATAATTTTATAGGCCCACTATGTTGTTCTATGACATTCTTGCTTAGATCCCATATACAATGTCAAAGGGTGCTACACTTATGGCCTTTTTCACAGTCACCCTATCATCTCATATTGCTAACTACAATTTAGAATCTTAGGCTTTCTTATTATCATTCAAGGTTCTCTTTATTACTTTCATCAAGCTTTTATTCATGGATTTAGCTTGTCCATTCCCTTGTGGATGATAGGGAGAAGATGGTGATCTTATTATCCCATACTATTCACAAAAATTTATAAACTCCTTAGATCTAAAGCATGTTGCATTATCTATCACAATCCTCTGAGGATAACCAAATCTTGTAATGATATTATTTATCAAAAAATTGTTAACAACCTTGCAAGTTGCACTTCTTGTTATAATTGCCTCCACCCACTTTGTGAAGTAGTTAGTAACAACCAAGATCCATGAATTACTAGTACTAGACTTAGGAGAGATTTCAGCTATAAAATCCATCCCCCATTGTTGGAATGGTGCTTGAACTTCCACTAGCTTTAATGGGGTATTACTTGAAAATTTTGATTTACCTACAAACCTTTGACAAGAATCACACTTTGTGACCATTACTTGAGCAATTTTGAAAAGGGTTGGCCACTAGAATCTAGCTCTCATTACTTTTTGTGCAGTGGTTTTGGACATATAATGTCCTCAATAGACTCCAACATGCATTTTCTTTAATATCTCCTATGGTTTCTCTTGATCAATACACTTTAGTAGAACTCCTTCAAAGTTTCTCCACCACAAGTTGTTCTCAACAATGATATATCTAATGGATTGTAACTTTATGCTTCTTTTATCATTTTCAATCAAATGGGAAGGAGCTTCCATACTCTATAGATAGTATATAATATTAGCATACCATTCATAGTGTTTCATATCACATAGATCTAATCTTAGGTCATATATTACCAAATTGATTTGATTAGCATCCAAGTTGGACTAATTCATAAGCTTAGCCAACCCTTTAAATCTTACCAATTTTTTAATTTGAATTTCAATATTAAATTCTTGAATCCTATTGATCCATCTGCCGCTTCTTCCTAATACCTCATGTTGAGAAAATATGTCTTTAATAGCTGCACTAGGTATATATGCAATGGCAATGGCACCTACCGAATAACATCTAAAAGCCTTAAAAACTTTCACTAAGGCATGAGCTTGTTTTTCATTAATCTCATATTTCAATTTAGCACGCTGTAAGGATTTTCTAAAGAATGCAATTGGTTGTTCATATCCTTCCTCATTCTTCTATAATAAGATTGTAGCTATAGTATGGAATGATGCAAAAGAGAATATATGCATTGGCTTAGTGTAATATAGTTTTCTAAGGACTGACACATTCTTTATGGTTGTTTAGATGTCCTAGAAAGCCTATGAAGGTTCACCATCCCAATTAATAGTGGCTCCCTTCTTAAGAATTCTAGAAATAGGTCTACTAATTTCTACAAAATTTGTAACAAACCTCCTTAGAAAATTTACTTGCCCAAAGAAGGATTGTATTCCCTTCACATTCTTTGGTTTATTCACCTTGTTCATGGTTGCTACTCTCTTAGGATCTCTCTTTACTCCATTATTTGATACTATATGTCCTAATAGTCTGCCTTTAGTCACCCCAAATTTACACTTCTTTAGGTTTAAGGATACTCCATATTCAAAGGCTTTAATAAGAATCTTTTCTAGGTGTCTACAATGGTCTTCAACTTTCTTTAAATAAGCTATAAGGTCATCTTGGTATACTACCATAAACTTATTGATGCAATCATGGAAGGTTACATCCATAGCCCTTTGAAAATTTGCACCAGCATTAATCAACCCAAATGGCATTCTAACATACACATATGTACCCAATGGAGTTGTAAAAGGTATTTTAAATTGTTCATTCTCTTTCACAAGGACTTGATTGTATCATAAGAATCCATCCATTATGGACATCAACTTAGAACTAGTTACCTATTGCAACATAGCCTCCATATTTGGTAACCCATAATTGTCTTTCAAGGAAGCTATAT
This sequence comes from Cupressus sempervirens, assembly GCA_028749045.1. Taxonomy (NCBI): domain Eukaryota; kingdom Viridiplantae; phylum Streptophyta; class Pinopsida; order Cupressales; family Cupressaceae; genus Cupressus; species Cupressus sempervirens. Next base: position 493,952,335 of record CM053790.1, read on the forward strand.
TGAAGTTCCTAAAGTCTACACATAGTCTTATATCTCCATTCTTTTTTCTAATAGGCACCAAGTTTAAAACTCAAGTAGAATGCCTGATTAGTTTGATTATCTCTCCATCCCTTAGCTTCATCAATTCTTCCTACATTTTGGGGGCTTAGGTGGGATTTATAGGTCATTTCTTCAATCTAAAAGGTTTAGCATTATCTTTGAGTGGAATAACATGCTAGAATAGGTCTTCACTATAGGCCTTAAAATCATCACAAGTCCATCCAAAGACATGTCTATATTTTCTTAACAAGTCAATTAGAGGTTTTCTAATTTCAGCTAGTAGGTTTTGACCAATGTAAACTTTCTTTGGAGCCTCAACAGTACCTTGGTTTATCTCCTCCAGTTCTTGAGGCTTGTGATCTATAATTCCAAGCTTCACCCTATCTTGGTTATCAAACATGTTTTTTAGAACAACCAACCCTTTAGGTACTTTGTTAGTCTTCAACTATATGATCTCTTGACCAAAAATCATTTCCTTACCATCTATGGTTTCAATAAGATCGCTATAGCTAACTCTTGACCATGATACTTGTCTTCACTTAACATGAAATTCAAAATATCTTTATCATCCTAAAAGACTTTCTAATGTTCAATATTGTCTAGTATTGGAGGCCTATTCTAAACCTTAATATGTGAAATTCCTGCAAATGACATGTCCTTAGGCTTGATTTCTACATTTTCCAATAGGTCAAACATTTTATTTTGAGTTCTATCCCTCCAAGAGATACCAAATACATGAAAAAATTCAATTTGATCCTAAACGACATTTCCATGTTGTTTCAACCTTTTATTTTTTAAGGCATAAGTTTCCTTTATTTGTGAAATAACCAATGCAGAACCACTTATGACATGCAACTTTTTGATTCTATAATGGCTTGCAACTTTCAATCCTAATAAAAGAGCTTCATATTCTACTATACTATTGGTACAAGAAAAAATAAAGGTGAATGAATATCTAAAAGTATTCTTTTCAAGAGAAATAAAAACTACTCCTACCCCTTAACCTTCTTTAGAGGTGTCTCCATCAAAGTACATGGTCCACAAAACTAGTGAATCCATACAACATTCAACTTCATGCTCAATTATAGAAATAAATTTCTCAACCTCTTGAATAATCAGCTCTACCCTAAATTCATTCACACCAGTGTCTAAGAAACAAGTAGAATCTTTGTCAATTTCTTCCCCAAAAAGGTTGTTGACCCTTGGCTCTCTGTTTACTTTAATAGCCTTATCACCTATATGAAAAGTTGCATAGGATAGGTCACATTGTAGGCTACTTCCTATACTAGCACTCCATTTTCTAGAGAGCAACACTCCATAATGTGGAGGAACATCAAATTAAAGGACTAACATAGTCAGTTCTACATCAACATATACAACCAACTTAAATGGTAATGCACTAATAGTACCTATGATTGGCACTTCCCTAGCATCCATACCTCTACACCTACCTTTCTTTGTATCTACTTTCAAACCTAAAGCTTCCATTACTTTGAAGAGCATGATGGTATTAGAGGCTCCTAAGTCTATCATGCAATTTTTCAAAATTTTTCCTTTTGTAATTACACTAAGAAAGAATGGGTCAATATCTTCTATATAGGCTACTGATGAATCATCCAAAAACATTTGAGGAATTTGGGATACAATACCACTATCTTCTACCACCATTGGTGTTTGCTAAATGACAAGGTTTTACTCTTATGCTTATCAAATCTAGACAATTCAGACAAAGGTACTTTGATAATTATCTATGACAATATAGAAATCATATCAATAGGCTCAAACATAGTGGGCTTTACAAGAATATATGGAATAGAAGTGTTTTGGATAGAAGGCACTATCACTTGCTTGATAGCATCAAATCCTGAATTCTTCTCTTGCACAATTTCTTTTACTATCTCATTTATTTAGAAGTGAACTTTCTTCTTGGGTTCCCACTTTTTGGTCTTTCTATCTTTAACTTGAGTTGTCTCTACATTAGTCTTCTTATTTTCATCCTTCATTTTATGTGTAATATCCTTTATGAATATACCAGAAGGTTTCCCACTATCATTATTAACTATTTTGTTTCTCAAATTATAATTTCTATGAACTTGAGAAATCATCTTTGTAGTGATTCTATCAATCTCCTCTTTAGAAGGCATTCTTAAATGTACATGGTCAACTTCAAAAGATGTAACACACACTTGATCTTCATCATAACATTCATTATCTGAGAACACTTGCTGATGATGTAATTGGTAAGCAATTCTCTGATTTGCAATATCATTTTTTGGGTTCTTCCAAATCAAAATCTACACAGTCATCACACATGCTCACCATATTATAGCTTACATCATCATGAATTTTTTCTTCTTTGTTCCCATTTTGTGAATTTTAATCTAAAGAAAATTATTGAGAAAATGCACAATAATCTAAAGATGAGGTGATTGACATATGATGCACCATGGTACATTATCATTCATACTAATAGAACTCCTTTGCAGAAGATTTGGTGTACTCATATATTTTACATTTTGAATCTGGTTAGGAATTGGTTTACCATCTTTCCATTGAGTAGTATAGGGGTAATTACGCATCCTGGGTTGTCTATTGAAATGGTTGTTATTCACAGAGGCCTTCTCGCCAACATTAGGTTTTTGTGTGTTGAATTTTGTTGGGTTCATCTTTTTTAATAAGTCCAAAACTTGAACTATTATGGGTTCTTTAGGCTTCTTACCTATGGAAACTTTATCAACTTCCTTTTTGTTGTTCTTTGGGTTAAATAGCTTTGGGTTATCTCTCTCCCCAAGTTTACCAGATGACTTTCTATTATTTTCAATATTTATTGCAATCTCATAAACATCCCTCAAAGTCTTAGGATATTTATCCCTCAACTAATAGGCCATCTTGCTATCAAAAGCATTAAAATAAGCTGTAAGGTAGACATCCTCATTCAATCTCATAACCTAGAATAATTTGTACAATCCCTTTTGAAATATTCCTTTAAAATCAAATTTAGATTCATCAAGGTTCTTCTTGATGTTATTGAAATCGTTCAACATAAATCCAACATTAGTATTATCTCCATATTATTCTTTAAGCAATTTTTCTAAATCACTCCATTAACTAATGTTGTCATCAGGCAATCTTCTAAGCCAACCCCTAGCATCTTCAATCAACGAATAAAAAAACAACTTCATTACTACATCTTCATATTCAGCTTCAAAATCATTTAGCATATCTATGAAAATTCCTAAGTGCTCTTCACCAGTAACAACATTATTTCTCGAAAACTTGACAACTTTGTCTCTTAGGTCAAATGATATAGGGTGTGGAGAACTAGAAATACCTAAGAATGACATTTTTCTATACTTTTCCATGTAAATGGGTTTCTTCTAAAAACCAAAAAAATTTGAGATGATTTCTATATTAGCCTAATTATGAACAACAATTTGAGGCTACTAAGCTAGAACACTAGGGATTTGAGGATTAATAGTAGAGAATGAAGCAGGGGCAAACTAAGACATAAGCTGATTTGAAATTACTAGTCCATAAGTAGGTACAAATTCTTTAGCTTGGGTGGAAAAATTAGGCCATGAAGCTAAGGAAGAATTGGACATGATGAACTAAATTTTCCTTCTAGTTTCTACTTCTTGAGCTTCATTTTTTGACCTTTTCAAGCTCCTTGGAAAGATCCTCCTTCTTTGTCTTAGCCTTTTCCAACTCTAAATCTAGCTTATACATAGGAAGATTTGAGGGCTTGTTTGGTACAACTTGAGGTTCATTAATGTGGATTCCCACTACCTTACCCTTTACTTTAAATGTCTACTTAACAATATATTCTACATGATCTATTTGGATAGTCTTATAGGGTTGGATCTGAGATATGATAGGTTCTTGCCTTTTGCTTATCATTTTTTCTTGTTCTTGAACCTTGGATCTCAAGCTCTCTATGTATCCAAAGACATCAGTATGGAGGGAAAAAGTCCTCTCTTCTAACTTCTTGTTTTTCTCATTTAAGGAAGCCATCCTTCTAAGCAAGTTATAATCTCTTTCAAAAAATGGCTTTTAGGGTGGCTTGCTCTCTTCCCTTTCCTAAACAAGCACGTTTAGCTTCTTCTTTAGCAACCTATTTCTTTCAAACATTTATTCCTGAGTATACTTCTTTTAGATTAGTGGCCTCTAAGTTAGTAGGATCATCTAGATCTATAAGGTTTGTTTCTATTGGAAATATTCAAGACTATGCTAAGTTACTGAGAGGGGAGGAGTGAATTAGTAACTTCTAGGAATTCAACAAATTCAACTCTTACTTCAACAGTCCCATGAGCATTTAATCCATCACATATAATCTAATCTAATTGTATGCATAAGAAACCAAAAACATGAAAACATTCATAACACTATGACACAAAGAATTGGTGACCTAGAAACCTTCCAAATACAAAGTAAGACTGGGGTGGGGATTATATTTGCAAACTTTAATACTACAATATAAAGTTATCCTGTTAAAGCTTACATTGATCACTTCTAATGATCGACCCTATTAGGAGTAATAAGGACTGCTAGGTTCACCTTGTGAAAGATTTACAAACATACAATTAAGAATGCACTTGGTAAAGAGATTTACAAAAGATTGTTAGGTTTATCTTGTTAAAGGATTTGACTAATCCACCTATTAGGATGAAATAGAAGATGATCTCTGATTTGAAACTTGGTTTGTTGAATGAGATTCCTTTAAGTACAAATCACCTTGCTATGATAGATATGACTTTGCTGCTCCTTGTATATTGTTGTAGCCCTTGTAATTTTCTCTTTCTAATCTTCTCTAATTATATTTTCTTACATTGCATTCACATTCACATCTTCTCATAATTTTTACACTTTGGATATGATACAATACATAACATATATACCAATCCAATTATACAAATTACAAAGTCAGCCATAATACAAGTTAACATAAATATTACAAAGTTGGCCCACATGAAGACACTTGGGTTCTAAATACTGACTTGGTGAGGTTCTAATACTCGACATCCACTGTCAATGCTCGACATCATCATGCACTTGGTAGATGTAGAAGCTCAGTCCATACTAGTCACTTCCAAGTAGTCTTGAACTTGGTTCACATTGGTGACTCAGTAGATACTGTGAAACTCATCATATAAACTACATCACTTGTTAACCATGGAAAGACTTGGTAAACACTATCACCTTGATCTTGGTATAAATTGAATCACTTGGTTAACACTGGGCTCACATCACATACACTACGAACTTGGTGAACATTGCACAACTCAACATGCACTAAGATGCATGGTTTACACTACTGATCTTCACTATAATTGTGACTGCTCGACAACCACTAGGATTTGTCCAAAGGACTCAGTAGCAAATGTAGAACTTGGTAACAACTAAAATGCTTGGAAAACACTAATAGCTATACAATGAGCTTAGTAGCTATATATAATGTAAATAAGTGTGTGTCACTAATAACAAACTTTACTGATGTTTCAACAATTTCACCCTTTGGCATTAGTGAAGAAAACACTTATCAACCAAAATTGAACTCAAAAAGTTTCCTGAACATCTTTTATCCATCACCATATGATATTAGCTTGGTAGAGTATACTTTTTTTGAGATTTTTCAAAATTGATTTTGTAAGGTATATATTTGTACATGGTAAGGTCCTTTCATATAGTATACTATACATCTTTTTTCTATAAACAACATATCTTACTATACATATCTTACTCTGTCATTGTTTTTACAACATATTGCATGTTCTCCCTCATAAAATATGTCTTTCTCCCCCTTTTTTACATTAATGCCAAAGATTTATTCTATTTATTTACATAGTAACACCAAAATGAGATAAAAAATTTGAATGTACCTTGAGAATGATTGCCAAGGTTTTATCCCAATAGTCTTGTAGGACCTTAGATGTGTGAAGTGCAATTTGGACTTCTGCAAACAATTCTATCATATGGTCCACTATGGAGAAATTATTTTCATGGATAAGAGTTTTTAAATGTGCAATATGTTTTTGCAGTGCATCTATGTTGGGAAGAATCATATTTTGTATATCTATCAATGTGGATCTAATTGTTGCTTCTTCTTTGAGAAATTTTACTTGCATATCTGACAAAAATCTTATTTTCTTGAAATGTCCAGAGCTTGAACTAGGATCAAGTTGCAACTGTTGAGCACTAGCCTTCAAATCTTCATCTATTTTAGACAATTTTTCTTTTATTTCCTTAGTAAACTTAGAAACATCACATAAATTTCTAAAAAGTGATGACACATTGCACAAGATGCTTCTAAATTGCCCAAAATTGTAGAAAGTTCTACTTGATATATAGCTATCTGTTGAGAAATGTGCTCCAACCCTTTATTATCAAACATCTTTTCTGCCTTCTACACTAGCTTATCTTGTCCATTAGTATCTTCATTAAATTTGTGTACTAGCTCTACTAGCTAATACAAAATTGGTTGTGAAGAGTTAACCTCAATACCTATGGCCTTTGCTAAAATTTTCTTTGCATCTTAAATTATCTTGAATTCCTTATCGCTCTTCTCTCTTAGTCCTTGTTATTTAGCCTTCTTCTAAAGGAGTTCACGAAATGACTACATTTGGTCTGGAGTAAGCTTGGAAATGTCTCAATTTTGGATAACAATTTCCTCATCTAAATTAATTTCTTCCTCCATTTCTTTTACTTTTCCCAAAAAAATTATGCTTGGTTGAACCTTGGGCTCAACTATCCTTACACTTAATGCTAGTGTACCTAGAATAGAAACAATTGTAGATTGTGCTTATTGAAGGAATATTTATAGAAATACCTGAAGTATACAAAATTGATGTGTTTAAAACTAAAGTCCTCAAAATTTAAGTAGCCAACTTGGTTGATGAAGGAAGAGTCTTCAGCTTGGTATATGAAGTGGAGGTCACTTCTATCAATGATGTGTTGAGCTAAGCAGGAGCAAAGAGTGAATGGATGATTAGATTGGCACTGGTGGTCACAATCAAACTTTTTGCAGCTATCTCCATTCTTGATGTTGTCACTAGTTTTCTTGGAGAGTGAGGAAGTGGGACAATAACTGATGTAGCTATCTTAACTAGATTAGTTTCCTCATCATCTTGATTTGTTTCCTTGATAGCCTCTTGTCCTTGATCCTCTTCATCTTCTTTGTTGTCAAAATGAGTTACTTCTTCAATATTTTCTTCTTCATCTTTCTCCTTATCCTCTTCATCATCATCATCTTTAACATTAACTAGAAAATTATCCAAAATTTGATTGAAAAGATCATTATTGAAGAAGGAAGATTGTTTGCAATGAGGGAGATTGTTGATAAAAAATATTTTCAATCATTGTTTTGTCACTGATGTCAAACCTACTATTTTTTGGAATGACAATTGCCTATAAGATCCAACTAGTATCACTTAGTTGATTGGTGAAGAGGATTTAGTCAATAGGATGTCACAAAAATACCTAAGGGGAAGGTTGAGTTATGGTTTTTGTAATAAAGTACAAGGATCAATTAAGACAATGGTAAAATGATGTATTGATAATATACTTGAAGATACAAAGGTTGGCCACACTTAGAAACATTCGAAGAATAAGTTGTAATAAGGTTGTCTACAAAGCTTAACTAAATTCATTAGTGGGTGCTAAGCAAGCTAGTTCATGCTAAGTAGATTTTTAGTTAGTGCTAATAAAATGTAAAATATAGTGTGTGCCAAGTGAAATAGAAGGATTCAAGCAGATTTAGGTGTCAAACAAAGTAATAGGTGCTGAGAAAATGAAAAACTTAGTAGATGCCAAGTGAATCCATAGTAGGTGTTGAGCATTGGTAAAATGTAGTTAGTGTTGAGTAACATTGTATGTGCTAATCACCAAAATTTCAATAGTGTTGAGCTACTACATTATTGGAAAAGTCAAAGATTCGTCAGATCTACACTGACAAATTTTTTATCTTGAATTTTGTGAACAGATAAGCATGATGAGCTAGAAGCATAGAATTTTAGATAAACTATTTTTGGACAAATTTAGGAAGATTATTCATGATGTTTCTACATGGAACAAGATATGGGTTAGATTCATTGAATATTACCTAATCCATTTGAACTAAAATTAAAGGAGGGAAGAATCAAGTGAGAAAAGATTTCCAAGAGTTCTATTTAAGGAGTCACAATCCAAGAAGCAAGAGTTGTTGAAGGATGTCAAGAAGAAGGCATTGAGAAGGAAGAATAGATCATAGAGATTCTGCTTTGATAAGTGGTCATATAGGAGATTGCATAGGTACATCGATTATGGAGACTCAAGGAGACTAAAGCTTGAAAGGAGGTCAAGGTGTCAAGAGTTGCAAAGACTGAAAGCCAAGCAAATTTGAACAACTAAACTGAGATTTGAAATCTGCAAGTTGTGAATTGTATCAGGTCAAAATCCCTTGTTGTTACTCTCAAACAATTGTGCCAGCTAGGGTAAAATCCTATGGACTTAGGTTGGTTTAACAGCCAGTTGTAAATCCTTTAATAGGGTGGCATTCCAAGTGAATGTTCTAAAGTCCTTTAACCTGGTCACATTTAATAGCATGTTGTAGCCTTTAATAGGGTAGGCTTTTCATACAGCATCACTTTAGAAGAGTGAGAATTTAGTATCATGTTATTGGTTGTTCTTCCCAAATTGGGTTTCCATGTAAATTACTTTGTTATCTGTTGATCTTTCATGTGTTATTCTTGCATGTTGATTTTTAGTAACTTGCTAAGTAGAAAAGTTTAAGCTTGGATGAATGAATAGTTTAATAGGCTCACTTTACTTAGTGAAAAAAATTTATTAGGACATTTGAACCTTGAATAACTAATTCACCCCCCTCTTAGCTATTCTAAAGCATTTCTAACAATTGGTATTAGAACCATCTACTAATTTAGTTTAAAGGTACTAGAAGTAGGAAGATCAAGATGTCCAAGAGAGAAGTTCCCAAGCTTAATAGAGATAACTTCATTGCATGGAAAAAGTTGATGAAGTTGCATCTTGGATCAATAAGTGACCATGCAAAAACCTCAATTGAAGTAGAACATGCTGATCCACTTGTACCCAATGTAGAAGATATGAAGAAAAAGAAAGAGCATAATCAGGTGATGCTGGAGATTGCCTCTACCCTCAACTATGCTGAATTTGATGACATCAAGGGATGTGACTCTACATTCAAGATGTGGAAAGCCTTGACTGATATCTATGGAGGAGATCAGAATGTTCAAAGAGCAAAAAGAGAAAGCCTCAAAGGAAAGTTTGATGACATGAAATGGAGGAAGGTGAGAGTGCTACTCAATGTGCCTCTAGAATGAAAGAAGCAGTTAGTACAATAAAAAGTTTGGGTGGTCATTTAGAAGATGACACTATTAATAGAAAATTCTTAAGAACTCTACTCCCCATCTATGTTATTAGAGTTTTAGCCATACAAGAATTAAGATGTGTAATAGGAAACACACTAACTTTTGAAGGAATAGTAGGAAGACTCACTACATTTGAGTTGTCCAACTTTGATTACTATAGACCTGAGAATCTTGAATCTTCTTCCAAAGACAAGCTATCATTGAAAGATACCAAGTAGATGAAACCAAAGAAGAAGAAGAAAAATGTAAAGGATGCATCTAGTGACAATAGCATAGATGAGGAAGATGTGGAACAATTGGAAGCACTACTGGCTAGAAGATTTCACAAAGGTAAAGGTAAATTTAAAGGTAAGATGCCTATCATATGTTTTAACTACAATGAAGTAGGACATATTGTTGCAAGATGTACTCAAAAAAAGAACTTCAGAGAAGGCAAAAAGAACAAGAACAAAAGAGAAGATGATAGTAGAGATTACAAAGACAAAGGCAAAAAGTGCTACATTGTTGAAGAAGAGGATTCTAATGAAAATGATGATGAGGTAGTCTATGTAGCCATGAAGGATGAGTTAGATGAAGATAAGGCAACAACACTAGTAACCTATGTGAACAAAAATGACAAGTGGATCATAGACAATGTATGTTCACATTACATGATAGGAGAAAACAGTAAGTTTATTACCTTTACTCAATATAATGGAAATAGTGTTAGATTTGGAAATGCTGCTCTATGTCAAATCAAAGGAAAAGGTTCTATTAAACTTATAGAGAAAATTTCATGTGACAATGCATACTATGTTGAAGGATTGAACTACAATCTATTGAGCGTGTCACAATTGGGCAATGCAGGTTACAATGTAGAATTTGGAAACAAATCTGCCAAAATCTATGACACTGATGGAAATCTAATAGGAAAAGGAGAACAAACTAGGAGTAATGTGTTTTACCTAGATATGGAAGATGCAACCTGTCTTATTGTTAAACTTGATGATGTGTGGCTATGGCATAAAAGGCTTTGTCAAGTCAACTTTGATAATTTGATTAGCATAAGCAACAAGAAGATAGTTAGAGGTTTGCCTAAGCTAAGGAAGGCTGAAAATACAATGTGCAAACAATGTCAATGAGGAAAGATGACTAGGTCAAGTTTCAAAAGAAAAACCTACACTTCCAAAGAAGAATTAGAACTAGTTCATACAAATTTATGTGGTCCAATAGAAGTACAATGCTACCAAGGAGATAGATACATAATGTTGTTTGTAGATGACTACTCTAGGATGATGAATGTCATTTTCTCAAAGAAAAAATCTAATGCATTTCAAATGTTTAAGTGGTATTTGGCCAGGGTTGAGAAAGAAATAGGAAAGAGTCTGAAGTGCCTAAGATCAGATAGAGGAGGAGAGTTCACATCAAAAGAATTTGAGAAATTTTGCAATGACAAAGGAATCAAGAGATAAACATCAGCACCAAGAACTCCCCCACATAATGGCATTGGAGAAAGAAGAAATAGATCAGTGATAGACTCTGCCAAAACATTAATGATGGAGAAAAATGTTGCTCTAAAGTAATGGAGAGAAGTAGTAAGTACTGTTGTCTACACCCTGAATCAAGTTCAAGTCAAAAAGGGTACAAATACACCACCTTTTGAATTATGGTATGGTCACCCACCTAATATAAAACATTTCAAAGTATTTGGTTGTAAATGCTATATTCTTAAAGATACTAAAAATGGCAAGTTTGATTCAAAGGGTGATGAAGGCATATTCCTTGGATACTCCACTAGAAGTAAAGCATATAATTGTTTAAATATTAACACTAACAAGATTGTGGAGAGTGAAAATGTGAATTTTGATGAGCATGTAGAAGCTCGGGTTGATGAATCCAAGAAACCAAAGGAGTACATATACTTTGTATATTTCTATGCAGGAATGCCTACTGAAGAAGAAGCTTGTAATCAAGTTGGAAATCAACAACAAATTTCAATAATAGTCGAGTCACAATTAGTGAATGTCAAGCTACATTTAGAAGCCAAGTTGTAGAGTGAAGATAATGCACATTCTAATTATGAAATTAGTACATATGAGAGAGATGATGAAATACCAGAAAGCGATGTGCATAGTGACTTTGAAGCTGAAAGATCAAATATGGAAAGAAGAATAGAACCATGGCTATCCAAGTATGTGAGAAGACATCACCCTACAAAAAAAATCATTGGAGACAAGGAAGCTAGACCAATGATAAGGAACATATTAAGTGAATCATGTTTGTTAAGTAAGATTGAGCCCAAAATAGTAAAACATGCACTGCAAGATGACAATTGGCATAAAGCTATAGAAGAAGAGATTGATTAGATAAAGAAGAACAAAACCTGGACCTTAGTTCCAAAATTAGATGATAAGAATATGATTGGTGCTAAATGGGTTTTTAGGAACAAGCTAGATGAGAATGGTGAGATCACAAGAAACAAGGCTAGACTAGTCTACAAAGGCTATGCACAAGAAGAAGGACTAGACTATGGGGAAACATTTTCCGCTATTGCAAGAATGGAAGGAGTGAGAACACTACTTTCATATTTTTTTAACAAAGGTTTCAAAGTCTACCAAATGAATGTAAAATTTTCCTTTCTAAATGGTATACTAGAAGAGGAAGTCTATATAGAACAACCAGAGGGATTTTTTGATGAAAAAAACAAGGATATGGTCTGCAAATTGCATAAAGAACTCTATGGCTTGAAGCAAGTACCTAGAGCATGGTATGAGAGACTAAACAAATATCTTGTAAAGATAGGATTTGAGAGAACAAATGACAACAACAACCTGTACATCAAGACAGAAAAAGGTAAAGACATTTTGATATCTAAAATCTTTGTTGATGACATAATATTTGGAGAAAAAGATGCCCTTTGTAAAGATTTTTCTGATCAAATGAAGCATGAGTTTGAGATGTCAATGTTTGGAGAAATCAAATTCTTTGTTGGATTGCAAGTACATCAACAGAAGCATAGCATAATTGTGACTCAATCAAAATATATCAAGGAGATACTCAAAATATTTGGCCTAGAAATCTCAAAACTAGTCAGTACACCAATGGTAATAGGACATAAGTTATCCAAGAATGACGAATCAGCTGAAGTAAATCAGACAATGTATAGATCAATGATTGGGAAATTGCAGTATGTTGTGCATAGTAGACTAGACAATGCATTAGCTATTGGGATAGTGACAAGATTTTTTTCTAATCCAAGAGAAAATCATCTGATGGCAGTAAAAAGAATATTGAGGTAACTAAAAGGAACATATGACTTTGGCTTATACTACAAGAGGAGTGAAAATTTTGAGTTGAAAGGCTACACTGATGCAGACTAGGGAGCTAATATTAATGACAAAAATAGCACCAGTGGAGGATCACTTTTATTAGGAAAAATATTAGTCACTTGGACCAGAAAAAAATAAAGTTGTACCTCACAGTCCACAATAGAAGATGAGTATGTTGCTACTGCTATCAATTGCACCAATATTGTATGGATCAAACATTGTTGCAAAGTATGAAGAGATGATTGAACATGTAATACTTTATTATGATAACACAAGTGCCATCAACATATCAAAGAATCCTATGATGCATGCCAAAACAAAGCACATTGCAATTAAGTATCACTATGTCAAAGAATTGGTGGAAGACAACCAAGTGAGGATGGAATATGTTAGCTCAAAGGTACAAATTGATGACATCTTCACAAAAGCACTACCTAAAGATGCATTTGAATATCTTAGAGGTAAGTTAGGGGTGATACCCCTATCCAAGGCTATTTGAGCAATAGTAGAACTTCCCTACATCAAATGAGTTGATTGATGAAATATTACAAATTGATGTAGATGATATTTTCTTTAGGTTCTTGGTTGAAGTAATCACAGTACTGAAATTCCAAAAAAGTCACAAGCAAGGTGACAGAGAGTGAAAATTGGAGTTCCTACAAATGCTACACCTACATAACAAGATGCTAGAATAATATGTCTTTTGCATTGTTGTCAAAGAGGGAGAAATAGTAGAAACTGATCAAATCTATAGAATCAAATGGACAAAGGGAGAAGTAGTTGATACTAGAATAGAAAAAACTGATCAATGCATATAGAGGGAGAATTAATGTCCAAATGTACAGAGGGAGAAATTATAGTTAAGAGGAAGAGTAGGATTGATCAATGTGGTAAGCAATAGAAAAGAGGGAGTAATACATAGATTGATCAGAGATGTAGAGGGAGAAGAAATAGTAGAAAGGAAAGAGAAAGGAAACAACAACTAAGAGGGAGATGTGAAAATTGGTGGCCAGGTAACACAGTTTCTTTTTTTCATTTGATTTACTGTTTTAACCTAGTTCGTATAACTTGGTTGATCAGTTTGGTTTTCCATCAATGCCAAAGAGGGAGATTGCTGGAAATATGATTGACAAGATCATTATTGAGGAAGGAAGATTGTTGATAAAGAATGTTTTCAATCATTGTTTTGTCACTAATGTCAAACCTACTATTTGTTAGAATGCCAATTACTTATAAGATCCAACTACTATCACTTAGTTGATTGGTGAAGAGGATTTAATCAAGATATAAAAAAAGCACCTAAGGGAAATGTTGAGTTATGATTTTGTAATGAAGTACAAGGATTAATTAAGACAATTGTAAAATGATGTATTTATAATATACTTGAAGATACAAAGGTTGGCCACACTTAGAAACACTAGAAGAATAAGTCATAATAAGGTTGTCTGTAAAGCTTAACTAAGTTCAATAGTAGGTGTTAAGCAAGTTAGTTCATGCCAAGAGGATTTTCAATTAGTATCAAGAAAATGTAAAATCTAGTGTGTGTCAAGTGAAACAGAAGGACCCAAGCAAGTTCAGGTGCTAAGAAAAGTAATAGGTGCCAAGAAAATGAAAAACTTAGTAGATGTTGAGTGAATCTAGAGTAGGTGTCGAGCATCAGTAAAATATAGTTAGTGCTGAGTAAAACAGTATGTGTTGAGCATCAGAATTTCAATAGTGTTGAGCTGCTACATTATTGGAAAATTCAAAGATTCACCAAATTTGAGCTAACAAGTTTGTTATCCTAAATTTTGTGAACTAGATGGGGGGATAAGCATGATGAGTTGGAGGCACAAAATTTTAGATAAATTATTTTTGGATGAATTTAGGAGGATTTTTCATGATGTTTCTATAAGGAATAAGATATGGGTTAGATTCATTAATCTTACCTAATCCATTTGAATTGAAATTAAAGGAGGGAAGAATCGAGGGGGAAAAGCTTTCCAAGACTTCTATTTAAGGAATCATAGGCCAAGAAGAAAGAGTTGCTAGGGTGCCAAATTGCAAAGTTGTTGAAGGATGTCAAGGAGAAGGAATTGAGAAGGAAGAATAGAGCACAAATATTTTGCTTTGATAAGTGGACATATAGGAGATTGCACTAGTACATCGAGCATAGAGACTCAAGGAGACTAAAGCTTGAAAGGAGGTCAAGCTATCAAGAGCTGCAAAGACTAAAAGCTAGGAAAATTTGAAGAACTAAACTAAGATCTAAAATTTGCAAGATAAGTTGTTAATTCTATCACATCAAAAGCTCTTGTTGTTACTCTCTAACAATTATGCCAGCTAGGGTAAAATCCTATGGACTTAGGTTGTCTTAACAACCAGTTGTAAATCTTTTAATAGGGTGGCATTCCTAGTGAATGTTCTAAAGTCCTCTAACTAGGTCCACTTCTAATAGGGTGGTTAAATCCTTTAACCAGGTCACATTTAATAGTGTGTTGTAGCCTTCAATAGGGCATGCCTTTCACAAGACATCACTTTAGAAGAGTGAGAATTGAATAGCATGTTACTAGTGGTTTTTCCCAAATTGGGTTTTCACTAAATCATTATGTTATGTGTTGATCTTTCATGTGTTATCCTTGCATGTTGATTTTCAGCAACTTGCTAAGTAGAAAATTTTAAGCTTGGATGAATGAATAGTTTAATAGCCTCACTTTACTTAGTGAAAAAGTTTTATTAGGACATTTGGACCTTGAATAACTGATTCACCCCCACTCTTAGTTATTCTAAAGAATTTCTAACAAAAATCACTTGCTTTATGGAACAGATAGATATTTTTCAAGTGTTTGTTGCATTCCTTACGACATGCTCAATGTCTTTAATCAAAACTAGACAAGTATTGACATTTAGAGTAAAATTTTCTTCATTTTTCTTCAATGACTCTTTTACCTCAACATTTCATATGCTTGATATAAGCTACCTCAAGGGTTTCCCATATATTTCTTTAGCAGTTTGCATGGCAAAATCCCATCTTGGCTTGATCTTATCCAATAGAATATGAGGGAGCTGAGAAGTAAGTTGCTCTAGTGAGTATTATCACTTACCCATTTTGTTCATCACCAAGTCTTCAATCTGCTTCTTTTCTTCCTCAGTCCTAGTCTAAAATTTTAATGCTTTAAAGTTTTTTATTCCTGCTCCTTCCTAAAGTTCTTTCAGCCTATCTTGGAAGGTGGGTGGAGTTTTTCTGAATATAATATCTCCTCCTTCCTTGTTAGATTTCTTCCTTAAGGATCTTCTAGTAAATACTGTAGTGGATGGCTTGGCTAGCTTGGTAATAATTACCTTGCCTTTCTTCTTTAATGGCTCTTCTTCCTTAGATTCTTCATCCTCTACTTCCTTATCCTCACCTTTTCCCTTGGTCAACAAAAGGGTTGAATTGGATTTTAGTTTTTTAATTCTCTACTTTCTTTTATTTACCACTTAAGGAAGCTTTATTTCAAGTTCAATCTAGGCTTTTGCTTCATCATATGTGCCAAAACATGTTGCCTTAGGATCAAATGGCTCATTTACAAGAGCTTCAATGATATCTTCAGTTTCATCAATATTAACCTCATAACCAAGAGGTTTTACTGATGCAATTCTAGGCTTAACTGCCTAAATGTACACTTTGTCACTATCCACCATGAAACATACATCATCCTTATAATCCTCAACTAGTTTCTCAAAGATTTGAAACCTATTGTTCATTTTCTCTTTGAATGCATCAAAATAATTATCCATAATACTATTGTAGTTTTCACCCATTTCAGCAATAAACTCATTTATTTGATATAAAATAGGTACATCTTTTCTCCAAACAATAGTGTCTTTTGAAGGAAAGAATTTCAGAACATAAAAGAATAAACAAGTTAACAAGGAACCAAACTTACATGGGTTATTCTTTGATGTTCTTATGCATTCCATATTTTTGTTTAACTATCTCAACAATATCTCAACAAGGTCGAATGATAAATTGTTCTTTACTACCTTGTATGCCAAGTCCACAGCCTCACATGACACACTATTCAACCTGCTAGAGTTGTATATCTTGTGGACAATGATGTGAATACCAAAGCTCAATTCTATATCTGAAACACTACTAATTTTCATTCCTTTTCCATCCCATTCTACTAGGGTTTTCTTTTCAAGTTCTCCCCAACTTAGGTTTTTTTTCATTTTGGCTTTGGCTAGCATTTAGAGACTAGTGATTTGATGATTCATCTTATTTGTGATCAACATTAGTTGTTCCAACCATAGCTGCCCATTATGCACTTAATTGAGGATAAACCTAATCCATTTGACTTGAAATTCATGGGGCATGTGAGGGATGCGAATTAACCCTTTGGTATCTAGGTGTTCGTGCTTGGGTTTCAAAACTCCATTCACACAAAGCTTATCTAGGGCATCATCCATTTCCAATATACTAATCTATTGATTAACATATTTGAAATGAGTGCAAATATCATTGTTGAAATGTACCTTTGGAGGGATTTGAGATTGCACTCCACTTGGATCTAGGGTTTTAGTGATCGTAGGAGTGAGCTTGAAATTTGATGTTTTCCATTCCACTCCATGAACCAACATGTTAGATTCTTGATTAACCTTGCTACTGCTAGATTCCATCTTCACTCATTAGGGTTTGAGAAAATTCAAAAAATTTCACTATCAATTCACTCAAATTACTTAAAAGCTCTAAATATTACACTTCACAATAGCACTTGAAATTTCATGATAAGAAATGACTTTGATTTCATGCCTTTTGTTAAAAATTTTCCATAAATTCTCAATACAAAAGGTAGACTTACTGAAATCATGTTGATAGACTATCATCTACTCCTTTGCATTGATCACTTAGTGAAGTCTTCATGACTCAATAACCATAAGAATCTTTATTACTCCTAACCTTGCTCAGTAGAGTCTGTGACCCAACCTTACTTAGTAGAGAAGAAAACTCGATAGACACTTGTACTCAGTGATCCCTTTCTATCTTGAATACTGATTTGGATCATTTTGTTCTTTCAATCTAGAAGTATTTTAGATGTCTTCTTTGATAGCATAGTTCTAGTTTCTCCTTTGAGAACTTAAGTAAAAATGGTAGAGTCACACAATTCTCGAGTGACATGATCACCATTTCTTAGACTTGTATATTTGATAGAATTTGGAGCCCATTATTGTCTCATCTATTTTTAGATGTTATTAGCTTTTTCCTTTTTCCAATCTTCAATTCTAACAATATTCATGCAATTCTTGGCAAGATGACCAAGTTCTATACAAATGAAACATCTTTTAGTAGTATCTCTTTTTCTCAAATGATGATTCACACATTTTATACCAATGTGTCCAAACTCTCCACAATAATGACATCTACACTAGGTATTGTAGTCCCCCCCAAATATTTCTTTCACAATTTTCTCTACTGGATTCAATATCTTGGTTTTCCATTCTGATGACTTGTGTCCATGTTTCTTACATTTGTGACATTTTCCTTCAAATCTTGGTTTCTCTTTGTATTCATTAGCCCTATGACCATGCTGATTGTACTTGTAGCATTTTCCATTGAATTTTTCTTTTTCATCGTTCCAACATTTGTTTGATGTATGACCTATCTTACCATAATGATTGCAAGTAGGTCTTTGGTTATTTTGAGCTCCTTTCTTGGATGATTCTTCTTCTTCTAAATATCCAATTCCTACTTTTCCTTTTTGTCTATAGAGGTTTTTCTCATTCAATTGATTCATGCCTGCATGGGATTTCATCATTCTTTCATTGATTTACCTTTTAGAGTTTAGATCATTTCACAATCTTTCATTGATTTTCCTTTCCAAATTTAGATAATTTCTTATTCTTTTAGTTTCAAATATTAGGCTCATGATTTCCTCATTTGCATTAGAAAGATGATCTATGAGGTCTATTGCTAAAGGGATTGGTTCTTAATTTCATTGTTCCTTCCATCTATCTCTTCTTTTATCTTGTTCTTCTTCTCCATGACTTCACATGGCCTTATTGACTGAATTTCTTATTCTCTTCTTAGTTTTCTTACTTCTTCTTGTAGGGAACCATTCTTTTCTAGGAGTTCTTTGATTGCTTCATTGGCTTCATCTAAATTGTTCGAATGAAGGTCTTCAATTCTTTCTTCAATGTAGAGATGATCATTCATATGAATTGAAGGTTTTTTTCTTCTTTTCAGGGATTGAGAAAATTGCTCCTTTGCTTTCTTGAGTTGGGCAATGTCCATTTCAAAATCCAGCTTCTCATTGTCAAATGCTTTATCAAGTTTGAATATCTCCATGGCCTTGATCTTTTCTCAAGTTGTTAAACTTTCTCCTAAGAACCACAATGCTCTGATACCAATTGTTGGAAATATTCAAGACTATGCTAAGTTACTAAGAGAGGAGGGGTGAATCAGTAAGTTCTAGAACTTCAACAATTTCAACTCTTAATTCAACAATCCAGTTAGCATTTAATCCATCACATATAACCTGATCTAATTGCATGCATAAGAAACTAAAAACATGAAAGCATTCATAACACTATGACACAAAGATTTGGTGACCCGAAAACCTTTCAAATAGAAAGTAAAATAAGGTGGGGATGATACCCACAAACTTTAGTACTGCATTATAAAGTCATCCTGTTAAAGCTTACATTGATCACTTCTGATGATTTTTCCTATTAGGAGCAATAAGGAATGCTAGGTCCACCTTGTGAAAGGATTTACAAACATTCAATTAAGTATGCACTTAGTAATGAGATTTACAAGAGACTTTTAGGTCTAGCTTATTAAAGGATTTGACTAATCCACCTGTTAGGATGAAACAATAGATGATCTTTGATCTACAACTTGGTTTTCTAAATGAGATTCCTTTAAGTACAAATCACCTTATTGTGACAGATATGACCTTGCTCCTCCTTATACTACTATAGCCTTTGTAATTTTCTCTTTCTACTCTTCTTTGATTATATTCACTTACATTTCATTCACCTTCACATCTTCATCATACAATTTTCACTTTAGATATGATACAATACATTACATAGATACCAATCCAATTATACAAATTACAAACTTGGCTGCAATACAAGTTAACATAAATATTACAAAGTCATCCCACATGAAGACACTCAAGTTCTGAAAATCAACTTGGTAAGGTTCTGATACTTAGCATCCTCTATCAATGCTCAACATCATCATGCACTTGGTAGATGTAGAAGCTTGGTACATATTGATCACTTCCAAGTAGTCTTGAACTCGGTATGCACTAGTGACTTGGTAGATACTGTGAAACTTGTCATATAAATTGAATCACTTGTTTACCATGGCAAGACTTAGTAAACGCTATCAACTTGAGCTTGGTATAAATAGAGTCACTTGGTTAATACTGAGTAGCTTGGTTAATATTGGACTTTCATCACATACAATGCAAACTTGATGAATGTTGCACAACTTGGCTTGCACTAGTAAACTTGACATACACTAAGATGCACGATTTACACTATTGATCTTCACTATAATTGTGACTGCTTAATAACTATTGGGATTTTTCCAAAGGACTCGGTAGCACTCAATAACAACTGAAATGCTTTGCAAACACTAATAGTTGTATGATGAACTCTGTAGCTATATATAATCTAACTAAGTGTGTGTCACTAATAACAAACTTGGCTAATATGTCAACAATTTCCACATATGAAACTACTTTAGGATTAAAAAGATCCTCCATTGCACTATTATATCTTAACCTATGAATTTTTCATCTATCACATCTAGTCTATGGAATGCATCTTCCATTGGAGACATATTCTTATCCCGATAAGCCCTTTCATCTTGCAATGGGATACTAAATACTCCTCCTAAGAATCTAGTGGTTTTTGATTCAGAGCTCAATGAAGAAAATTCTCTCCCTACCACTGGTTGATATTGAGAGTTTATTGAGGTACTACCCCTTGGTTTCCAAGTGGGATTTACATCTATTTTATTTTTGTTCTGGTTCTTTCTACCATCTTGGGGTAGATCATTACATAATGGTATATCAATATTTTCTCTTGTGCAGGCTCTTGTATTTATCCTCTTGTCATCCATTTTTACTACTTATTAAATAAGCACTAGCTTCAAAACCATAATTGAGTTGCCACCCTATTCTAGGGAATGTATAAAAATAAAATAACTTTTGACTTCATGGGAAAGACACAAGATAATATGAAAGTATCTGACCGACAAAAGAACTAATCACAAAGAATATAAGACTACAACTCTTGCTTGAGAGATAAGACACTTTATAGGTGTTCTATTTTTTAGTGTACACTTGTGGTACTAGGGTTTTTTTCCTTTCTTTTTAAATTCTCAAGTTTTGTCACTAAACAAGTCCACTATAACTACAAGTAGTACTAAAAAGATCTAAGAAACATGTATACAACAAGACCAAAGAAACTACAATACTTCTTACACATAAGCATGTGTTAGGAAACTCCCCAACAGAGTCGGCATTTTGTTTGTGTTTTTCAACTATTAAGAAAAAAAACACTTAATATCAAGATAATAAAGAATAAAATAACCTAAGGATTGGCTACTTCCCATAAACATTTATTTGTTCTTCAAATCTGAACCCAACTTCAACAAATTCATAAAAGATTTTCTACTCTTTAGGCTCCACAAAACTAAGGCAGGTGCACCTTAGGGATGAAAGATTCTCAAATTGATATTACATACATATTTTACTCATTCCATGACATTTCACAACAATACACATCCCTTATAGAAAATTTGGTCACAATTCTTCTTAGATTTACAAATAATTCTAGGTAATAGCAGCTACTTAAACACATGCATTATATGTAAGCAAGTGTTTACCAACATTGACATTCTTCAAATAGTAAAGTAAAATTAATCTCAAATTTAACCTTGATGCTTGTTCATGATCTCTCCATCTACAATCTGAATTAATAGATCAGTGCCTCATCCATTAGGATTCAGAGTTCATTTAACTTCTAGATCCTGATTGATTGCATTATAACCAATATTATCAATAATTCTTACTAAAAATAATTCTTACAACCATCCTTCCTATTGCCATGGAAATCCTTTCAACCTCACTAAAGCATTTACTTAATTCATTAAATTAAAGGAAATAGGGAATTGACATACAACTTGATTTAATTGCATTCAGTTGAACAAGCTTTTCTCTTACAACCTCAAAATGACTAGGTAAGAAAAATGGAGACAAGATTCAACAAGAATAGATAAGGGAAAAATTCGTCTTTGTATTAATTTCTTTTGAAAATTGTATACAAATGAAACAAAACTCAAAATGACTCAAGATAAGACATCAAGATCCTGCAAGAACAATGTATTCTCAAATATTTGTAGAGAAAAACATCATAAAGTTTACACCAAGAAACTAGACTGAACAAACTTAGTAGGAAACTAAAATTATGTAATAAATCAGACCCCTTTCTCTAGCCCTAGAATCTCACTTATATAGTGTGAGATCCAACAAGCCTCAAGTATAGAGAACTAACAGCTATCCTCTAGACAAAAGATTTTTTACAATTGTTACTGTCATAAGAGACAAAATTTTGTGCAATAGAAAAACTTTACATCATAATATTCTTTTGGTGGGCCCTTTTTCTATCACACTTTCAAATACCATAAATTCCATGATTGGCATATTATTATTCTAAATCCTCAGAATATGTGGCCATCAGGTTTGTCAGTGATTTTTTTGGCTATAATCTCTACAAGGTCACTTCAATTCAAGGCTCTACACTTTCATCATCATTAACTATTAAAATTATAGTTATTTATGAGTCATTGACTGCCACATCATTAGTTTGGTCCCTTAGACTAGCAATTGTGATTGGTTATTCTATTTCCATCACTGAGGGAGATTGTTTTGTTTTCCCTTCTTTTATTGAGGTGTCATTTACTTAATATTATTCCTAGCCCACACCCTCTTCTTCTATTTCCATCTATTCCAAAGACACAAGGTCTTCCCTCCATTTTTTGAAAATAGTATCATTAGGCCAATCAAAATTTAGAATTTCATGCTGCTTCTTGATTACAAAGCCTCCTAATTTTTCTATTTCAACAAATTCTTTTATGATGGAATTGTAGAATAGTTGTAATTTAACATATTCTTCATTAGTCATGGCCCACAACACATTTCCTTTTTCATTAATAAATTCATTCATTCTCTGACAAAGTAAATCATTCAATTTCTTCCCCATCTCTTCCTTTTCTTGTACCTTATCAATCCTTTTGAGCGCATTGGCGAAAAGATCAAATTTTTCTCCTACATATTTTGAGAAGCAAATTATTATTCTTTTTTGGATAGAAACCCT
Source organism: Cupressus sempervirens (assembly GCA_028749045.1). Lineage (NCBI taxonomy): Eukaryota > Viridiplantae > Streptophyta > Pinopsida > Cupressales > Cupressaceae > Cupressus > Cupressus sempervirens. Next base: position 493,975,415 of record CM053790.1, read on the forward strand.
TTGTCATCAAATTCTATTAAATTATTGGTTATATCAAAGGTTTTCTCCATTTGCTCACAAGATAATTGGATAACTGAGATACACATGAGAGTAATATCTTTCTCTCTCTCACTTAATTTTCGAATGATGGGCTTCAAAGTGACTTCAAAACTTTTTATTTCATCCCACATATTAAGGATCCCCACTAATTGGTCATAGAATGTTGGCTAGTTAATCATATCTACTAAGTATAAGATTTTTTTTTTTGAGTTTTTCCTTATATTGATTGTTCAACTCAACCTGCAATTCCCATAACTTACTCTTTTCTTCTTCAAATTCATCTATAGTATAAAATTTAGATCTCTGTGGGGTATCAAGAAACTCAACAATTAGAGTAGACTTGAATGGCTCAACAGGGGGGTGAGGGTATGTAACTTGAGGCCTACTTGGTTCTCCTACCTTCCTCTTTCCTAGTTGTTTGTCCATTTGGAATACTTGATTTTCCAACAACTATATCATCTTCACTCTTTCTTCATATGCCTTTATTATTTCTTCAATCTTCTCATTGAGCTCTAGGAATCTACTTTTTTCTTTCCTAGCCACCACCGTCCCAAAAGCTTCCATTTCTTGAGTTATTTTACTAATCTCTTTACTGTCAACTTTGTCTACTCTATAAACTGTGAGGTGGCTTATATGCTTAGCCTCTAAATTTTTTTTCATTCTATTTTTGTTTATTTTCTCAATAGATCAAACTACCAGAGCTTGCTGATCATTGCTAAATTTCACTCCTCTATGTGCTTGCAATATTTCTTCTTAATTTGATATTGCACATCCTTTTCCTTTCTGATATAATAAAAAAATCATAGAATTAGCTATGTCCCATTTAGGTAAAACTGAAACTTTCGACTCTTTCACTAACTATCTTCTAGCCTTAGAGATTAATTGGAAAAAGTCCTCCAAAAAATTTGGCATTACCTCCTCAACCTCACAATGCAACTTATTTGGTTGCTTTGCTTTTATTGATTTGTATTTTGCCACAAAATTGCCAATGTTTTTCCTCCACAAGAATTGTGGAAATGCCCTAGAATTTTCAAAATTTTCATCATAGATAAAATTTTGAGATGCCTGTGAAATTATAGGGTCAATCTCCCTACCTCTATAATCAGCAATAGTAAGGTCAAAAGATGGCATGGGAGTCTGCTCAGACACTCCCCCTTCAATATTAGCAATAAGAACAATAATATCTCCCTCCGCTTTGATTTTCCTTAGCTATTCTCTTAGAGATACCTCATCATCTAGTTTGAGTGGGGTCTGGGATGGTGAATACTCTCTCACTTGAGAGGAGGATCCTTGTTCTAGCCTCTATCTCTTGGGGGTACTTGTGTCAGATGGGCTTCCTGATCTCAACATCTTGTAAGGAGGGACATTCTACACACTTTGAACTACAACATATCTAACCCTTCTTTTCAATTTATATTGTCTTGGATTCACAACCATTCTGCTATTTATTCTCCTTTCCACCTCAACAGATTTATCTAGATATGCTTTTGCCAAGATATACTTCTTCCCATTAAAAGTTTGCATTATTCCAAGAAAATTGTTCATCAGAACATCCATTTTGGCTCCCCAATATTTCTTATCTTTCAAGGGGTCATACTTGGGCTTAAAAGCATTGATGAGGTCTATAACCTTGCTATAAACTACCCATTTTTCTTTTCTGATTTCTTGTTCTTATAACAACAATACATTTCTAATGACATCCACTAGGATGTACATAGTTTGTATATGAGCATTAGCTTTACTCCTTTCCCTAAGGAGGTCATAGAATCCTTCTAGATCAATGTAGCAGGAATGTGATTGGACCATTTGATACTTATCCAAAAATATACTTAGATTTCTCCATCCTTTCTTAACAAAAAGAAAACCATGTATAGTAGTGACAAGGAAGAATATGCCTTTACTTTTTCCTAGTAGATCCCTTTCCTCAATTGATCCAACCTGCCATAATAACTTTGTAATTCCTATCTTTAATGACATCTAATATGGTAATACATGGGGCTTTCCCAAAAAACCATAAACTCTAAAAATAGTGGAAATAGGATATGGGATGATATCTCCCCAATTATGACTGACTGACAGGCCCTTGGCATGGTCCTTGGGTCTTATCCATTCTAACAAAGGTTGTGGAATTCTTGGACTATCTCGTTTAAAAAGTAATCTAAGTCTTGAAGCAAAATACCTATCAAATCTAACATAGCTAGCATCTATAACTTCCCATGTCATGTCAGTGTTCCATAACTGAATTGAGAGTTTCTTTCCATCTCTCTCTAGTTCCAATTTCAATTCCTTGGAGAAGAAAGTTACTCCCTTATATATATATATATATATATATATATATATATATATATATATATATATATATATATATATATAAAGAGAATACCAATAGAAAGGCCTATTTTCCTTAACTTGAGCTATTCCAATCAAACCATTGTGAATTTCCTCAACCAAGTAGGTGGCAAAAGCAAGAATTGAGCTCATCCCGAATTGCATTGTCTAAGCTATGATGAGAACACTAGAACCTTGAATATAATCTTGCTCATCCATTCCAAATATTTTGCAAAAAGATATAAGCCATGTGCCCTAGGATTAAAATATTTCTTCATCAAGGGCTCTAGGGTATTTTGTGTAACTAAAAGCAATTATCCAATCTTGAAAAAATGTTGTTGCAGTGGTCCTCCCCTTAGGTATACCTTATGTGCATCATACCTTTCCTAGAATCCTTCCATTTCAAGTTTTCCATGTATGACATAGTTGGGGTTGAGCTTGAACACTTCTCTAACTAATGCGAGTGAAACCCTAAAGAGGTTATCCCCTACATAGTTTTTTACAATTCTAGTAATTGGATCATATTTCCTGGTCATGTCAGTTAATAGTTCACTATCAAAAAATACCCTAGGAATGACCAATTTTCCAATATCAAACTCCCACACATTTCTCATTGGGGTGTCCATGTTACATTCTGCAAACCATTTTTTAAACAGTTCCAAACCCCCCATTGAAACTTGTACATCTCTCAAGTAATTGGCTTTTTCATAAAAACCCTCACTAACCACCAACCTAGGATTTTTTGGAATGAAGTCTCTACCCTTTGTTAATTCATTGATAAAGGGAGGCATTTTCTAAAGAAAATCGTCATGAACAGATATTTTAAGGTAATCCACCATACCAAAAAATCCTTAGGAGGAGGCATCTTCAATTCAACTTTGCAAAATTATAATTTCTCAATATTAAAAGATATAAACCACTTACCCATCGATTCTTGCTTACTTTTCTCTGTAAATTTCTTTGTAAATCACTAAAAATCTTGTAGAATCTTGTGCCCTAGCTTTGGAAACCTTTGCACTTTGATGATTTGCAATTGTGTGACTTAGTAATGGTGAATTTTGAAATATAATGTAGCATTAAAATTTACATGAGGTAGCATTAATCAAGATTAATACTGTATAGTCACAAATTTGTGCTAGATTTGGAAATTTGAATTATACCCATAGTTTTCAAGCATCAAATAGTCTTCTTTGAAAATTAAAAAAAACAATAAAACCTTACAAAACATTCCATGCATTGAACAAGAAAATTCCTGCATTACTTAAACTTTGAGCACTTTTGTAATGTGATGAAGCATCAATCGTCAATCTTCCAAAGATCGATGATCATGAAAAAATTAGTATAACCTTGCAAATAAAATTCTTAAAATGCTATCCAACTGGCATCTTCATTTCCAGCTTGGAATAACTTAACAAACCTCTTAGCAATAGGTCCCACTATGCCACATGGCATACTAACACTTCCCTGCTTTACTTAAACTTCAGTCATCTTGGTAATGTGGGTAAGTGATATCCATTGATTTACCCATGATCAATGATGTTATAAAATCATGCCTCTTAATGTCGAGTCAGCCACACCAACCAATGAATGCATTACATTTGTGCCAATGTGTCTGTCAACTCTACTACCAGTATAGACTACATTGTTTTTTTTCATAGAAGTGGGTCTGTGACATCATCATATGCCACATGTCAAGGAGGTGCTTGCCTACTTTAGTTAAAGTCCTTTCACTTTTAGATTGTAAGCATGTGCTACCTATCGATCTTATCAAGATCAATGATGTACAATCTATGTCCTTTGATCTATGTGAAGCATTCCTCATGATGTCATCAAGGACAGGTGTCACCAAGGTACTTCCCCTCTTTGATTAATGACCTTGCATCTCCATAAAGTGGTAAAGTTCTTACCATTGATATTCCAAAGATCAATAGCTCAATCAACATGGAAGCAAAAGAAACTCCAATTCATGGGCTAACCAATGATATTACTGGGAAGTGGAACATGCATTGACAATTTCTATAAAAGTCTTCAAAATTACTAATAGCCTTTGACAAACTTTGGCCTTTGTGGCAAAGTTACAACCCACGTCATCAAGTGCTACATGTCTCAAAGGTGCTTGCCCACTTTTCTTAAACTTCAGATATATTTATATTACGGGGATGTGCCTATCATTGATCTTGGAAAGATTAATGATTAATAAAAATAGAACACCACAATTAAGATGTTACATAGAAAGGCATAAAGAAAGTTAACTATGGTTAGGACATGTTTAACAAAAGGTTTAATTTGTGGAAAGAAATAAAATGACCTTGGGGGAAAAAAAACTTAGGATAAGCATGTCCCACACAATTTTATTTGAAAAATTAGTTTTAATTACTTTTGAGGGCCAGGGCACACAAATAAGGGTTTATGAAATCTTTAGGAAATTTCATCTAGGGTTTTAATGAGCTCATAAATTTTGAAATATAACCCTAAGGTTTTTCACTGTGAAGTACAAATTGTAACAAAGGGAGAAAAACTAGGCCAATCAAGTAACGTGCAGGTAAGTATGGAGGAATCAGAAATTTATGACAAAGCATGGTTTTTTGGAAGAGATTTCTAGGCCACATATTTTCAGCATGACTTCAAATCCACTTTTAATTATGATGAAATTTTCAAAGGGGAATGGTTTTGGTTTAACTTGTTGGAGCAATATTTTGTTTTACAGAAAGGATCATACTTCTCCCTTCTAGTTAATGGTCATGAATGAGTCCATTTCTCTTCTCCTTTCCTTTGGTGAGGTCTCCTCACTTGTGTTGTAATTAGTTTTCTTTTGTAATTTTTGGTGTGCTTAGCTTAGCTTTTCCTAGTTTTGTGTTTCTAGTTGTCTTCAATTTTGGTTTTGGGCCTTGCTCCATTCCGCCCTCCCGATAAGTAGCTCTTTGATTATCTTGTTTATTCCTAGAATCTATAGCCCAAGATAAGGTACTTGTTTTAACTATAGACATTGGATTTTTTATGTCCCTAGCAGTCCATATCCCCAGTCAGAGCTAGCTATTAGCATGCTTTTAGCACCCACATTTTAAACATCCAAATCATACTCACCAACTAAATCTTTTGTTGGTTTATTTTTCTAATTATGATGTTGTAGGATTTGACTTGTAAGAAGATAGTGTTTGGAGGAAGAAATGAACTTGAATCCTAATTTTCAAGTTTAGAAGGTCAAGTTCAAATGTTCAAAGCTTGAGATATGGTTTAGATATACATGGCACTTGGTTTGGAATCAAATTTAATGTTCAAATGTTGACTTATAGTTTCAAAGACCACCCTCCAAGCCCAAATTCATGAGCATGAGTTGTTGGTTTAGATAATGAGGTCATCAATTTAGAAGGTCAGATGCATAGTTTAGAATTGCAAGCTTTTTTGAAGTTCAAATGTGAGTTTAGGGTTTAAAGTTTAGAATGTAGATTCAAGTTTATTTTAAGGAAATAATGGCTTAAAGAATGATGAAAATACATAGAATATGTTTTTTCCTACACATATGGCTCCACCAGAATCAAATTTCATGGTATTGAGGTAAACCACATTCTTTTAAATAAGTATTGATTCATCTGCATCAAAATATATTAGTTCAAAATATGAAAGAAACATATCAAATAAGGGATGAACATCTAAAGTTTTCAATATGAACCCAATGGTGAATGAAAATGATGCATGATATGAAGTCCCTATGAGGTCGAACATTGCAAGTTAGGGAGATTTTGGGACTCCACAAATATGAGAGATGCCATAGGTTTTAATAAAGAATCAAAGGAAAATCCCTAAAGTCTACATTACATGTACAATCTGAATTCTAATTGATTAATAAAGACATGTTTGAGACACTTATTGGGAGCCTTGAATATCCCATAAGATGAGCCACAAAATTTTCCATAGATCCCAAAGTGTCTTATACAAATGGCCCTAATCACCTCAATGCAAAATACAATCATTATATATGTAGGGGTATGTGTGAAACCACCAAGGAAAGAAAGAAAAATTGGAACCATGTTCACCCAAGACCCACAAACCATTCAATAGAATGCTTGAATAAGTAAAAGTTAAATAACAACATCATAATCCCAAGAAGTGTTATGTATTTAAGGATTTCAATGAAGACAATGCCACTATGACAACAACTTGATAGAACATATTAGTAGATAATACTGAGCATCATGGAGAGAAGCACCCATGCGAATGCAATCAAAGAATGCATATTACTATTCATGCTATCAAGTTGTATAATAAGATGGAACATGTGTGTGTAATGGGGATCGGGGTCCAATGTATTGACTCCATTTCTATCTTGCACTCCTAATAGATCTTATGGAATGAACCTACCAATGCAATGGTAATGTCATGAAGTCCACATTGTTTAATGGTGTAAAAGTTCAATGCCCAAGCCTGAGTTTTATAATTGCACAATGGATCATTATGTCGACAAGAAGTGTGGCATCATGTTAACAATGTTTGATATGTTCATGGAATATATAATAGAGGAACCTGATATAAAGGAGGATCTCAATAATGAGATTAGGGAAAATTTCAGTATGGAGTCTATGTTTTATCCTATGCTCATGTTTAAAAAGATACACCCATAGCCAGTGAAGGCATAGAAGCCATGAAGAAAGACATAAAATTTTCAAAATCCATAGAATAAAATTTGTCGAGTTCTATTTGTGGAATGAAGATGAATCATGAAGATTGCAAAAAATAGGATATGGTTGAAATGTTTGACCAAATGTTGATAGCAGAATGGAAGAGCCATGTGACTATACAAGGAATGAATCAATGCCAGCACTTATGCATCGAACATTGTCCAAATTTGAATCATAAGAGAAAAATCCTGCAAAACCAAGAATCACTAGGCATATCACATGAGCGTGTTCAAGCATGGTAATAAAGAAATGTAAGGGGCAGGTGAATTGTTTGACAGAATGATGTCCCCGAGGATGATAGTTAAAGAGCAGGATATATTTCAAAAATATCTTGTGGCCATCAGTATGAAGGATTCCACAAGAAATTTATTCCCCATATCTCTCTTTGAATTACACTTGCAATACACTTGTTAGCACATGGCATGTTTTAATCTACCTAGGTTCATATGATTGTGAATTATTTATAGGGAGAAAAGAGGCCCAAAAAGGAATAAGAGAAGAATATTATTATCAAATGAATATGAAATGAATATTGTTATAGATTTAGTATAAGTTGTGAGAAAATAAAATCTGAGCATTCTTATTTGTGATGTCAAGGCAATAGGGGTTTATTCTGAATCGAAGCATTTAGTTATTTGTCCTTTGATTATAATCAATTAGATTATTGTTGTATTCATTTTTGGACATCATCTTGCATCTTGTGTTAAATAATGAATGAGTTGTAGATCAAAGTATTTTTAGACATTCCTATTACAAGAATTCATTTTATTTTGCACTGCATTTACACAAGTAGCATTCATATTGCATTACTAATGTTTGGGAGTCATAGGAAATGTGAATTCTTGGGGTTGGCTAGGTTTAGAACTAAATTCACTACCTGAGTTAGTTATGTGTAGGGCTAGCTTGGTTTTCCTCTTCCATTCTCAGGTTAAGAATGTACCTAGTTAGTTTAGGAATAAAACAAGATTCATTAAGTATCATTCATAAGGGAGCTATACCTTTCAATTCAAAGAAAATTTGTCGACCTAATGATAGATTGTCCAATTGTTGGTATCAAATTATTTCTCATAGATTTAGGCATTTAAAAGTTAAATTGAAAAGAACAATCTATTTACAAACAAAGTTGACTCTATTGCCTAGATGTGTTATTGAAGTCATAAAATCTATATCTTCCTTCCTACAAGAATCAAATCCATTATTTGCAAATATTTTAAAAAATATTCAATTCAGACAATCACCATTTAGTTTTAGTTTCATCGAGTTCAAGGATCTTTCCAGTTGGAGAACTCCAAAGCTTAAATTCACTTTAGGAAAATTCTAAACCAAGTGATCAGGTTTGATGAGAAGGTCTACCAGCCTAGGTGTAGCAGACCCTGAAGTGTAGGGGAATTGAGAAGTATTCCCATTCATTCGCCATGACTAATTGAGAACCAATAGGGTAGACCATGAATGTTTCTAACAAGTATGAGATAGCTAACAAATATATCATTGAATAAATATTCATAAAGTTAATTTGAGAGTCTCTCATTTTGGAGATCTTTGATTCAAGTCTATTCAAACTTAATAACTAATCTCAAAAAATAATAATAAATCTAGACTTTGACCCATTATCTATAAAAAAATAGATATATATATTACAAATTCGTAATAGCATAGGAATAACATCACTTGTTACATACCTAGTTTGCAACACTTTACATTGATTTATCACAAAGATATATTTCCAAAGAGGCTATGTAATCCTGGCAAGAATGATCCATGAATAATGAAATTTCAATGGCTAAGGGCTGTCTTTAGGGCTTGGATAACCAGAGGTGGAGCACTGAGTTGAGGCAGATCACCCTCTATGTGTAGTATATTAACCCAATTCTTGCCTCCAAGGTGTGTTTTGAGGAAATCTTCTATAGAAAGGGGGTTTTCCATGGCCTTGTTTCTCTAGATGACATGGTGCATGGTACCTTGACATGGCTTAAGATGCCACTCATATCACTCTCAAACACTTTCCTTGCAACCCACAGGGCAATGTTTGGTCTCATGTTGAACAAGGTCTTGTTGAACTCTCTAACTACTACAAGAAAATCTGCACTAACAAACAATGGAGAAAATCCACACACCCAAGCATCATAATTGAATTCCATGGCAAGGAACAACTACTCTATATACTCTTTTTTGATTCCTCCTTAATATCCAATATCACTCAGTACCTTTGAATCCAAATTTTACAATTGATGTGTCAGTATTACTTAAATGTCAGTCAACAATTATTATGGCAATAAGAATAGGAAGCTCAATTGGAGAAAATTATTATAGCTTTTGATGAGGATTAAATGGTCTTAGCAAAAAGGAATGCCAAGTCTTCATAACCAATACCATTGACATGTAGATGAGTTTTTCATAGATTTTCGATTAATAATACTAGATTTTTATCATTCATTTGTTTCTAGTCTTCAAGACTAAATAGTGTAATAGTTTTGAATGTTAGATTCTTAAGTGTCTTTAAGAATTTATCATTGACTATGACCCAAAATGTGAGATTAAAAACTATTACATGATCTATTATAGAAATTTAAAAACATGTCAATTGAAGTGGGGGTCATTATTTCAAGGCTTTCTAATGTTATCTTAGTGAAACAAAGACATTATCAAGCATAAGCCTTCTCTTCGTTCCATATACCCTATGATGCAGGGGCATCCAAAGATTCCAAATTATTACCAAGTTTCAAGTTCTACATGAATTTTAATAGTTATGTTGGATTGAATTTAGGTTTTAAATAGTTATTTTAGTAAGATACTCGGGGGGTTGGAGTCTTAGTATTTTAATGGTTGTTAATCGGGTAGTATCTTGATTTACTAAATAAAATATTTGTGTAATGGTTAAGTTTACAATCGGTCATGAAGAACCGATAGAGATATTAGTATGCTAAAAGAGTTAGTTATGTTATCGGGTGGAATTCGGTTGTTGAAAGTTCTTTATAAATGTAATGAACAGACCCGATAAGGGATATATATGGTTTTTAGTGGAGTAGAATAGAGGATATGGAGAAAGGAATAATGTAACGGGGGAATACCAAAATGAAAGAAGAATCGAATTCTGTTAAGAACTTTGATTCTCCATTTTCCCATTTACTTTCTCTGTTTTCAATTGCTTGATTTGCTATGCAAACTGTACTATGACCGAAGGCTACATTCCTTGCAGTTGATTCAATGATTTATATAGATATCAGTGAAATCAGTTTCGAAAGTCTCTGTTTTCATTTGGATCAGAATCTCAATGAAAGAGTTTAATATTTTATTCAAACCGATTATGTTTGAATTTGAGGGTATCTGTTGTAGTTAAGTTCTTAGATTCGAGTTTGTTGAAATCCCATGTTCATGGGATTAAATATCAAGTTTGTTTTGATATTAAGAAGTTTCGTTTTGATCCAAGTGGTTTAACCAGTCCGAGTTGGGGACGAAAATGATCGATTTTATTTGCCAAATGCTCAATGTATGGACATGATCTAAAACGTTCGAAAAAACCATTATATGTATTGTTAATCAGTTTATGTTGTATGGGAACCGAGAGACATATCTGTTGATAGCGAGAAGCCTGTTTTTGCAGCGGTAGTTTTGTGCCGCCTTTCAACAGTCATAAAAAGAGATCTTTCTGGTTAATTATATATATATATGGCTTGAGGTTCTTGGGAGCGGTTTTATTGCATAAGGTGAAGATTTTATATGAATCGGTTTGGATCGACGATGTCTGTTTTGATTTTAAGTTGATATACGGTATCGGGTTTTTATGAAGGAGTTTATTATGTTATTGGATATCGGGTACGATGAAGAAAGTTTATTTGCTTGTTGAAGTCGGTTTTGGTAACAGAGCAATATGCAATTGTATCTATGTTTTAGAGTATTGATGGGAGATTTCATTGGTTATTGAAATTGGATTGATGATTCACGGAATGTGAATATCTGGTTTGGGTACGTATCGGTTTTCACCATCTTCAAAAATCGGTTTCTTACATTATGAATTACAACAGTCCCAATTTGAGATGAAGATATGTGTTGTGTTTGGCAAAAGGGTGTTTGTTAATTTTATGAACTCATGAGCATGGTTGTGGAATTGATCCATCCAAGTCAGAGATTTCCATCTGAACTTGAATCCTTGATTTGATTCCCAGACGTTGTTGAATCCTCAGGTTGATTCTAGTGGATTATGGAAGGCTATGCATCACCCTATAATTTAATCATCTTCCATATCCGAACATTTAATCATTCAATTAGGCCCATAAATAATTCATTTCCTATTGAAATAGACTATTATTAAACCTTGGAGAAGCTCCAAGTAGCACCATCTTTTGAAATAAAGGAGGACTCTTGATGGAAGCAAGGAAACCTATCATGTAAGAGACAAAATAAGCCACATCAGTGTGATCAATAAGATATGTATTTCAAATTTCAATAATATGTGAAGTTTATACAGTTGTGCCTATTTGATTTGATATGACACTATAATCCCATACTTGTTTAGAAAATCAAGGAAGTTGTCATACTTATTTGGATCAGTTCACAGAATTTGATTTGTAATAGTTATCTCAAGAGAAAAATAGAGTTACATAGTTTGAATGATATTGTAAGCAGTCATCAGAGACTAATGATATTATAATGGGAAAAAAGAATATACAGTGATTGAAAGCAAAGTCAAGAAAAATTGAGGGCAGTGATCAGTAAAAGACTGTTAGATAAGAATTCCAGTAACATCATTGCAAGTTGTATCCATCCTAAAAACACTCATTTTACATCTTATGTTTTATTATATATCAAATGGAAAGAACTCAATTGGTATTTGGGATACCAATCGGTCAACGCATCTAGGCTGAAAGACACGCAACAAGATGATCTGATATTTATCTTGTCATGATACAAATACAAAAAAAACCCAATAATGATAGTTTATCTTCCTCTAAGTTTTTATTTCAATTTTATGTCTTTATAGATTATAAATTTATAAATGGATACTATGATGCTTGCATGGATAACCAATGGATGTAACATTTTGTTGCTGCCATGTACTTCTCATATTTTAGAGGTCATACATAATTTGATAAAACTAATTAACATGGTTAAGTAATATGTAAAGATCTAGGAATACTTCATACTCTTATCAAATTACAAGAATAGTCAGCATCAATAGAGTTAGAAAATATTTTTGAAAGTGGCAAAACCACCATATATAGTAGAATGTTAGTTTAGTGTTGGTATGGTAATTTGAAAATATTTTGGTGGTTTCACTTGTGGGATGGCAATTTTAAGAGTCATGGAGTTAGCATGCGGTATAGCAGTTTTGTTCTATTGTCTATTGCAATTTCCTCTTTTGCAAATAGAGAATTCTGTAAAAGCCAAGATTCAATGTCTCCTACCATTCTAGGCAAGTGGGATTCTTTGGTCATTAAAGAAACAGCACCACAAATGGATAGGAGCAAATGAGGATGGAGAGATTTTAAAACAATATCCATATATTGAGCAAGAAAGTGTAGCCACAATAAAGAAGAGTCAAAAGCTAAGTTTCCAAACTGACATATATACAAGCCAATGATAGGTAAAAAAAATCCTTAAACCAGATCCTATGTCAAATCAGCAATGAGCTTGACCAAAGTTTGAATTTCTCCCATCTAAGAGGTTCACAACTTTCACATATTAAATTCCACCAACTCCAACAATGATGTGGCAATTCCAAAGTGAACTGTAATGTCCTTTTTTTTCTACATTAAGGAACATTAAAAAACATCCCACAATTCTTTATGAAGGAAGTATTGAAAGATGAAATAACTTCTTTCCTAATGAAGCACATAATGGAAGATACACATAAATAATGTAAGTGTATTCTAGATAAATATGTAGTATAAAAAGTGTAATTATTATCTCATAAACAAGGAAACTGTTGTTTAGTGATTGTGTAAACAATACACGTACAAATAATGTATTTGTTGATCCTGATATATAACGGGGAATGGATGTAAAACCAAGATAAGTCTTAGTAATTACATACCAATTGTTGTGTCTGATCTATAATTAGTTATATGCTAAGTTGTCAGTTCAGATTCAGATTTGGATGTGGGTTCAAGATTCATGTTCAAAATTCATTCAATTTTTTTTGGGGTGGGTTCAAATTGGTTTGGGTTCATCCATACACAAATATTTCCTTTCCTAAAAGGGTATGTGTAGGATCATGGTGTGCCAAAAAGTGGCAATGTGAAAAAAAGAGAGTTTGAAGATGCCTAAAAGCGCTTCAAAATCCGCTCTGACTTTTTTTTATCTATCTAGGAACCAAACTTGGAAGGTTAAGCTGATATGATATCGGATATCCGATTTGACATCGGATATCCAATTTTAAATCAAATATCCGACTAATAATTATAATCATATAATAGTATGATATATTATTTAATATTATTATTATTTAATATTAATATTTACTTAATGATATTATTATTATTTAATATGATATTATTATTTAATATGATATTATTATTTAATATAATATTATTATTAGATAATAATAAGATATAATAATAATATCATATTAAATAATAATAATATTATTATTATTATATTAAATAATAATATTATTATTAGTATATTAAATAATATATCATACTATTATATTATAATAATATTATTATTATTATTTAATATTATTATTATAATAATTATTATACTATAATATAATAATAATATTATTATTATATTATAATTGTATAATATTATACTATAATAATAATATTATAATGTATTATATTATAATAATATAATATATAATAAAAAAGTATAATATATTATAAATTATAATAATATAATATAATAATAATATTATTATATAAAATATAATATAAAAATATATAAAATGTAATATATATTATATATTATATGTTATATTATATATATTGTACTCATTTTATGTTATTCTGCCATATCGGATATCCGATGTTATATTGGATATCTAATATAGTATCGGATATCCGATACTTGTACATTGGATTAAAATAAAATCACAGACCCACGGGGCCCTCATTTTACGTGAATTTGGGGCCAGTATTGCCATCGCGGATCAGATATCAGATACGAAATCGGATATAAGATATCAGGTATGTTACACCCCCCAACTCATTTTTAACCTAAATTTAATAGATTTTAACATGAATTTGTTTGTTTTAGTTGAATCTAGGGTTTTTTTGAAAAAAATGGTTAAATTTTAGATTATTTTTTTAATATATATTACGTTTTACAATTCAATAGGAATGGCTAATCAAAATGATAACACTGAGGTAGGGAATAATATTCCTCATAACCCACCACCAAACGATCCAGTATCCCCACAAAACCCTCCACCAAATGATCCTCTACCTCCTCAAAACCATCCTCAAATCGAGGATTTGATAAATGAAAATCTCACTGAGTTGAGAGGTTTGCATAGAACATACAATAATGTACCTACACTAGCTCCTATGTTATCCACGTTAAACACCATAGTGGATAACATTGAAACCCTTACAAACCAACAAAATGCCGCTCTTCGTTGGCATGATGAAATGCACCAGATGTTTGATGATGGTTTGGATTATGATGAGGTCATGGCCCTCAACATAACCAAAGACGATTTGGCTAGCCTTTTTGCTAACCCAAAAATGGGTATACCAATTGACCCAAAAAAAACCAAACTATCAATTAAATGGTGCACAAATGACACCATACGTGCAAATTTTTGGGACCGTTGGTGGATGGTCTTTGATATCCCTCCACATGGCAATTTAGACATACCATTTTATTTCTTTACAAAATTATATGCAAAATTTGTGTTGAAACTTAAAGTGAACTATTGGAGCATGAAGCCCAACATGGGCTTAGGACTAAGAGCTCCTCAGGATAGACCCTCTTCCTATCGAAAGAAACTTGGCACTTTTGTCCCCCCCCCCAAATATCTCCTCCCCTCCTTGAGTGCAGCATCCAGATATTATGGCAGATGCTAGCTCTCAGACCATCAGAGCCATTCATAGGCTGAGTAGCCTAATGATATCTCAGGCTAGGTCAGTCCTGCCTCCTCGTGTTGATGATGTTGGTGCCAGTTCATCATCGGCTAACTCATCACACGTTTGTGTGCCTCACACTTGCATTACATGAAATAATATTTTCTTGGGTCCCATAGGTGATCTTCTTGAGTATCATTTTGTATTAGACGAGGATACACTAGATGCACGTGCAGAGGCTACAGACCCTAATGCGAGAGAGGAGGGGAATGCAGAGGCATGGACTCCTTTGGTGTAGGTACGTGTATACATTTTTTTGTTATGACATATGTGATTTAAAGTTAATTTTTATAATAGCGTAATTTTAATTTTTAAGCCATACTGACTTTTACATGTATGTGATCTTCATTCATGTTTAGTTGATGACCGAGGAGGAGCTCAGACAGATAGATGATGCTACACTCTCGACCATTTCATTTGGCCTTGAGACATCTACGATACATTATGTTGTGTTCACATTTTTTTTTTCTATTTGATATTGTAGCATATATGGTTGCTAATCTTTCTTTTATCTTGCAGATACCACCTGCCCCAGGGGGACAAAGTGCGGGGGGTGAGCCAGCATGCATTGACAAAGGAAAGGTAATTAGATGTTTTCTAATTGATTAAATATTGATGCATTCTTGTAAAATGTTTGTGGTAATCTCATTTAATTACATTCTTTATTGTATATAGGGTGTGGCTACTGGTGATGAGCCCGTACAGATTTGGCGTCCTAGATCATCGAGATTTTCATTCGCACAGAGAACCCCATTGTATGTATAAGTATCATTTATTTCTTATTTTTTTAATTGATGCAGAGGAAAGTATGATTGTTGTTCTATACAATTTCTATGATTTTTTCCATACCAATAGTGATTCATGTCTTGCATATGTTCATTACAACTTAAATAGGCTTCTATGCACCTGCCCAACCTACCAAGTTGGTTACAAAGGTTTATTTAATCAAACAAATACCAAATTACTACTTTCCCTCCAAAACTAATATGACCATTTGAATTTGAAATTCAAATTTCAAACTATAGTTTTTATGCATTCCCTAACTTTCTAAACTATTCCATTGACTCAAAATTGGTCATATGGATTTATTAAATGCAACTAAGTATGAAACTATCCTAAGACTACCCCATATGGCTCTTTTGGCCATTTTACATCATGTTGCCCTTAGGTCCTTACTAGGACTTTTATGAATTTTGTCTTTCAAAGTACATTGTTTATTACATAATTCTATTATTGGTTTTAATATATCCCAATTAACAATCAATGATGTCTTTGATCCTCTATCTTCATCTGGTACCAAGGCTCTCTTAGATGATTTGATAGGTGCCCCTGCACCAAACACCCAACCTTCAAAGCAACTCTTGACCCAAGAGTTAAGGGGTACTATCTTCTTTCCTCCCATCCTTCTAGAGGGATGTTTGCAACTTTGCACCTACAATGTATTACCCTGCACACCTGCATACAAATAATTAGAAACAAAAAGCATTGGATCCTTGTTACCAGTCATGGTAACCTTACTGCCTGCTGATTGTGAATAGTCATGTTTTATCCTTGACAAAGGTTGAATAACTTGTTGTCTAAGGTCATGCTGACCCTGTCTCTTATCCTCCATGGATATGTTCACTTCTTTGTTCACTCTCATCACCAAAGGACACCATACTATTCCTATCATCACTCCTTTTGCTGTCATTGTCTGCTTGTAAGTAGAATTCTGAGTTTTGTCTTGAACAATCTCATCCTTCATAACCAAAAGAGATGGCTTCAGTGGCAGATCTGTCATATCATGTTTACTCTCCCTCTGCTCCTGCAAGTCCACAAACTCTTTCTTGCCAAAAAAAATAACTCTTTCCTCATCATGACTAGTCAAAGGATTTAGCTTAAACTTCACACCATCTTTGTGTACTATATAAACATTTGATGAGCCTAAATGAATAGTGTTCCTTGAGGCTTGCCAAGGCCTTCCAAGGATTACATGGCAGCATGTCATTAGAATGTGATGACATATAGCTTGATCTTTTATATTCTCCTATAGAGAAATCCACTATTGCTTGCTCCCTTACAACAATATTTTGTGCATCACTGACCCAAAATGCCCTATATAGTCTATCAATAGGATACTTCTTCAATCCTAGTTTATTTACCATTTCATAAGACACTAAATCATCAAAGGAACTAGAGTCTATTATCATCTTACAAATCCTAACATGGCTCATGCAATTTTTCCTAAAAATGGATGGTCTGGTCTCCTTTTGCTGCTGCATTTGTGGTCCTCTTCTCACCATCAAAGATTCTCCTTCAAGTTCAGGGTCTGCATTATCGTACTTCTTTTCTTCCTCTTCTCCTTGGGTCAAGGTGACTGTCCTCTCCTCCTTCCTGAAATCCACACCTTTCTCAGGGAACTTGTAGGATTCATTGCCTACTCCTCCACATGTGAAGCATTTACCTGTGAAAACACTATTACCTCTTCCACTTCCAAATCTTCCTCCCCTGAAACTTCCTCTTGTCTTAGATGTAATCTCTTTTCCTTTATCTTTGTCTTGATTGTTTGAAGTGTCAAACTGACTTCTTACACCTCTTCCTCTCATTTTTCCACCTCCTCTCTAATTTGCTTGCCTCTCATTCTTTCTTTTCAACTTCTCCTCTACCCGGATTGCCAACTGAAAACATTCTCCAAGTGTCCTTGGTACATTCAATCCTATTTCATCTTGAATATTGTACTTGAGGCCATTAATTTATCTAGCCACCTTCTCATCTTCATCTTCTAGTCCTCCCCTAATACTTAGGGTATGGAATTTCTCAGTATAGGACATGACATCCATATCCCTCTGTTTCAAATTGTTCCTTCTTATCTTTAAATTTGGATTGCTAAATCAGATGGTAAGAATTGATTTCTCACCACGATCTTCATTCTCTCCTAATTTGAAATCTTATTTAATCCCCTTTTGATGCAAAGTCTGTAGCAACTACCTTCCACAAGCCAATAAATGGCTATCACAATCCAACTTAGGATTCTAGGACTTCTCACAAGTCCTCTTACCCACTCCGAGTATACTCAACCTCCAAGACAAACAAGGCAATCCCACTTCAAAAGCCTCACCAACTATCACCAAAAATGGAGACAATCATGGACATACTATTCCAGCCCAAACTCATCAATTTGTTTGGCTCCACCAAACTCCCAACACACTTTTGCACTACTAGGCCTACAAACCTTGTAGCCTTCCAATTAGCTTCTTTGCGCTTTTCTCCTAGTATCCCTTAATAGCATAGGGAATTCTCCATAGGTCCAAACACCCTTCTTGGCACATACTAAGAATCCAAAATCTTTTGGGTTGATCTTGCTCCAGCACCCTCCAAACTGCTTCTTGGTACCTAGGCCTAGTTGATCAAGTTAGGCTAGGGCTTCAAGGAAGAATGGGCAAGGTAGGTTCCCAAGACCCAAAACACTTAATGAAATCTCCAACATATTCAATGCATCCAGCTCTAGCACTCAAACTGATCAGAAGTGCTTGCAACCATGACTGTCACCAATTACCTTGCAAAAATTGGTCAAGCACATTGGCTTGCTTGACCTAGGGTCGACTTGGAAAAATAGTTGCCCTTCTCTCTAGGCCTCCAACCTCTGGCATTATGTTGCCTAGTCTCCTAACTTGCATATCCCTTAGTTTTAGAGGGTTCCATTGGGGGGAATGCAAGTTAGGGATGCATTTGTGGAAGGGTCTAGGAAACAAGGCTTTTTAGACCACCTTCTACTAAAATGCAGATAACTTTTAAACCCCAACTCCTTTTTGAGTCAAACCAAAACCAAAAGTTTCCTAACTCACCCCTACAACTATTTCATACACTTAGCAATCATAAAAGTTTTTTACAGATCTGTACCAGCGTAATAGCCGAGTGATTACCAGTAAATTTTCAGAAAATTGAAGTTTTTATTGTTTTTTCTCCAAACCACCATGCACTCTGATCTCCCCCTTTCAACTGAGATCACATATGACATATATAAATGTCTACATGATTGTTGGAACAACCATATAGGCATTCCCAACCATAAAACAAACAAACAACCACTTTTTTCTAATACTATTTAGACTCTAAATACCCTATTCTAAGGCCTTTTGGTCCCATGGAGTCACTTGGTTTATAACCACACCAAAATTCTTTTGGGCCTTGCATGTGCCTTTATTACAAAACATAGACCAACTTGTAAAATATGGACCTAACCTTTATTCCAACTTCCTAATCTACTTGAATCCTCACTTTCATGGAGTGGCAAGGTGTCCGACAACATAGATACTTGTTCCCCCCTGCCACATAGGTTAGGTGCCCTACACCACCTTTCCTCTCTCTCATTCTGAACACTAGTCCACCAAGTGAGTGATGTTCCTCTCAGTCTTTCTATTGCTACTTTTACCTTTTTATCTGCCTCTATGTCTTCAAGATCAAAGTAGTTCTCAAGGGCCTCTATCCACCCTAGCACTTCTTCACTATCCAATTTACCCTGGTATATTGGAAAATCAATATGGTTCTTCCCACCATTACCTTGTATTGCCTTAATGATTCTCATAAATCTCCTTTCTTCAGGATCATCTATTGTCTCATGCTCTTGCCTTGCATTACCAACCTCTTCTTCTTCATGGTTCTCTCCATGATTTCTTCCTCTAACCTCTTCTCCTCTAGGTTCTTGCCTTTCCTTTTCTAAGGATTCTATCCTTGCAATAAGCTTTAGCCTCTCTCTTCTCATCTATCTTTCTTCCCTCACTCTAGATGCTTGAAGTTCTCTCCTCTCTCTTTTCTCTTTTTCCAACTCTTCTCTTAATTCTTCAAGTTCTCTAGCCATTTGATTTTTAGGAGGTATTTTCACAACAATTTTTCTTCCTTCCCAAGGGCCAACTCACTGATTCTCTTTCTTTCCTCACCAAGAAATCTCTAGACACCACTTATGTACCTTTCAACTCTAGGACACACAAGAAGGAATTAGACACGCTAAGGCTTCAAAAAAGGGACCAGCACACTAAGGATTTTTAATATTATAGGTCTTGGTCACACTCCTAAACACCCAAACTTCAAAACCCTAATTAAAATGTCCTAAAAACCAGGGCCTGCTTCTTCAAAGCCCAAAACTCAATTCTAGAATGTTTTGACTTGTCTAATGACAAGATATGATCATGACAACCTACATGAACCTATCAAATGACTCATCTACCATATGAAATCCTAAAATCCTATCTCATGCCTAATTACAACTTTTTTCCACATACGAGTCCAACATTATAACTTTGTATGCTTACATGAGCCATAATTGGTGCAAGGATTGCCCAATTGACTTCAAGAGATGTTCCATGACCTTTGTAATGCCTTGGATCTTCAATGTTCCCCTGATGAGCATGGGATGCTCCTGCATCACTTATCTTCATAAATAAATTCAAAACTATTTTCTGTGATATTAACAACTACTATTTTGTATCTCATAGGAGACTCCTAGTGCACATGAGGTTCGATGGGACAGTTATGTAGATTTGATGATGTGGCCACGCACTCTTGAGGAGGAGCCTACAATAGTAAGTTGTAGTTTGAATTCATGATTAAATATGTTATAAATTTAGCATGCTATGAATTATAATGTTATAGTTTAAATTGTAGATTCATCTGAAAAAGGTATTTGAACATATACAACCCATAATCAGAGAGGTACCAGCATTGCTGAGGGCATACGAGAGGACTCCTGACCAGCGCATGAGGTCAACGAGAGAGGTATTTATTATGAAAATTTGATATTATTAATCTCCATTACGGAAAAGATCATTATGCATTTGAGTAATTCAATGTTAGATACGTAAAATCATATAAATTTAGTAGTCTAACTTTGGGTTTTCCTTTTTTGTTTATGTAGGAGGCATCCGATCCACCTAGTGCAATGAAGAGGTTGCATTTTGATCATCCACCAGCACCCTAGGATAGTATAGTTTTTGTAGGATGCATCATGAGACATTTTGAGATGGCATATGCCCCATTGTATACAAAAACATTGATATTATACACATTCTGATGGCAGGATCAGCCACATTTTGTATATGGATCTATGTATTTTGATATATATATTTGAGTACTTTGTCTATGGATACATGATCTTTGATATATATTTGTGTAAAAAAATTTCTGTGGATACATGTATTTTGATATATATTTTTGTCATTTATGTGCACAATGATATACATATTAATTTAGTATCTAGTATTGTTCAATTTATCGTGGATAATGTGTCATACCCTAAATTTTACTAGTAAAAACACAACAATTTTTATTTTTTTTGTAGCTTATGAAGTCGCATAAGAAATTACATATTGTAAAACAAGGTTATCATTCAATAGGAGTTCAAGACTCATGTGGATAGTGTGAAGGTGTTAACATTTTAGTCACAGGTGGTTTTCAAATAGATTGGATGATAGTCTAGTTCAAGTTAGCATCATGAGTCAAACGAGCAAGTTCAAGATACAACACTCATAAATTAGTGAGGTAATTCATATCCTAACAAGCCTTTGATACTAATATTCTATTAGGGTCTGTCGGTTGTATCATATGGACTAGGTCATGATTCTAGCATGTAAGGGAAGGGGATCAGAATTACTTATTATCCTCATTACCAATGTACACACTTTCATTAATCATTACAATATATATTAATGTGACAATTACTATATGGTGTGGAAGTTTAGTATATCTTAATTGATTAAACACATGTATCTAGAGAATTTAGATTTAGTACTCATCACATGAGCACCCTTAGTCAAATAAGAAAATGTGCACTTATCTACAACACTATATCATATCTAACCATTGGAAATTAGAAAAGATATTCCCCAAAGGTAGCTTCAAAGTCTACATGATGGAGAAGGGGCCACTTGCATTGATAGTATCCATCATTCAACACATTAGTTACACAACTTATGGAATAAACAATTTTTTTTATGTGCCAAACGTGTATCATGTGCTTGCATTCATATCTTACTGGTTACAAGTCCTCTTGAAGATTGGACCAATACTGAGTCATTTTCTCCCTCTTTACTCTATTTCGTCATCCTTATGCATTCTATCAACATTTCTTCCTCACCAAACTAGCACTCACTACAATTTTCTAAACACAAAAATTACTATTTCAATACATAAATTAAACTCACTCTAACAAAAGACAATTACTAACTATCTAGCTCATCAACTACTAACTAATCTAGCTACATTGCCATGCTTTTACATTTACTATTTTAATTACTATAATTACTATACTATTACATTTACTTTTTACATTATTACATCTAACTATTCACCATAAGCTCACTTTCTCACTATCAATATTATTATTATCAAAGCATGTTAAGATTCAAAGTAGTTTCATAGTACGAATTAGTAAGCACATAAAATGAGGAACTCTTAGTAAGTCTAAGGGCCAATTCAAAGTACTTAACTCAATAATAATTCACGATCTATATTTAAACACATCCTACTACACCATCATATTGAGTGTGTCAATTTAAATTTGTTAGATGAATTGTTTATGCAAGGATTAGGTGCAAGCGTATAAATAAGGTTTGTATATAACATACCTTGTTGTTCTGACATATATGTATCAATGTATCAATGTGCTTTATTGACTAGATAAAACTAGATTTGAGTTATTATTTTAATCCACCATCCATCCTTATCCTTGATTCTCCAATCCCATCATCCCGACAACTTACTTCATATTAACCCTATTATATGTACATCTAATCAATCTTGGCTTTTATTTTATTTTTGAGTTAAATATTTAAATTTTTCATATTCTCTAACATGCACACTAATATGCCTTTATTTATTTAATTACTAATTTATTATTTGAGTGTTGGATGTGACTTAGAGGTCACAAGATTGTAATGTGTACCATTTTGTCACTTAGAAAATATATTAGTCTAGGACACTCATTAGTCTCTATATGCTATTATTATTTTTATTTTTATTGGATAGCAGTCTAGAATCTAGGAATATTCTTTAATATTTTATTGCTCTGTATTAAGGAAGGGATTTATTTTCCTTTACCATACATTTTCTAGAGAGGAAAATGCATGCCTATAGCAATGTATCTCATAGATTTTATTATGTCTTCTCTTACAACAAACTTCATTTTGTTATATCATAAAATTAATTTGATGATTTCCTTGCTTAGAATTGCATTAAGCTTGGTAATTAAAATCAATGTTATCCATGCATGTGATATGAACATAAAATTTTCCTTCCAAATTATTGAGTGCACAACAAGATTGTAAGCAATCTACTAAGTTTTAAATTTATACAATCAATGGTATCACATAACATCTATGGATTGTTATTATCAACTAGTTATTTACAATACCACAAGGAGAAAACTTTCTTTCACATTTTCAAATGATAACAATGATGTCAAAGCAAATCTGTGACTCATACCAATGCTTTCATAACAATATAAACTCCAAATGAAACATGCATATACAACCTTATCAATTATTTCTTCTACATGTACATTAAATAACAATGATACAATCTCCTTCCATCACAATGGGGCAACATAAGGGACTTTTCAAAATCATAAGGAACATGGACATTGAAAGATATGGACAATGAGTAGCATGAACATTATCCAACATGATCGTTGAGAACATGAACAAGCTGGTGAATTCTCCTTCACAAATGAGGGCACAATGTCAAGTTTTCTCATCCAACATCAATCTACAAGATGATCATTCCAAGCCATTTCCATTGCTCCCTTGGACACAAATCTGCATATGAAACACAACAAAATAACAAGGACCATGGGTGCTTTCCACCCAACCATAGGCCTCAAAGAGACCACCCCCGCACTAGGGAACAGGGCTCAAACTGGGATACACATACAATCTTTCAATGCATAGACATTACATTTCAAACTTGAACAATTTCCCCCCAAGACTATTTCACAATGGCTTCATAGATGGAACCATAAACATAGGGTGAAGGTGTGTTCTAAAATGGAGACTTTCCATACCAAACCATATTTGCAATAAACAATTTTCATGCCCTCTCGGGGCTATCATAAATGAACCATTTAATGCCCTCTCGAGGCCTCCACATTTCCTCCTCCAAACCCACTACCATCAGCTGTAACTCCTCAAACTTCCTTTCTACACCATACTTTCCTTATCACCCCCAACTACTTCCCACTAACTTATTTTAGCAAAAACACTAAGCCACTCTATCCTTACAAAATTGTCTCCTCTAATGGCTCATTGATAGCCCTCACAAGCTTTGAGTTATGACTCTCGAAGGATCGACCTCAAAATGCACTTAGAGCACATTGAAGACTCCTCGGTATAGGGTGGCCACAAATGATGGATGGTCTTTGTGGCCAGAACAAGGGTGTGACTACGGTTCACCTACCCATCCGGAGCTAATGGCACTGACGATTTGATGCCAAGATCACCGGTTTCAATGTTACGCTGTGGTGCACCTATGAACTGAGGCACACTACAAGTTTTTGCATCGAGCGAGATCGTTGTGCTGAATCCAAACGGAATGTGATCTCTCAAAAATAAGATAGGTTATTTTAGGCCTCAGTATCACCGTCCTGTAGCATTTGAGAGTTCATCGATAGCCCTCACGAGCTCTAAGTTATGACCCTCGAAAGATCGACCTCAAAATGCACTTAGAGCACCTTGGAGACTCCTCGGTACGGGGTGGCCACAAATGATGGATGGTCTTCGTGGCCAGAACAAGGGTGTGACTAGGGTTCACCCACCCATCCGAAGCTAATGGCACTGGCGATTCGATGCCAATATCAATGGTTTCAAAGTTACACTGTGGTGCACCTATGAACTAAGACACACTGTGAGTTTTGGCATCGAGCGAGATCGCTGTGTTGAATCCAAACAGAATGTGATCTCTCAAAAATGAGATAGGTTATTTTAGGCCTTAGTATCACCATCCTATAGCATTTGACAGTTCATCGACAACCCTCATGAGCTCTGAGTTATGACCCTCGAAAGATCGACCTCAAAATGCACTTAGAGCACCTTGGAGACTCCTTGGTACGGGGTAGCCGCAAATGATGGATGGTCTTCATGGCTAGAACAAGGGTGTGACTAGGGTTCACCTGCCCATCCAGAGCTAATGGCACTGACAATTCGATGCCAAGATCAGCGGTTTCAAAGTTACGCTGTGGTGCACCTATGAACTGAGGCACACTGCGAGTTTTGGCATCGAGGGAGATTGCTGTGCTAAATCCAAACAGAATGTGATCTCTCGAAAATGAGATAGTTTATTTTAGGCCTCATTATCACCATCCTGTAGCATTTTACAGTTCATTTATAGCCCTCACGAGCTCTGAGTTATGACCCTTGAAAGATCGACCTCAAAATGCACTTAGAGCACCTTGGAGACTCCTCAGTAAGGGGTGGCCACAAATGATGGATGGTCTTCGTGGCCAGAACAAGGGTGTGAATAGGGTTCACCTGCCCATCCGAAGCTAATGGAACTAACAATTTGATGCCAAGATCAGCGGTTTCAAAGTTACGTTGTGGTGCACCTATGAATTGAGGCACACTATGAGTTTTGGTATCGAGCGAGATCGTTGTGCTGAATCCAAATGGAATGTGATATCTCAAAAATGAGATAGGTTATTTTAGGCCTCAGTATCATCGTCTTGTAGCATTTGACAGTTCATCAATAGCCCTCACGAGCTCTAAGTTATGACCCTCGAAAGATCAACCTCAAAATGCACTTAGAGCACCTTGGAGACTCCTTGGTATGGGGTGGCCGCAAATGATGGATGGTCTTTGTGGCCAGAACAAGGTTGTAACTAGGGTTCACCCGCCCATCTGAAGTTAATGGAACTGACGATTCAAAGCCAAGATTAGCAGTTTTAAAGTTACGATGTGGTGCACCTATGAACTGAGGCACACTGCAAGTTTTGGCATCGAGTGAGATCGCTGTGTTGAATCCAAACGGAATGTGATCTCTCAAAAATGAGATAGTTTATTTTAGGCCCCAGTATCACCGTCCTGTAGCATTTGATAGTTCATTGATAGCCCTCACGAGCTCTGAGTTATGACCCTCGAAAGATCGACCTCAAAATGCACTTAGAGCACCTTGGAGACTCCTTGGTACAGGGTGGCCACAAATGATGGATGGTCTTCATGGCCAGAACAAGGGTGTGACTATGGTTCACCCGCCCATCCGAAGCTAATTGAACTGATGATTCGATGCCAAGATCAGTGGTTTCAAAGTTACGCTGTGGTGCACCTATGAACTGAGGTACACTTTGAGTTTTGGCATCGAGCGAGATCATTGTGCTAAATCCAAACAGAATGTGATCTCTCAAAAATGAGATAGGTTATTTTAGGCCTTAGTATTACCGTCCTGTAGCTTTTAAAAATTCATCAATATCCCTCATGAGCTCTAAGTTATGACCCTCGAAAGATCGACCTCAAAATGCACTTAGAGCACCTTGGAGACTCCTCGATACGGGGTGGCCGCAAATGATCGATGGTCTTTGTGGCTAGAACAAGGGTGTGAATAGGGTTCACCCATCCATCCAGAGCTAATGGCACTGACGATTCGATGCCAAGATTAGTGGTTTCAAAGTTATGTTGTGGTGCACCTATGAACTGAGGCACACTACGAGTTTTGGCATCCAGCGAGATTGCTGTGTTGAATCCAAATAGAATGTGATCTCTTGAAAATGATATAGGTTATTTTAGGCCTCAATATCACCATCCTGTAGCATTTGATAGTTCATCAATAGCCCTCACGAGCTTTGAGTTATGACCCTTGAAAGATCGACCTCAAAATGCACTTAGAGCACCTTGGAGACTCCTCGGTACAAGGTGGCCACAAACGATAGAGGGTCTACGTGGTTGGAACAAGGGTGTCACTATGGTTCACCCACCCACTCAGAGCTAATGGCACTGACTTGTAGCTATTAGGAGTTAGATTTTGAAAAGTTGTCAAGAAAGGTTGACCCCTTTGACTTGTATCATGAAAGGTTGCTTTGTGCCTTGCTTGATTGTTTGAAGACTACTCCATGTGTCACTATCTTTCTTGGAAAAAAAATTGCTTTTGAACATCAAACTTGCAATATTATCAATTATTGTCAAACTTTTTCAACCAAGTCAAAATGTCAAATGCAAATATTTGTTTGCATTTTTTGCTAAGGGGAGTTTCATAAATTGACTTTGATTTTCTATGTCTCTAGTGCTTGAACATGCTTAAAATGGCTCTTTGGTCTTAGAGCTATTGGTATTTTCTAACTTCATGGTCTATGATATGCATACTAAGAATTTCTTTCACTAAATGGTTTCTTGATCTATTGACTACACTTAAATTTGTTCACTTGTCATCTCTCTTTCTTTATGTTCAATACAAAGAGCTAGAAGAGACAAATAATCTTTCTTACCTTCATCTCTCTAAGCACATGATAGAAATCAATTCTAAACTTGATAAAAGGTTAGAGGAGAATATTGCATTCTCAAATTAATCTCCCTTAAGACCTTTACATACACATGGGGCATTCTTAAATTAATCTCCATGGAAGAAAATTTCATAAAACTAAAGATTTCATAGTGTTGAAACATAAAATCCAAGATCTTATTTATGATGGGATTTTTGATACCTCTAATGACTCATGTGTCACAATATCATGTTGATGAACCTATGTCAAGTGATGATTTCCTTGACACCTTCACTTCTTATAACACTAATGAACCTCCTAAAGTGTCAAAGCTTTCGAAAATGCCTCCACCAAACAAAGAACCTAATTCTTTCCATATAGACCATCCGTACCCTCAAGGGCTACAACTAAAAGAAAATCAAGCTAACCATGCGTACTCTATTTTACTTTCTCATCCACTCATAGCCTTCATATCCAACTTCATATCATGTCATTATGCATGTGCTATCTTGCTTATTGGCTTTAATTGCTTATCCTACATGCTATCTTCTTTCATGGATTTCATGGCTTATCCCAAATGTGCTTCATACAACTTTTCAATATAAAAGTCTTTCAAAACATTATACAATATTATGACTCTTTATGCTTTCAAATGCTATGATTGGTTGCAAAATGGAAGAAATCAAGTATTCTAATTGTTCATCTATACTTTCTAGATTTTTCTTATTTGATTAGTTTGATAAAAATAGTTTTAATAATCATAATGTCAGCTTTATGTCAAATAAGGAAAAAACCAAATTTGTAATAAGATATCCACATGCAATTATCTTTCATATAGTTATAAATGCTCTTAAAATTGTCGTTATAGCCTTGTATCACATGCAAATATGATTTGGAAGAACTTGTTCAATATCTTCCTCTTATAATTCCTTACAAAGAACCTACCAAAATACAAAAACCATATACAAAAAACTACACATTTTACATCATAATACATCATAAATTTTAGAAATTCTCCCCAATACCACCCCCCTCCAACTCTTCATGATGTACCTACATTCCAATATCATAAAAAAATTAGTAACTTATTGTATTAAACAAGATAATCATCAATTCATTAAATCATTATGAAGAAAATAACATAAGAAGTATATATACCTAGTCGAGTATTCCAATAGGCTCCTCTCTCTGTTTTAAGGTCTCCAACAGGGCTTCATGATTAGCATTAGCAATAGTAAAAAGTTATTTTACTTTTGGTCTTCCTTGATGCTTCAATAACTTTACATTTGTTGCTATAATAAGATGCGAATATATGAGAATTACTTTGTGCTTCTGATAGTCTTCGAATGCAGGAATTCTGTTCCTTCTAAGCATGTATGTCTGCAGCCATGTTCTAGCAACAACCACTGAACCAGTAGGATATGTGAATCCATCATCATCTGTGATCGGTTGTTCAAGTTTTTTTTTGCCTCTTACACAACGTGCTAACCAATAATCGAATTTCTCATCATTCCCCTGTGGTGCAACCAATGCAAAGACATGTCCTGGCTGAAGTAGATCTGATAGATGGTTATGCTCAAGTGAACTTTCCATGTCATCATTTTTGATAGAGGGTATGATAGACAATGGAGTAAGATAATGTGGAGCCCATGTTTCCACCCACTCACTTGACTCACAGTGATCCCAATCATACTAAAAACAAGTACGACAAAAACAAGCTAGTTGTCGTGTCCAAATGGTCCATGTACTAGAATTAGAGCTTTGAAACGAATGCATTTTTTATGAGTCTCTCACTGTAGCACAATCTGATCTATCACCTATTTAACCTTCCTCAACCAACCAAAATAACTTGCATACCACTAAATCAAGAGTCCCCCCCTGTGATAATGCTAAACTACACCAATCAACAATGCTACGAGCATCAAGAAACTCTATTGTTGAAATCTTCAGTTGCTCCTTAACTAGAGCTCTCTTCACACATGCCCCTGCTCCATCATGTTCCCCTTTTCCATGGCCAGACTCAAAAAAATTCAAAATATGAGGCACCCCTCTCTCTACGTGCATCCTACACAACCAATAAAAACATGCGAGCATTCTTGAATTGACCTGTATAGTTATCTGACCAAATGATATGTCTATCCATAGCAATTGCATGCTCATGTAAGAAATCAAAAAAAATCTCAAAACAATGTTGTACAAACTCATGAGAGTGAGATCTATCATCACTCATATAAAAATGATACTCTCTAATAATCTTTCGATTATCTTCCGCACTATCAGGGGCATGTCTATATGTTATGTGAACAAAAATTGCAATCTGAATAGAGTTGTAATACTGAGATTGTGTCTCATTTTGAGGTTGCAATGTGTAGTTCTCAGCAAAATCATCAACTGATATAATAGTGCCAATGAGAAAAGTCTCCTTACACGTTCTAAATTGTTGATCCAACCACTGAGACCTATGACTATGTCTTGCATACTTGTAAAAAAAAATTTCCTTGAAATTTGAAATAAAATTAGCCACACTGATATCTTTTCCAACCAATTCACACCTAGAGCTCTCACTCCCACTCTTCAATGTGTATTTCACCATTTCATATACCTTTTTTTTTAGTATTGTCTTTCCAAGATCTTGTTCATACCCCTCATGGAAACATGTGTCAAACTTGGATAGGCCACCATATTTTGAACACTTCTCATTTAAGCAAGCTTTCTATAAAAGGAACAACCATCAACTCTATGACATAAGAGTTGATCTAGCAAGTCTCTTGATGATTTTGGAAGCCCACTAGCCCCACAATCCTCCAACATTTCTTTACTATGCAAAGTAGAATGGATGGAGCATAATAGTTCATGGTGCATAGAAAACTCAACATGATATTTGCAACAACATGTATTTCAAATTTTGAGTGGCACACAATAAAATGACTTCAAACATTCAAAAGCCCTTTGTGATATATGAAGACTTGGATGAATCTCTCTAAATTGTTTGAACAACATAGTTCGACTTACTTCTAAATGGTGTTTAGGATGTGGCGTGCAATCTCTGATGCCAATTCTCAACTTTAAGACGTCTTTAGCATTGGGTGATACTCGTGAGTTAGAGTGCCAAAATTATGTAATTTCTTCCTTCACATCGTCAGATAGCTTCTTATCAAAACGTGGAAGTCTCCCACCAAATGCCCATATTTCA
The DNA here is from genome assembly GCA_028749045.1 of Cupressus sempervirens. Lineage (NCBI taxonomy): Eukaryota > Viridiplantae > Streptophyta > Pinopsida > Cupressales > Cupressaceae > Cupressus > Cupressus sempervirens. The sequence goes on from CM053790.1 coordinate 494,006,147, forward strand.
TTTTGAAGAGGATCATCAATTTTCTCTCATCGACTAAGTGCTCTTCTCAAAGTAGTACAATTTAGATTCAAATCAATACAAGTTTGTCTCATATATCTACCCTTTCTCAAATGATGACTTACCAAAGAGGTTGTAATGACCCTTCGAGCAGCTCTATTATCCTTCTCTCTGCTATTTTTCCCAATGCTATTGAGAGCACTAAAAAGATTCTTCACGATAATGGCATTTCTTTCCAACTTTTTATTGACACGAATCTTCAATTTGGAAAGCATAGGTCTCATCTTTTGCATCTTTAATAAGTGCATGAAAAGCTAACATTTCTCTACCACTATCTTGTTGCCAAAAAACATCTGATGTAGTCTTGAAGCCCATAACTGAATGGTTCTTTCTGATTTTTTTCCTTCCAAATGAGCAATAATCGTTTCATCAATTTCAATTATCCATTTTGGTTTTTTAGAACCTTCATGCCGATTATAATTAGAAGATATGTAAGGTTCTTGTGCATTAGGTTCCTGTGCATTGTCATCTTCGACATGGTCAATTATGCAATTTGGATTATGACTTGGTGGCATTTCTTCTTCAAAATTTTCATTCTCCAAATTTTCAATTTTAGCATTATCATTTTCAATAGGTACATTTTCATTCCCCAAATGTACATATTCATTATCTGATTCTATGATTTCACCTTCGATTAATTTATCGTCAACTTGACTGATATTTAGCATACCTTGTCTTTTTCTTCGGTGTTCCATTTTGTCCCTTTCTCTATATGTCGCAATGTCTTCATTGGATATCTTCCTTTTGCATTTATCCTTTCGACGACTGCTGCTCCCCATTCAGATGACAAATTCGAACACCTAAGGTTATATTTTCAATTTTTTTTGATTAGTTGGGCCCCAAAATGTGACTTTTTTCAAAACTTGTGAAAAAAAAGTGAAAAAGTGATGTTGTTGGGTCTATAGGGACAGGGAATTATTGGGAATTGGTTCCAGTAAAATTGGATATCCGATTTGAAATTGGATATCTGATATTGCAAAGTGAATTTTTGGAGGGAAAACTTGCTATAATTTCCCTCTTTTTCCATAATTATGTTAATATTATCAAAATCAAAACTTGCTATAATTTTTTGACTTTGGTTTATTACTAAGATAATAGTATAGTAGTATTAATATATAATAGTATTAATATATAGTATTAATATAGCTATAGTACAATATTATTATACCCATAATAGTATAAATATTATTACTATAGATATAATAGTGTAAATATTTAGTGTTTATTTATATTATTATTATTATAGCTATAATAGTATTATTATTATTACTATAGATATGATAATATTAATATTTAATGTTTACTTATATTATTATTATTATCATAAAATAGTATAAATATTATATATATCCTTTTATTTTTTAACCAATATACATACGAACGATTTGAATATGTCCATAGGGGTCTTAGGACCCCTAGGGACATATGTTGTCGTTTAATGGGTCAAAGAGGGTTGTAGGTCACCCTATGACCCCCTTTGACACATATGGCCCATTCGAATATGTCCCTAGGATCCTCAGGGACATATATCATCATTTAATGGCTCAAAGGGGATCATAGGGCACCCTATGACCCCCTTTGACCCATATGAATGATTCAAATATGTCCTTAGGGAGACTCCTAGGACCCCTAAGGACATATGTCGTCGTTTAATGGGTCAAAGGGTGTCATAGGTCACCCTATAACCCCCTTTGACCCATATGAATGATTTGAATATGTCCCTAGGGGTTATAGGACCCCTAGAGACATATGTCATCGTTTAATGGGTCAAAGGGGGTCATAGGTCACCCTATGACCCCCTTTGACGCATATGAACGATTTGAATATGTCCCTAGGGGTCCTAGGACCCCTAGGGACATATGTCATTGTTTAATGGGTCAAAGGGTGTCATAGGTCACCCTATGACCTCCTTTGACCCATACGAATGATTCGAATATGTCTCTAAGGGTTATAGGACCCCTAGAGACATATGTCATTGTTTAATGGGTCGATATGACCCCCTTTGACCCATATGAATAATTCGAATATGTCCTTAGGGGTTTTAGGACCCCTAGAGACATATGTTGTCATTTAATGGGTCAAAGGGGGTCATAGGTCACCTTATGACCCCCTTTGAGCCATATGACCCATTCGAATATGTTCCTAGGGGTCTGAGGACCTCTATCGACATATGTCATCATTTAAAGGGTCAAAGGGAGTCATAGGTCACCCTATGACCCCCTTTGACCCATATGAACGATTCGAATATATCCCTAGTGGTCCTAGGACCCCTAGGGACATATGTCATCGTTTAATGGGTCTTTTGACTCATATGAAGAATTCGAATATGTCCCTAGGGGTTATAGGACCCCTAGCGACATATGTCATCATTTAATATGTCAAAAGAGGTCATAGGTCACCCTATGACACCCTTTAACCCATATGACCCATTCAAATATGTTCCTTGGGGTTCGAGGACCTCTAACGACATATGTCATCATTTAATGGGTCAAAGGGGGTCATAGGTCACCCTATGAGCCCCTTTGACCCATATGACCCATTCGAATATGTTTCTAGGGGTCCGAGAACCCCTAGCGGCATATGTCATCATTTAATAGGTCAAAGAGGGTCATAGGTCACCCTATGACCCCCTTTGACCCATATTACCCATTGAATATGTCCCTAGAGGTTCTAGGACCCCTAGAGACATATGTTGTCATTTAATGGGTCAAAAAGAGTCATAGGTCACCCTATGACCCCCTTTGACCCATATTACCCATTGAATATGTCCCTAGGGGTTCTAGGACCCCTAGAGACATATGTTGTCATTTAATGGGTCAAAAAGAGTCATAAGTCACCCTATGACCCCCTTTGACCCATATTACCTATTTGAATATGTCTCTAGGGGTCCTAGAACCCCTAGAGACATATGTCGTCATTTAATGGGTCAAAGGGAGTCATAGGTCACCTTATGACCCCCTTTGACCCATATGAACGATTCGAATATGTCCCTAGGGGTCCAAAGACCCCTAGGGACATATGTCATCATTTAATGGGTCAAAGGGGGTCATAGGTCACCCTATGACCCCCTTTGATCCATATGAACAATTCAAATATGTCCCTAGGGGTTTTAGGACCCCTAGAGACATATGTCATCATTTAATGGGTCAAAGGGGGTCATAGGTCACCCTATGACCCCTTTTGACCCATATGACCCATTTGAATATGTTCCTAAGGGTTCGAGGACCCCTGGCGACATATGTCATCATTTAATGCGTCAAACAGGGTCATAGGTCACCCTGTGACCCCCTTTAACCCATATTAACCATTGAATATGTCATTAGGGGTTCTAAGATCCCTAGCGACATATGTTATCGTTTAATGGGTCAAAGGGGGTCATAGGTCACCCTATGACCTCCTTTGACCCATATGAACAATTCGAATATGTCCCTAGGGGTTATAGGACCCTAGAGACATATGGCATCGTTTAATGGGTCAAAGGGGGTCATAGGTCACCCTATGACCCCCTTTGACCCATATGACCAATTTGAATATGTTCTTAGGGGTCCGAGGAACTCTAGCGACATATGTCATCGTTTAATAGATCAAAAGGGCTCATAGGTCACCCTATGGCCCCCTTTGACCCATATGACCCATTCGAATATGTTCCTAGGGGTCCGAGGACCCCTACCGACATATGTCATCGTTTAATGGGTCAAAGTGGGTCATAGGTCACCCTATGACCCCCTTTGACCCATATTACCCATTGAATATGTCCCTAGGGGTTCTAGGACCCCTAGAGACATATGTTGTCATTTAATTGGTCAAAGAGAGTCATAGGTCACTCTATGACCCCCTTTGATCCATATTACCCATTCGAATATGTCCCTAGGGGTCCTAGAACCCTTAGAGACATATGTCATCGTTTAATGGGTCAAAGGGAGTCATAGGTCACCCTATGACCCCCTTTGACCCATATGAATGATTCAAATATGTCCCTAGGGGTCCTAGGACCCCTAGGGACATATGTCATCGTTTAATGGGTCAAAAGGGGTCCTAGGTCACTCTATGACCCCCTTTGACCCATATGAACAATTTGAATATGTCTTTAGGGGTTCTAGAACCCCTAGAGACATATGTCATCATTTAATGGGTCAAAGGGGATCATTGGTCACCCTATGCCCCCCTTTGACCCATATGACCTATTCGAATACGTTCTTAGGGGTCCGAGGACCCCTAGCGACATATGTCATCATTTAATGGGTCAAAGAGGGTCATAGGTCACCTTATGACCCCCTTTGACCCATATAACCCATTGAATATATCCCTAGGGGTTCTAGGACCCTTAACAACATATGCTGTCGTTTAATGGGTCAAAGAGAGTCATAGGTCACCCTATGACCCCCTTTGATCCATATTACCCATTCGAATATGTCCCTAGGGGTCCTAGAACCCCTAGAGACATATGTCATCGTTTAATGGGTCAAAGGGAGTCATAGGTCACCCTATGACCCCCTTTGACCCATATGAACAATTCGAATATGTCCTTAGGGGTCTTCGAACCCCTAGAGACATATGTCGTCGTTTAATGGGTCAAAGGGGGTCATAGGTCACCCTATGACCCCTTTTGACTCATATGAACAATTCAAATATGTCTCTAGGGGTTCTAGGACCCCTAGAGACATATGTTGTTGTTTAATAGGTCAAAGGAAGTCATAGGTCACCCTATGACCCCCGTTGACCCATTCAAATATGTTCCTAGGGGTCCGAGGACTCCTAGTGACATATGTCATCGTTTAATGGGTCAAAGAGGGTCATAGGTCACCCTATGACTCCCTTTGACTCATATGACCCAGTCGAATATGTTCTTAGGGGATCGAGGACCCCTAACGACATATGCCATCGTTTAATGGGTCAAAAAGTGTCATAAGGCACCTTATGACTCCCTTTGACCCATATGAATGATTCGAATATGTTCCTAGGGGTTATAGGACCCTTAGCGACATATGTCATCATTTAATGGGTCAAAGGGGGTCATAGGTCACCCTATGACCCCCTTTGACCCATATGAACAATTCGACTATGTCCCTAGAGGTTTTAGGACCCCTAGAGACATATGTCATCATTTAATGGGCCAAAGGGGGTCATAGGTCACCCTATGACCCCCTTTCACCCATATGACCCATTCGAATATGTTACTAGGGGTCCGAGGACCCCTAGGGACATATGTTGTTGTTTAATGGGTCAAAGAGGGTCACAAGTCACCCTATGACCCCCTTTGACCCATATGAACAATTTGAATATGTCCCTAAGGGTTCTATGATCCCTAGCGACATATTTCATCGTTTATAAGGTCAAAGGGGGTCATAGGTCACCCTATGACCCCCTTTGACCCATATGAATGATTTGAATATGTCCCTAGGGGTCCTAGGACCCCTAAGGACATATGTCATCATTTAATGGGTCAAACGGTGTCATTGGTCATCCTATGACCCGCTTTGACCCATATGAACGATTTTAATATGTCCTTAGGGGTCCTAGGACCCCTAAGGACATATATCATTGTTTAATGGGTCAAAGGGTGTCATAGGTCACCCTATGACCCCCTTTGACCCATATAAACGATTTGAATATGTCGCTAGGGGTTATAGGACTCCTAGAGACATATGTCGTCGTTTACTGGGTCAAAAGTGACCTATGACCCCCTTTGACCCATATGAACAATTCGAATATGTCCCTAGGGGTTCTAAGACCCCTAGCGACATATGTCATCGTTTAATGGATCAAAGAGGGTTATAGGTCACCCTATGACCCCTTTTGACCCATATGACCCATTCGAATATGTTCCTAGAGGTCTAAGGACCTCTAGCGACATATGTCATCATTTAATGGGTCAAAGGGGGTCATATGTCACCCTATAACCCCCTTTGACCCATATGAACAATTCGAATATGTCGCTAGGAGTTCTAGGACCCCTAAAGACATATGTCGTCGTTTAAGGGGTCAAACCTATGACCTTTTTTGACCCATATGACCCATTCGAATATGTTCCTAGGAGTTCGAGGACCCCTAGTGACATATGTTGTCGTTTAATGGGTCAAAGAGAGTCATAGGTCACCCTGTGACCCCCTTTGACCCATATTACCCATTCGAATATGTCCCTAGGGGCTCTAGGACCCCTATAGACATATGTTGTTGTTTAATGGGTCAAAGAGAGTCATAGGTCACCCTATGATCCCCTTTGACCCATATTACCCATTTGAATATGTCCATAGGGGTCCTAGAACCCCTAGGGACATATGTCATCGTTTAATGGGTCAAAGGGGGTCATAGGTCACCCTATGACCCCCTTTGACACATATGAACAATTCAAATATGTCCTTATGGGTCCTAGGACCTCTAGGGACATATGTCATCATTTAATGGGTCAAAAGGTGTCATAAGACACCCTATGACCCCTTTTGACTGATATGAATGATTCGAATATGTTCCTAGGGGTCTTAGGACCCCTAGGGACATATGTCATCATTTAATGGGTCAAAGGGGGTCATAGGGTGACCTATGACCCCTTTTGACTCATATGGCCCATTCGAATATGTCCCTAGAACCCTTATGGACATATGTTGTTGTTTAATGGGTCCAAGGGGGTCATAGGAACCCTATGACCCCCTTTGACTCATATAAATGTTTCGAATATGTCTTTAGGGGTCCTATGACCCCTAAGAACATATATCGTCATTTAATGGGTCAAAGGGTATCAAAAGTCACCCTATGACCCCCTTTGACCCATATGAATGATTCAAATATTTTCTTAGGGGTCTTAGGACCCCTAGCAACATATTCAAATCGTTTAGATGGGTCAAAGGGGTATGTCATCATTTAATTAGTCAAAGGGGGTCATAGGTGACCCTATGACCCCTTTTGACCCATATGAACGATTCGAATATGTTTCAGGGGGACATATGTCATCGTTTAATGGGTCAAAGGGTGTCATAGGTCACCTTATGACTCCCTTTGACCCATATGAATGATTCAAATATGTCCCTAGGGGTTATAGGACCCCTAGAGACATATGTCATCGTTTAATGGGTCAAAGAGGGTCATAGGTCACCCTATGACCCCCTTTGACCCATATGAACAATTCAAATATGTCCCTAAGGGTGCTAGGACCCCTAGAGACATATGTCATCATTTAATGGGTCAAACGGGGTCATAGGTCCCCTATGACCCCCCTGACCCATATGAACGATTCAAATATGTCCTGAGGGGTCCTAGGACCCCTAGCGACATATTTGAATCGTTCATATGGGTCAAAACCCCTTTTGACCCATATGACCTATTCGAATATGTTCCTAGGGGTCTGAGGACCCCTACCGACATATGTTGTCGTTTAATGAGTCAAAGAGGGTCATAGGTCACCCTATGACCCCCTTTGACCCATATTATCCATTTGAATATGTCCCTAGGGGTTCTAGGACCCCTAGAGACATATGTTGTCGTTTAATTGGTCAAAGGGAGTCATAGGTCACCCTATGACCCATATTACCCATTCAAATATGTCCCTAGGGGTCCTAGAACCCTTAGGGACATATGTTGTCATTTAATGGTTCAAAGGGACCTATGACCCCCTTTGACTCATATTACTCATTCGAATATGTCCCTAGGGGTCCTAGGACCCCTAGAGACATATGTCATCGTTTAATGGGTCAAAGGGGGTCATAGGGTGACCTATGAACCCTTTTGACCCATATGAATGATTCAAATATGTCCCTCGGTGTCCTAGGACCTATAGGGACATATATCGTCATTTAATCGATCAAAAGGGGTCATAGGTCACCTTATGACCCCCTTTGACCCATATTAACCATTGTAATATGTCCCTAGGGCTCTTAAGACCCCTAAGAACATAAGAACATATGTCGTTGTTTAATGCGTCAAAGGGAGTCAATGGTTGACCTATGACCCCCTTTGACTCATATATATTAATAATATACATATCTATTAATAACATACATATATATATATATATATATTACATTATTATATTTAATAAAAATGTTATGTTATTATATATAGATTAATAACATATATATATGTATTACTTTGTTATATTTAATGAAAATATTATGTTATTATATATATATATATATATATATATATGACATACATATTAATATAATAATATATATAATAAATATTCTATTTAATGAAAATATTACGTTATTATATATATATATATATATTAATAACATACATATTAATATAATAATATATAATACGTATTTTATATATATAAATTACGTTATTATATTTAGTAAAAATAATAATAATATAAATTATATTTATAGATTGTAAAAAGATTAACATAATATATTAGTATATATTGTTAGATTATATCTTATATCTTTACATTACGTTATTATATATATAATATATTAAAATACATCTTTACATAGTAATATAAGTGAAATAATTTAGAAATAATAAGTTGTGACGTTTAAACCCAATTTTTCCTCCAAAATGGGTTGAGATTTTAAATTTTTCCACCTCAACATATCGGATATCCGATTTACAATCGGATATTCGATTAGGCTTGGTAAATACCAAGCCTACCCGGTCAACCCAAAAGACGTGTTTGAAGAGGGTTTTAGTGATACTCAAACTTCGGGTAGCCGTTTGACAATGTTATTTTGATTGAAATTGAAGGAAATTTTAATATCGATCTCTAGATTCCATAAATATAATTTCTATCAAATTCTAAGTTCGATAAGTATTTATTAGTTAATTATCAATGAAGATAATTGTAAAGTGCTGATTGACATACTGATTGAAAAATAGCTATAACTTTCGTATAACATTTTTTAAATCTAAAAGTTGTGTCACATTCTATACTTTGGCTAGTATAAGAAAAAAAAAAAAAAATTTGGTAAATTTTTCTATTAGTTAGGGTGGTCAGACATGGGACTTTTTTTTTTCTGAAAAAGTTTTGGTAGAAAATTCATAGTTAATTATTTATTTGGAATAAAAATACTGAAAAATATGCATCACATCCGGGCATGAGTCTACTTTTCATATCTATAATTATATTTTAAAAATATTATGATTTGATTTTGATTAAGGTGGTCAGACATACACCTACTTTTTATTTTCGCCCTGAAATTTTCTTAGTACTGCATTAAAATTCAAACTTTTGACCAATTAATTATATTTTTCTCCTAATAAGGCCTGGTAGTTTAGAAACTACATTCAATTTCTTACAAATTATTTTCTTACAACTTTTTGATATAAAGCCCATAACCACTTCAAAATTATGTGTCAAGTTGACATAAACCTGATTTGCTGATTTTTCACTGCCACTTAAGGCCATAGTTTGGTAAACCATGATCCTGCACATACCCAAAATGTGTGTTTGTGTGTGTGTGTGCACACGTGTGTGTGTGTGAATCAACAATTAAGTTCATACACCATTATGCTAATAGTAAAGCAATATAGAAAAATACACCACCATATATATCAATGAATTTGTCCAAATTACATATGCTTTACCTTTTTGGCCTTTTTAGTGGTCTATTTTATAGGATTGGAGAGTTAGATTGACTAAAATAAACCAAACAAAAAAAAATTAAAGTCAAAAATTCCAATTTTTGCCCAAATTAGGCCTAGGTGTTGTTGTAGATTCACAAATTTGCACTAAAAATGGAAAAATTTATACCAGGTTCAATTAATAGACTTTGGACAGATTTTGAAGGTCTACACGAGACTTTTGGAAGAGTACTTCTCATGTAAAAAAAAATTCACCCATGAACTAGAAAATGAAGACACTTAAATACTTAGTTTAAAAAAATGTAGGTAGCAAATCACACTAAAATGCAAGTGAAAAATATGAATACATTGCAATGCTCGACATTAGAAAGAGTAGTTATAGATTGATGATAGGAAAAACCTTTCAAGATCAAGAGTAGTGGCACATTAGCAATGATCAAGATAATTTTGGGTGAATCTGTAACAATAAATGATCTAGCAACCTTAGTACACAACACAGAATTTGAAACTAAGTGAGAATGTAATCCTAGGAATGAAAGATTTAAGGGTTCTGCAATTTAAAGGGTGGAGTGTTACCTATAATAATTCTCTCTACCTTTTCCAATAATAATAATAATGTAGAAAAATTGCAAATCCATTCCAAAGAATTTCAAACTAGAGCCTAGACTCTGTTTTCATTCTTTTCACTAAAGTTGCATAGCTATAAAAATAGTTGCACATCAAAGCAATGTAGGGCTGATTTCTGCACTAACATAAATGGGAACATGATATTGAACTAAAGAGTAATTGGTGTTGTAGAGGTATGGCAAGAGGATACAAAAAATTCCAAATACTCTCCTATTCAATCCATATAATCCTTTAGCATTCTTATCTACAGCGCCACAAACTCCTTTATTGTTTCCTTGTGACCTAAGTTACATTCTACTATTACTAACAAGTATACCCTACCCATTGTTAATGCCAAAAATTTGAACCACCATATTGAATATGAAACATCTTTAGCATGAAAATGTCTTACAATTAGAAGTAGTAGCCAGACTAGGTTGTTTTTGTGTAGATGGATGAAATAGTTATGAGTTTAAATGTTAGATCTGGAGATGTTCAATCCTATAGTGCCTAATTTTTTACTTTTAGATTCGATAATTTTTATAGTTTGAACAGTCAGACTCAAATCTTCATTTCATGTCTAAATCTGATCTGCAATTGAAATATGTGTATGATCAAGTTCATGTTGGGCTTAAAGAGAGCCAATTTTTACCTAAGTTGACTTGGCCTCTTTGGTTACATTCATGCCTCTTTAAATTAAGCTCATACCTCTGTAAATTAACTTGTTGAATCCTATTAGCTAAAGGATCTTTGAACTACAAATTAGGAAGGTAGATGAGTGTTGATTTATATTAATAACATTACCCTCAACAAACAACCATAAGAACTATTTACTCACCAATGTGATTTCCTCCTTGAATAACAATGGTCCAAAGACTTCACAAAGATTGTTATTCTTGGAATACAACCATTTTTTTTCACAAAGCTCACTAATGTATGATAAAAAAAATTTGGTTGTATGATAAACAATTATCTACAAGTTATAATACAATCAATTCTTTCTGTATATGAATTGGTGCTGTTTAAATAGGCATATATCCCTATCTATGTTTAAATAGGTACAATTCATGATTATTTTTATTATATTGTTGATTAATCTATATTGTTGACATAACGTTGTTTTTATTGGGACAACTTAACATTTTGTGAACATGATTTTCTTTTTCAACATGAATGGAAATGCTATTAGTAATGATTGTCAGTGAAATTATCCTGAAATGAGTTTTACACACACACACACACACACACACACACGTGTGTGTGTGTGTGTGTGTGTGTGTGTTGATTAGTTTGTTCCATGACCTTAAAGAGAAATTTGAAGTGTTGACTAGTTTCAATTGGATTACAACTATTTAACTAACTAGACTATATGTACTTGAATTCAAATGACTTTTTCTCAACACAGTATTGAATAAACTTCTAGCATTTTTTCTGTGCTTCTACTAGACTTTGGCTATTTCTCTTCTTGTTTGTTATTTATGTTGATCTTGGGCTCTTTTTTAAATCCTACATCTCATGTGGCCCATCGCTTTTGATTGTTGATGTTCTTTCATAAAAGGGTTCTAGCACTTTCAAAACCCCATTTTTTATCTTAATAAAAAACAATGTGATATAGATGAATACTAATACATGACTAAATTTAATATGCATTCATCATACTTAAACCATTTAAAATAAGAAAACCATAGGAAATGACTAGTAGAGCTATCTACATAATATCACCACTATTATCCATTCAAAACCATGACAAAACTAAACAAATCAGTCCAACTAACACAACCAATATCAAGGCCCAAAAGGTCATCTAATGCCCCACTAGGGAACCCAAAAGAAGTTAACCTAAAGTTTTACTAAGTTTGACAAAAAAAAATTTTTAAGATGATAAACACAAAAACAATTATAGAATAGTGGAAGCAATAAACATACACTCATACATCAACAACACATAAATAAATTACAACTCTTAAGGGTCCCATGGCAATGAATCACATTTAATTTTAATTAACACTGAATCCAATATATAATAAATCCACATCAAATAATATTATACAAGTATAAATTCATTTAATTAATATATAGTTAAATGATGCCACTTAGCAATAAAAAAAATGCACAATCATCCATTGTATAAGTCATAGGGTATGAAAGGCTGAAATAATATACATTATGAAATAGATTATAGCATCTTGTAAGGGCTATGAAATCAAATCAAATAAACTTAGAGCATATTCATCCATCATAGCAATATAAGATTGGATAGAAAGGAACATCTACACACAAACACATCAAGCAATGACATCTGATGGTCAAATCTCAATGGTATATTAAAAAAAACTACCACCCTACCTTGTGGTAACCCAAAAAGCTCTACTCCCATCGCGCTAAGGAGATAATCTCAATTCCTAAATAGGATAACAACTCAAAAGTCAAAAACAACATCTAGGTTCAATAATCACCTAAAATAAAACTATCTCAAAGGGTACCAAGACATAAGTAACAACTAAGCCAAGAGGCAACAATGACACACAGGGAATCTACTATGCATGTTGGCAAGTGTCATTGTAGGAACCAACTCTAGGGTTACCCGACTAGTCTTTTAATACTCTACCCCCCTAGTGACTCTATGTGGCACTAGTATCCTTTTGTACTAACAAGGCATACTAATGAGTTAGCTTTAAGGTTACTTGGATAGTCTTTTATTCCTTTGGCCTCTTAGTGACTTTTTGTGGTACCAAAATCTTATTAATTCATTTTAAACCCATTTAACAAAATGTTATCACTTATTAAATAACCTACAATGGGTTACTTGTTACCCTCTTCAGGGCCTCGACCTCCATTACAAGACGCTTCCCAACATGACATATAGATAACCTACCCTAAGCTCAGTAAAATCAAAAGGTCTCATATGACCATAAACCACACATTAGTTCTTAAAAATACAACTAACAAGTACCAAAATCACTGGTCAAAATACAAGCATCACTAAAATGATCATTCTAATAGGACTGATCCAAGAAAGTACAAATAAACCAATCTACATCATAACATGACATCACTAAGAAAAAATCATACAAACACCTTAATCTTAGACAAGTGACTGGAAAGCAATCCAAATACAACTAATTGAAGACTCAAAGGTCACACCATTCATCTTATTTTCACACAAGAACACTGGAAATAAATTAGAATCGATAGATCAAAACACCTCATAGAGCATACAAGACACATTACCATGGTTGCGTATAAAAGATTGTGATAAAAAAATCATCATGACATCATAAAACAAAACTCTTGAGCCTCTAATAAACATCCTAATTTGGTTAAAGTACTAAGTCTACCTGGCACCCAATAGAAAAATTACATGTCATAAAAAGAGTACATACAAAAGTAACTTTCACTATATATTAGGTTTTGAAAACACAATAGTTCCATTTTCAATTGTAGGTTTTTCAAGTTTCCATTTCATTTTCAAGCACAAGATTTAGATATACAAGAATAGGGTTTCAATTTTCATTTCTCTAGTTACCAGATTCACTAAGGTTTTCAGTTCACTAGAATCTTAGATGATTCAACTAATTCATCTATAGTTGTTTAAACATTATTTCACAGTTCAATTCATTATCAAACAACCACAAGATTCAATAATCAAAACAAAACACATTTTTCATCTTTTCAAAGTATAATATTTACCAAGGTTTTTGAATGATAACATTTCCATAGTAATATTAATTCATTTCAAAATTGCATTATATCCCATTATTATAGGGAAAAAAATGGCTTAGCTAATTGGGCTTCAAATGTGGTGTGTTGTAATGATCAAAAGATCATATGGGATTCATATGACACTTTCCTTGCTGATGGTTGTGAGCATGTGAAGCATGACAAATGGACATCCCAGAAAAAATCTCTTAATAATGATGCTATCAGGGAATTATGATTTTTACTTCTTCGAAGTGAGGTGGGCAATTATTTTTGGAAATGTGGGAAGCTCACACGGATTATGGGTTACTTCTTTCTATCTGTGTTTGGGTATTGGTGAGTACAGAGTGTTTGGGTTTTTTTGTTAGTGTGAGCAAACTAGTGCTTCTGATTGTAGACTGTTTGGGGTTTTTCAGTGTGAGCATACCAATGCTTATATTGCAGAGATAATGGGGGGAAAGAGGAAACGGGTTGAACCACCTAGCTGTGCGGAATGGAAGAACAAACTAGAGGTTTAGGATATCCTTAGGCATAAAAATTTTATCGGTTATATGGAGATACTTAAAGGAAATAACCCGAAAATCATACACCAATTTGTAAAATCTTGGAAGGATGGCTCAATTTTGGTTGGGAATCAAAGGATGGAGGTCATGGAAGAAACCATCATGGAGGCTATTGGTTTGGATTTGTATGGGATGAATTTCTATAGGGAAAGGAAGATCTTAGACAAGGAAATTGATGACTTTGACAAGATTGAACAAGAAAGAAATCGTCTACTTAAGATAGGTAATTCTTACTTCAATCTAGCTTTTGTGTCTCGTCCGTGGCAGTTTGTTTTATTTGTTAGTATAGAATATTTGACTTTGGATGGTAGATTTACAAAGTTGTATGGTTACCACTTTGTTTTGGCAAACCATTTTCATCATAATATTAGGGTAAATTTTCCTTCCTACCCATTGCAATCTCTTGCCATCTCTACATAAGCCATTCAACGCAACCTGACTAGAGAACATGTCTACCATGAAGGGCTTATGATTTTGATCATGAATGTGCTCAAATCTAAAAAAATCTCAAAACCTAGGAACTTTAAAGGGGAAGATCAAGACACTAAAGGGAGCATTCAAGAAAAGGACTATGACTCTGATATGCAAGATGAGGCCAAAGGAGGTCTAGCTACAAGAAAAAGAGGTTTGAGTGGTAGCAGTAAGAAATGGAAAAAGAATTCTAAGGAAAATTATGATTAGGAGAGGGAGATTGATTTTGTTGAAGAAATTGTCACAGAGCACATTAAAAATAGGGGAGATAGAAAAGGTAAGGGCAAGGGTTGTCATATTGAGAGGGCCTCTCCTCATTTTGGTGATGAGCCTTTGCCTCAATGCTTGGAGAGGAAAAGGAAGTCTGTGCGGTGATAGGATAATAAAAATGTTAAAAAGGTTAAAGAGGATTCTGACTATGCCGAGGATGATGAGTAGGAGTCTAAATCTAATGGGGGTGATTATGCAGGTAGTGGGCTAGGGTCTTCTAAAGGCTTGTTTGGCAACCTTGGCTCTATTCAGAAAGACATTGGTATCTTAAAGCATAATTTTTTTTTGCTAAGCAAGGAAATGGATCAATTATCCAAAATGGCTAGAGGGGAAAGAACATTAGGATGACATATTGACAATCTCTCAGAGGTCATAGAAAATTTTGAAGAAGTGAAAAATCTTATGCATAAGATTCTTGTGATGGAAGCTAAGTAGAGGGTTATGGACAAGGACATTAGTAGTGTCTAGGGGAAGGTCTCTAAACTTGAAACTAGGTTGGGCAACATGGATAAGCAGCTTAAGAAAATGGTGGATAATGTTACTAATTTCTTGAAGAAGAATGAGGTAGATAAAGGCCAGGATTCTCCCCTGGGGGTTGATTCTCAAGGACCTAGTATACGTAACTAGGCCCATTCAAAGAAGATTGAGGAAACTAGTAGAAAAGACGAAGTGAGAGCTGCTGCTGAAACCATGCATTCTCTAGTGAACCAGGTTGTGAATCTGATCAATACTCCTTAGCTAGTCGATTGTTGTACTTTTGCTAGACTTTTGCTATCTTTTTCAGCACTATCCTCTATGACCTCTTTTTGTTGTCAAAGGTTTGTTTCATGTTTGTTCTTGGTTTCTTTTCTTTGTTGTTCTTTTCTCCTGCTTTGCTCTAGAACTCTGCTGTTGTAAAGGTTTCAGGTCCTTTAAAACCTATTTTTACTTAATCAAAACATTTCCATAGTAATAAGAGTCATTTCCATTTATAACTGACTTGTCTAACCAAAATCCAATTTTTTATTGAAACTCATCAATTTTTTGAATCTATTTTAATACTTAGAAATCCTTAATTTAAATATTATTAAAATTCAACAATAATTAATTAAATTATTAATGATAATAATTATTTATTATTAATAAAGTAATTTAGATTAATTTATTAATAAAAATTACTTATCTGTCAACAAAGCAATAATTATTATTATCAAATAATAATATAAATCATTTAATAATTAATAATAAAAATCTTATTTAATAATTAATAATTACAATAAATATAAATATATTAAAATATTATTAAAACTATTAATTAACATAATTTGTTTATAAATTTTAAGAATAACTACAATAAAAAATTAAAAAAATAATTAATTAAAAAACTAAATTTAAAAATTTACCCCACACAAGTTTTAAAGCTTGTAGGCATGCCAAAGTACTGTCACAACAAAAATGTTGCTACCATCAACAACACTTGTTGCGTCAGTGGCAGGCTTGCCATAGGCAGCCATGTTTCCACCAGTGGGAGATGGAAAGAAAGAGGTGGGTGGGGGGTTGGTGGCCTTGGCCACCAAATATACAAATCAAAGTTGCTGCTTAAAACAAGCAAGGAGGAGGATGGGGGGTGGGGGTGGTGGCCCCTGCCCACCAATAAAATAATTTATTATTATTATTATTTTTAAAAAGTTTATTTAATAAAACAAACTAACACATGCGCCCCCCCCCACCCCCCACCAAAAAAAATAAAAAATAAAAATAAATCACCAAATTTCATTTTTAAATATTTAACAATGTAATTACATGGTAATTACAAATCACTATATATATTTGCCAATATAAATCTGATATACAAACCCAAAAAAATGATAAAACAAACTGGTTTTCCTTTCAAAACACACATTTTGTATTTTTAATCAATCAAACAAAAGTTTCAATTCTAAATTAACACACAATGATTTCAAAAGAATGAAATTCATTCACAAATGTGTTTAAAAATGAAGAACAATAAATATAGAAATAAGGGTTTCAACCTAGAGAAATTCTGAAAATAGAAATATAACAAACATAGAGAAGATAAGAATTCAAAGGACAATAATCCACTATAAAGTTAACCCACAAGATTCTACCTAGATCTAATGCTAAGACACAAACACTAAAACATGCAAACATACAAAGCATGCAAAAGAAACCCCTTTCCTCTGAAAAGCTTCTTCCTCTAAAAATTGCTTCTTCAAGACCTAGCTATTGTAAAATGCATTCTAGATCTCTGATAAAGAGTTTTCACCTAATTTGGGGCTCTAATTGTATAACCATGTGAGGGAACTCGCTAATCAATTTCTTCTATTATTTTATTATCTTTTGCACTAACTTTTACATATTTAACTACAAAATATCCAAGTTATTTTAATAATTAGTTGTCTCTCTTTAATTAATTTTTGAAATGTTTTTAGTAATATATTTATTAATTTAATTAATAACATTATTTAGAGTTTACTTTCTATGGGGACAAGGTCAGTTAGGGTATTGTTAGAGAACCTGCTAAAATCCAGGTGCTGGAGGACCTTGACAAAAGTACCCACTACGACGAGCTCATTGACCCAACTCTTTTGGTCATCTCTGACAATGTGCCGGAAACTGGCTTCAACTTCCTGAACAATGCAAAGAACAACTTGATTTACAACTTTCATTCCATCAAGTGACTTTTTCAAGAAATTGAGGCTTTGAAGGATAGGAGCAACCAGCCCAACAACCAGGATTCTAACAAGGACCAGGAAGCTAGAGGAAGCAAAGACTAGGTGGGGAGCTAGGAGAAAGATAGAGAACAGGTCTCCAGTGACCGTCAGGATGACAGACTCACCCAGCTTGAGCAGAAGGTCCAAAGGTTGGATTCTATCCATCGGATTATCACCAAACAGATAGTGGACACCCTTCACACCTTGAATGAGAATATTGTCAATCTGGGGGACTATCTGACTACAACTGACCTTGAAAGGGATGCGGGGTAGAACATAGAGCAAGGATTCAACCGGGTTGAATTTCAAAAAGAGGCCAATGACTAGTTGAATCAGGGGAACCAGATGAACACTCCTACTAGGATTCAGGAGGGCATGGCCAGTCAGAAGGACAATGATGCTATAGAAACCTTGCATGCCATGGACATGGATGGACACTAGCCTGTTCACTTGGCTTTTCTTTTCTATCTCTGGCCTTTGTACTTTGGCTTCGGGCTTTTTTTTGTCTCTGTCCTTTTGTGACAGTTTTTTGTTTGTTTAGTCTGTTTCATCTCGCTCTTTTTGCTATAAAACTTTGGGTTTCAGGATCCCTGTAAAACTTGTTTTACCTAATCAAAAAAATTATTTAGAGTTTACTATAAAAATAAAACTCCTAAATAATTCTCATTAAATTAAATAAATATAACTATGCCACAATTAGAACTATAACTTTATCTTTAAGCTTCATTCTTTTATTTAATGAATTCAAGAGACATTTTTAATAATTTATTTATTAACTTAAGTAATAACATTATTTAGAGTTTATTATTAAAATAAAACTCCAGAGTAATTATCATTAAATTAAATAGATATAAATACATCTAAAATGGAACTTTAATAACATCTTTTAAATTTAATTCTTTTATTTAATTGATTTCTCAATTAATTAAATATAATTAAATATTGAATTTTCTTTCAAAATTTCTATTTAATTAAATCATTAATTATTCTTTTAATATGATTTAATTATAACAGAAAATCATCACAGTCCCACAAGAAAAAAGACAAAAATCTATCATAAAGCACAATATACCAAAATAAACTCTAGGGTAAAAATCATGAATTCACATCACTTGACGAATTTAGTATGGTGAAACTAACTCAGATACTTGTCTTACATTCCAAGACAATTGGCTTAGGTTAGGATTTAGACTTAAGAATTATCTCCCCACTTATGCCATTGAAATAATGCAATAGGGTATACTCATCCTGGCAATTCATTGAAGTCAACACTTGATACTTGCAATCTGCATAAAATTCACACATGTAAAAACATATATATTTTAAACTAAATAAATAATGGTGGGAAGTGGTGCATTGTGCAGATCTTGACTAGCAGGTGACTACAACTCCCTTCCTCAACCACATCATAAATTTCAAACATAAAGAAACCATACATGCACCCCATCCACATGCAAGTATGGGGTAAGTATCCATAGAAACTGCATAAAATTAGTTCATTTAACTAACATTATGAAATAACTGGAATCATTGTATAAAATCATCATCAAAGTATAATCATGCATACATGAAATAACTAGTACTAAAGTAACTCAATACATATATTAATTGAATATTAAATACAATTAATCAATTTCTGTAATCCAACACCACTAGTCATAGGACATAATAATAGAATAGGCCTAAAAGAATCTAGTCAAAAAAAAAAAAAAAAGTCAAGTAGGGGTAGGCAATACAGGTCAAAACTTATAGAAAGACTTTTCATATGAAGATATTCAACATCTTCTATTGATAATTTGACCGATTAGAAATGACCCTCAATTAGATTGTTAAATCTTTAGAAGGTTGATTGCAAAAGAAGCAAAGGATTGCTAACTCAACATATGAAAAAAGACATAATGTTGTAGGAGGTACAATAAAAACTTATGGCATTTTATTAATAGATTATTGCAATGTATTTCCAATTTAGTTAAAATCTTAATTTTAAGAAATCATCTTATTTTACCTAAATATGATCTCCATCAAACACAAGATATTAATCTTTTCTAGCATTTTTTTCTCTTTCTCAAGAAGACCTAGTTGTGCATTAATTACTACCATATGAGTATGGAAAAGTTCTTGATATTAGAGAAGATTGCCAATATTGAAAGCTTGCAAAATATAATAAAGTCATTCAACACTTGTTCCTTGAAGAATTTTCACCTATCAATATCCATATAAATGAATACATAATCAAATACCACTATTGTAGAAAATAAGAATTCATATGATCAATGGAGAAAATAAAAATTAATTACTACATTACAAAAATGGTAATTAATAAAAGATATTAATTTCAAAAAATACTAATATCCAACTTTACTAATATAAACTACTTACAAAATCTTCAATCAACACTTCTTTCATTTTGCATGTTCTGTGATACACTGGTTGCCAAAAGTATGCACAATTTCAATCAAATTACTAATAAATCAAATGTATACTAGATTTCTCATAAAAGGATGAGTCATTTGAAGAATTAATATTTTCATGGTATAAGATCTATTAAAAACAATGTTACATAGTATGCACTACTGAGTAGAGCACAACATCCTATATTCATTGACCTCTCATAATGAAACTCAAAGTTGCTATACCATTCAAAGTTATCAAAATATAAGATTTGCTACAAGTACTTCCTAATGTCTCTAATAGACTCTTAACAAAAATAAAACAAGTTGATAGTTAATGAAAGGAGTACAAAAGAAATGTTAAGTAAAAGGCTAGCTACAACAAAATGTATTTAAAGTTATTTTACATATTTTCATATAAGAAAATCAATCAAATTTTTACATTGTATGAACATTGAGGTAAATAGCCCAATTTAATCTTTCCTAGCATTAAAATACTAATCAAAGTACCCTGGTTTTTTTATATGCAACAAAATTGAACTAAGTGTGCTAGAGAGTTGTAACACCTTGCTCGGGAACCCAAAAGAAATAAACCTAATATGTTACAAAGTTTACTGAACTATTTTTTTTTTCAAGTTTAAACATCACCAAAGTAACAATAATGTGGAAGCAATATATACATACACATCGAAAGCACATAACCAATTACAAATATAGTTTCAATTCTTCAAGGGTTCCTTCACGTTGAGTCACATTTAATAAAGTTTTATTAATAAGTTTAAGTCTTAATTACAATGTTCATAATCATAAAATGAATAAACACATACATAATCATATAAGCAAATGCATAAGTACAACTAATAATATAAAAATACTTCTAATGAATAACATTCATTGCACATGTCACAAGGTATGTGAAAATAGATACAAGTACATCAATATACAATATAATATCCCATAGGATATCAAAACACATGATACATAGATACATCAAATAAATAGAATTCTTCAATATAAGAGGAAGAATGATAATGGTACCACTATATCAAGGAGCATCCAACATCTATCAATTTGAAGGGGACCCAAATGGTAAGAATACACTACCTCCTGACTGTGTGGTCACCTAATTAGGCTCCTACTCCTACCATGCAGGAGAAATAATGTACAATCCACACACAAATAATCAAAACATAAAATAATCCTAAGCAAGGAATCCTGATAGCCAAAACTACCTCATGGGTAACACAAAATACTCAAGAAGAAGAGATAATCAAAATTGGAAGGACACTCATTCCAATTCTAACATCTCATACCAACTCAACATACAAATACCAAGACCAAAAATATACAACCACCTCAAAATTAATGTCATTCACAAGTACATTGATCAATAGATAACAACTATCATTAATAAAAGTAAACTACCAATCACTAACTCTAACAATAAAAAACACCATTAATGAATAGCTGATCATTCATTAATAAAAGTCAACTGTGAACAATAAATGACATCCAATTGATGAGTAAAAATTCACAATAAATACACCATCAAAAGTAATATCTAACAAATACACCACTAGGGGCAAATATTAAAAAAAAAAGCCATGAAGAAGACTCAGGCTACATACTATGGAGTGTCACCACATGAGCCAACTCTAAGGTTACCGTAGTAGTCTCTTAGGACCCTGGCCCCGTAGTGACTCTATGTAGAACCAGAATAACCTCTTGTGAAGATGAAGAAACTAGTCATACCTCTCAAGGTATCATCTCCATCTTATCCTTAGTCTATACATGCACTCAAGGCATGGACGAGGAAAAATCTCTAACTTATCTTTCTAATGTATCTCAAGGAAAAGAGCTAGGCAAGATATTTTAATTACTATGTTTTCACTTGTTACATAACTTACAATGAGTTACCCTGGCATCCACTTTGGGTCTCAGCCCCCATTGAAATCCAAGTTCTCATAAATTCTCAATGACATAAAGCTCATAAAACACAAATCTCAATTCAAATCATAAAGTTCAGCATGACATCTAGTCAAATAATTGTAAAAGAAATCTCAAAAAATGCCTCTAGTTCACATCCTAACTTGGCCTACCAAATAACCCACAAAGAAAACTATCAAGAAAATAAACATCGCAAGACTATATATAAAATATTAAAAAATAAATAGTTTTTGGTCACGTGATTTAATTCCACCAATTTCTCTTGTTTAGTTTGGGTCATAAGGATGTGTTTAGAAATAATGTAAGAATATATATATTAATATAAATTTTTATGCTAATATACTTATTTAAAATAATAAGTATTTCAATATCCAATCTTTTTGTGCATATAAAATATCACGCAATATTATCATGTTATTAATTTAAATAATCTTAAATCATAAATAATTTAATTAGTAGCATAAATGTATATTACTAGATTATATGCTAATATCAATTTCATTTCTAAAATTTTAATTTGACTTCTATTTAAGTCTAATATTAACATTTACTTTTCCTTTAATTAACAATGCAACTAGAGATAAAATTATAAATTTAATTTAATTATTTATAATTTCTCTCATAAATTCAAATAGTTATTAACTAAATGATTACAAAGTGAACTCTATCACAACTTCTCTTAATATATAATAAATTTATAAATATTTATTTATTAACTTCCCTCTTGCATTAATAAATTATAAAATCATTTATATCCAACTAAGAGTTTAATTAGACTTAAATAATCACTAATGCTAACATCCACTTTAACTGAATGAATAATATTTATCTAATTTTTTAAATGTATTTTAAACTAGTATAGATATCTTAAATAAATCTATCTAAAGAAATCTCGATAGATATCAATTATAAAATACTTAAAATTAAATTTATTGCATCCAAAAATATTTGTAAAATTAAATTTATTAAATCTAGAAATATTTGTATTTTTGGGAGGGACTTAATTTTTTTCATTTTTATCTCTAAAAAAATAGATTAGTTATATCTTGACATGCAGATGGTTGTCAAATTCAAGCTAAAAAGGTAATTGTTAACATTAACACACTCACACTTTCTGTCATTATAAAATGCCTATCAACATTAATTACATGAAGTTATTTTATTTTTAATTGTTTCTTAAATAAATCTATCTAAAGAAATGTCGATAGATATCTGCTACAAAATTATTAAAATTCAATTTACTAAACCCAAAACTATTTAGATTTCATTTATAGTATTTAAAAGTATATTTTATTTATAAGAAAATTTAAATTTTTGACGTGTAAATGATTGTCAAATTTGATTTTTAATTTACTACATCTAAAATTATTTATATTTCTTTTATCCCCATTTACTTTGTTTTTTACTATCTTAAGCTTTTTATTTTAATTTCTAAAAGTATAGATGATTTATATCTTCAAATATTATAATTTGAACAAATATTTTATGTGGTATTTATTAAATTATTTTTAAAAATATATTCTATTTATAATAAGATTTAAACTTTTGACATGTAGATGATTGTCAAATTTAACCTAAAAGAATAAAAGTTAACATTAACATACTCACACCATGCCACTTCACCCATTCTATCATTGTAGAATGTCTATCAATATTAATTGATTAATAAATTTTTTAAAATAAATAAATCTAAAATTTAAATTATATTTTTATAAAATTAAAATAAATATGCAATTAGTATTTTCACATGTCTTTGATCTCTCAAATCATGCAACTATACTATACTTAGTTTTCTATTTTGAACATATTTATTTTCCAATGCATGTAACCTTACTATACTTCGCTTTCTATTTTTAGCACATTTGTTTTAACATGCATGTAACCATACTATACTTAGCTTTCTATTTTTAGTATATTTGTTTTCACATATATGTAACCATACTATACTTAGTTTCTATTTTTAGCATATTTGTTTTCATATACATGTATACTTTTAGTTCCAACATGCTTTCCTCTCAATTTATCTTTTGCTTTCCAAAAAAATAGTGCAATTAAATTATTTTAGATGTAAGAAGAATATTCATGTAGATTTAGAAAATTCATGATAATCACATAGTTCAAATGACAAATTCAAAGTTGAAACCCTAAGTGTTCAATTTATTATTTTCTTCCAATTTTCAATTATCATTTTTTTTTTATATTAGAAAAGGGTTTATAGAAGAATACAGTCACAATAATTTTCTATAGTTTTTTCTATAATTTTTTCTCAGTCAAGCTTTCTTGAATTAATAAGTTTTTCTTTGTGATATTGCTATTAGGATTTAATTGTGTGATTTTGAATCAAACTCATTGACCCATGTTTCATGAGTAGTGATTCAACATGAATCCATCTCTCATGATAATAAATGAAACACTTAGCACTCATTGGATCTAGGTGATGCTCACAGGGGTGAAGCACCAGGACTTCCCAGGAGGTCATCCATCTTAGTACTACTCTAGCCTAAGCACACTTAACTATGGAGTTCCCTCCATGGTTAAACCCAAAGCTTGCAACCTCATTTGAAAAACCTTCACCAAGTGTTGTGCCTTATGTACCATTCTTTAGAAAGCCCCTTAAGTGTTAGTTTTAGGTAGCTTGGACAATTGTTCATCCATAAATGAGTAATTGGCAAATAATTGTTAAAGTTATGACAAATATTTACTAATTAATTGGCTCCTTCTAGAAGCCACTAGTAACCTATTGGTTAGGTTGTTTTAATCAAGAAGCAACTAGAGACCTTTTGGTTAGGAAACAACTAGAAACTTCTTGGTTGAGTTGTCTTTATCAGAAGCAACTAGAAACCTCTTGGTTAAGTAGTATAAAAGGGGGTCAAGGGGGGCATTTGGAAAATAGAACAAAATAGAGAACAACAAGAGTTGTAAAAAAAATTGCAATGTTAGCAGATGAGTTTGCAATGATAGCAAACAGTCTTGTAGTGTTAGCAAGGGCGTAGTGATAGCCTTGGGGATAGCAGTGGAGAATATTGGCAAGAAAAATTAGGAGATTATCTGAATTCTACCAGTGAGAGGCAAGGAATTTTGTATCTCTTCATGATTTGCTAAAGTTAATATATTTTCCATCTGCAGAACTTGTTTTCCATTTGGAGTTTTTCCAAGGATGATTTCTTCAAAAATATTTTTTGTCTTTGTGTTCCAAATTTCTTTCCATATTTTATTGGTGAAATTATAGTTGTGGGTATGTGCAGGATCATGGTGTGCCAAAAAGTGGCGATGTCAAAAAAAAAGAGTTTGAAGACACCTAAAAGCGCTTCAAAATCTGCTCTAACTTTTTTTTACCTATCCAGGAACCAAACCTGGAAGGTTAAGCCGAGCCTTATCAGATATCCGATATCATATCAGATATCCGATTTTAAATCCAATATCCGACTAATAATTAAAATCATATAATAGTATGATATATTATTTAATATTATTATTATCATAATTATTATACTATAATATAATAATATTATTATAATTATTATTATACTATAATAATAATATTATAATAACATATTATATTATAATAATATAATATAATATTTCATATATTATAATATATAGTAATGTAATATAATATATATATAATATAATATAATAATAAAAGGTAATATCTTATAATATAATATATAATAAAAAAGTATAATATATTATAAATTATAATAATATAGTATAATAATAATATTTTATATTATAATATATAGTAAATTAATATAATAAATATAAAATATAATATAAAAATATATAAAATGTAATATATATGTTATATTATATATATTATAATATCGGATATTCGATACTTGTGCATGGATTAAACACAAAATCACAGACCCGCGGCCCTTATTTTCACGCAAATTTGGGCCAGTCAAATCGAATATCAGATATCAGGTATGTTCCCCCCCCCCTGACTCATTTTAAACCTAAATTTAATAGATTTTAACAAGATTTTGTTTGTTTTAGTTGAATCTAGGGTTTTTTTGATAAAAACGGTTAAAATTTAGATTTTTTTTTAATATATATTACGTTTTGCAATTCAATAGGAATGGCTGATCAAAATGATGACACTGAGGCAGGGAATAATATTCCTCGCAACCCACCACCAAACGATCCAATATCCCCACAAAACCGTCCACCAAATGATCCTCTACCTCCTCAAAACCCTCCTCAAATTGAGGATTTGATAAATGAAAATCTCACTGAGTTGAGAGGTTTGCATAGAACATACAATAATGTACCTGCACTAGCTCCTATGTTATCCACGTTAAACACCATAGTGGATAACATTGAAACTCTTACAAACCAACAAAATGCCGCTCTTCGTTGGCATGATGAAATGCACCAGATGTTTGATGATGGTTTGGATTATGATGAGGTTGCGGCCCTCAACATAACCAAAGACAATTTGGCAAGCCTTTTTGCTAACCCAAAAACAGGTATACTAGTTGACCCAAAAAAAACCAAACTATCGATTAAATGGTGCACAAATGACGCCATACGTGCAAATTTTTGGGACCGTTGGTGGATGGTCTTTGATATCCCTCCACATGGCAATTTAGACATACCATTTTATTTCCTTAAAAAATTATATGCAAAATTTGTGTTGAAACTTAAAGTGAACTATTGGAGCATGAAGCCCAACATGGGCTTAGGACTAGGAGCTCCTCAGGATAGACCCTCTTCCCAGCGGAAGAAACTTGGCACTTTTGTCCCCCCCCCTGATATCTCCCCCCCTCCTCGAGTGCAACATCCAGATATTATGGCAGAGGCTAGCTCTCAGACCATCAGAGCCATTCATAGGCTGAGTAGCCTAATGATATCTCAGGCTAGGTCAGTCTTGCCTCCTTGTGTTGATGATGTTGGTGCCAGTTCATCATCGGCTAGCTCATCACACGTTTGTGTGCCTCACACTTGCATTACATGCAAGAATATTTTCCTTGGTCCCATAGGTGATCTTCCTGAGTATCATTTTGTATTAGACGAGGATACACCAGACGCAAGTGCAGAGGCTATAGACCTTGATGCGAGAGAGGAGGGGAATGTAGAGGCATGGACTCCTTCGGTGTCGGTACGTGTATACATTTTTTTGTTATGACATATGTGATTTAAAGTTAATTTTTATAATAGAGTAATTTTAATTTTTAAGCCATACTGACTTTTACATGTATGTGATCTTCATTCATGTTTAGTTGATGACCGAGGAGGAGCTCAGACAGATAGATGATGCTACACTCTCGGCCATTTCATTTGGCCTTGAGACATCTACAGTACATTATGTTGTGTTCGCATTTCTTTTTTCTATTTGATATTGTAGCATATATGGTTGCTATTCTTTCTTTTATCTTGCAGATACCACCTGCCCCGGGGGGACAAAGTGCGGGGGGTGAACCAGCATGCATTGACAAAGGAAAGGTAATTAGATGTTTTCTAATTGATTAAATATTGATGCATTCTTGTAAAATGTTTGTGTTAATCTCATTTAATTACATTATTTATTGTATATAGGGTGTGGCTATTGGTGATGAGCCTGTACAGATTCGGTGTCCTAGATAATCAGGGATTTTCATTCGCACAGAGAATCCCATTGTATGTATAAGTATCATTTATTTTTTATTTTTTTAATTGATGCAGAGGAAAGTATGATTGTTGTTCTATACAATTTCTATGATTTTTTCCGTACCAATAATGATTCATGTCTTGCATATGTCCATTACAACTTAAATAGGCTTATATGCACCTGTCCAATCGACCAAGTTGGTTACAAAGGTTTATTTAATCAAACAAATACCAAATTACTACTTTCCCTCCAAAACTAATATGACCGTTTGAATTTGAAATTCAAATTTCAAACTATAGTTTTTATGCATTCCCTAACTTTCTAAACTATTCCATTGACTCAAAATTGGTCATATGGATTTATTAAATGCAACTAAGTAAATTTCCAAAAAATTGAAGTTTTTATTATTTTTTCTCAAAACCACCGTACACTCTGATCTCCCCCTTTCAACTGAGATCACATATGACATATATAAAGGTCTACATGACCATTGGAACAACCATATAGGCGTTCCCAACCATAAAACAAACAAACAACCACTTTTTGCTAATACTGTTTAGACTCTAAATACCCTATTCTAAGGCCTTTTGGTCCCATGGAGTCACTTGGTTTATAACCACACCAAAATGCTTGTGGGCCTTACATGTGCCTTTATTACAAAACATAGACCAACTTGTAAAATATGGACCAAACCTTTATTCCAACTTCCTAATCTACTTGAATCCTCGCTTTCATGGAGTGGCAAGGTGTCCGGCAATAGAGATACTTGTTCCCCCCTGCCACATAGGTTAGGTGCCCTACACCACCTTTCCTCTCTCTCATTCTGAAAACTAGTCCACCAAGTGAGTGATGTTCCTCTCAGTCTTGTTGTTGCTACTTTTACCTTCTTATCTGCCTCTATGTCTTCAAGATCAAAGTAGTTCTCAAGGGCCTCTATCCACCCTAGCACTTCTTCACTATCCATTTTACCCTGGTATATTGGAAAATCAATATGGTTCTTCCCACCATTACCTTGTATTGCCTTAATGATTCTCATAAATCTCCTTTCTTCAGGATCATCTATTGTCTCATGCTCTTTCCTTGCATTACCAACCTCTTCTTCTTCATGGTTCTCTCCATGATTTCTTCCTCTAACCTCTTCTCCTCTAGGTTCTTGCCTTTCCTTTTCTAAGGATTCTATCCTTGCAATAAGCTTCAGCCTCTCTCTTCTCATCTGTCTTTCTTCCGTCACTCTAGATGCTTCAACTTGTCTCCTCTCTTTTTTCTCTTTTGCCAACTCTTCTCTCAATTCTTCAAGTTCTCTAGCCATTTGATTTTTAGGAGGCATTTTCACAACAAGTTTTCTTCCTTCCCAAGGGCCAACTCACTGATTCTCTTTCTTTCCTCACCAAGAAATCTCTAGACACCACTTATGTACCTTTCAACTCTGGGACACACAAGGAGGAATTAGACACACCAAGGCTTCAACAAAGGGACCAACACACTAAAGATTTTCCAGATTATAGGTCTTGGTCACACTCCTAAACACCAAAAATTCAAAACCCTCCTTAAAATGGCTTAAAAACCAGGGCCTGCTTGTTCAAACCCCAAAACTCAATTCTAGAACGTTTTGACTTGTCTAATGACAAGATATGATCATGACAACCTACATGAACCTATCAAATGACACATCTACCATATGAAATCCTAAAATCCTATCTCATGCCCAATTACAACTTTCTTCCACATATGAGTCCAACATTATAACTTTGTATGCTTCCATGAGCCATAATTGGTGCAAGGATTGCCCAATTGACTTCAAGAGATGTTCCATGACCTCTGTAATGCCTTGGATCTTTAATGTTCCCCTGATGAGCATGGGATGCTCTTGCATCACTTACCTTCATAAATAAATTCAAAACTAATTTTCGTGATATTAACAACTACTATTTTGTATCTCATAGGAGACTCCTAGTGCACATGAGGTTCGACGGGACAGTTATGTAGATTTGATGACGCGACCACTCACTCCTGAGGAGGAGCCTACAATAGTAAGTTGTAGTTTGAATTCATGATTAAATATGTTATAAATTTAGCATGCTATGAATTATAATGTTATAGTTTAAATTTTAGATTCATCTGACAAAGGTATTTGAACATATACAGCCCACAATCACAGAGGTACCAGCATTGCCGAGGGCATATGAGAGGACTCCTGACCGATGCAGGAGGTCGACGAGAGAGGTATTAATTATGAAATTTTGATAGTATTAATCTCCAATACGGAAAAGATCATTATGCATTTGAGTAATTCAATGTTAGATACGTAGAATCATATAAATTTAGTAGTCTAACTTTGAGTTTTCCTTTTTTGTTTATGTAGGAGGCATCCGATCCACCTAGTGCAGCGAAGAGGCTGCATTTTGATCATCCACCAGCACCCTAGGATAGTATAGTTTTTGTAGGATGCATCATGAGACATTTTGAGATGGAATATGCCACATTGTATATAGAAACATTGATATTATACACATTCTGATGGCAGGATCAGCCACATTTTGTATATGGATCTATGTATTTTGATATATATATATTTGAGTACTTTGTCTATGGATACATGATCTTTGATATATATTTGTCTAAAATTTTGTCTATGGATACATGTATTTTGATATATATTTTTATCATTTACGTGCACAATGATATACATATTAATTTAGTATCTAGTATTGTTCAATTTATCGTGGATCATGTATCATGCCCTAAATTTTACTAGTAAAAACACAACAATTTTTTTTTTTTTTTTTAGCTTATGAAGTCGCATAAGAAATTACATATTGTAAAACAAGGTTATCATTGAATAGGAGTTCAAGACTCATGTGAATAGTGTGAAGGTGTTAACATTTTAGTCACAGGTGGTTTTCAAATAGATTGGATGACAGTCTAGTTCAAGTTAGCGTCACGAGTCAAACGAGCAAGTTCAAGATACAACACTCATAAATTAGTGAGGTAATTCATATCCTAACAAGCCTCTGATACTAATATTCTATTAGGGCCTATCAGTTGTATCATATGGACTAGGTCGTGATTCTAGCATGTAAGGGAAGGGGATCAGAATTACTTATTATCCTCATTACCAATGTACACATTCATTAATCATTACAATATATATTAATGTGACAATTAGTATATTACTATATCCTCATTATCTATCAACATTGATTCCTCACCAAATTATTGAGTGCACAACAAGATTGTAAGAAATCTACTAAGTTTTAAATTTATACAATCAATGGTATCACATAACATCTATGGATTGTTATTATCAACTAGTCATTTACAATACCACAAGGAGAAAACTTTCTTTCACATTTTCAAATGATAACAATGATGTCAAAGCAAATCTGTGACTCGTACCAATGCTTTCATAACAATATAAACTCCAAATGAAACATGCATATACAACCTTATCAATATTTTCTTCTACATGTACATTAGGTAACAATGATACAATCTCCTTCCATCACAATGGGGCAACAAAAGGGACTTTTCAAAATTATAAGGAACATGGACATTGAAAGATATGGACAATGAGTAGCATGAACATTGTCCAACATGATCATTGAGAACATGAACAAGCTGGTGAATCCTCCTTCACAAATGAGGGCACAATGTCAAGTTTTCTCATCCAACATCAATCTGCAAGATGATCATTCCAAGCCATTTCCATTGCTCCCTTGGACACAAATCTGCATATGCAACACAACAAAATAACAAGGACCATGGGTGCTTTCCACCCAACCATAGGTCTCAAAGAGACTACCCCCGTGCTAGGGAACAAGGCTCAAATTGGGATACACATACAATCTTTCAATGCATAAACATTACATTTCAAACTTGAACAATTTCCCCCCAAGACTATTTCACAATGGCTTCATAGATGGAACCATAAACATAGGGTGAAGGTGTGTTCTAAAATGGAGACTTACCATACCAAACCATATTTGCAATAAACAATTTTCATGCCCTCTCGGGGCTATCATAATTCACCAAATTTCATGCCCTCTCGGGGCTATCATAAATGAACCATTTAATGCCCTCTCGGGGCCTCCACATTTCCTCCTCCAAGCCCACTACCATCAGTTGTAACTCCTCAAAATTCCTTTCTACACCATACTTTCCTTATCACCCCCAGCAAGATATGAAATGTTATGTCATACAATGGAGCCCATACTCCAAGGTTCTCAATACATTTTTCGAACCCAACTTAAGCCCTTCACCCTGGACTTCTCTTCCCTTCCCACAATGGTGAGTGTAAGTCCCAATCCCATAACAATAGTCAAGCACAAAAAAAGAAAACAAAACCAAGTAGAAATAAAACAAGAAACTTTGGCAAACACTCCACTAGTTTGGCTTTGAGTTATGACCCTCGAAGGATCGACCTCAAAATGCACTTAGAGCACCTTGAAGACTCCTCGGTACTGGGTGGCTACAAATGATGGATGGTCTTCATGGCCAGAACAAGGGTGTAACTAGGGTTCAACCACCCATCCAGAGCTAATGGAACTGACGATTCGATGCCAAGATCAGCGATTTCAAAGTTACGCTGTGGTGCACCTATGAACTGAGGCAAACTGTGAGTTTTGGCATCGAGTGAGATCGTTGTGCTGAATCCAAATGGAATGTGATCTCTCAAAAATGAGATAGGTTATTTTAGGCCTCAGGATCACCGTCCTGTAGCATTTGACAGTTCATCAATAGCCCTCACGAGCTTTGAGTTATGACCCTCGAAAGATCGACCTCAAAATGCACTTAGAGCACCTTGGAGACTCCTTGATACGGGGTGGCCGCAAATGATGGATGGTATTTGTGGCTAGAGAAAGGGTGTGACTAGGGTTCACCCGCCCATCCGGAGCTAACGGCACTGACAATTCGATGCCAAGATCAGATGTTTCAAAGTTACACTGTGGTGCACCTATGAACTGAGGCACACTGCGAGTTTTGGCATCAAGCGAGATCGCTGTGCTAAATCCAAACGGAATCTGATCTCTCAAAAATGAGATAGTTTATTTTAGGCCTCAGGATCACCGTCCTGTAGAATTTGACAGTTCATCGATAGCCCTCACAAGCTCTGAGTTATGACCCTCGAAAGATCGACCTCAAAATGCACTTAGAGCACCTTGGAGACTCCTCGGTACGGGGTGGCCGCAAATGATGGATGGTCTTCGTGGCCAGAAAAAAGGTGTGACTAGGGTTCACCCGCCCATTCGGAGCTAATGGCACTGATGATTCGATGCCAAGATCAGCAGTTTCAAAGTTACGCTGTGGTGCACCTATGAACTGAGGCACACTGCGAGTTTTTGCATCGAGCGAGATCGCTGTGCTGAATCCAAACAGAATGTGATCTCTCAAAAATGAGATAGGTTATTTTAGGCCTCAGGATCATCATCCTGTAGCATTTGACAGTTCATCAATAGCCCTCATGAGCTTTGAGTTATGACCCTCGAAAGATCGACCTCCAAATGCACTTAGAGCACCTTGGAGACTCCTCGGTATGGGGTGGCCGCAAATGATAGATGATTGTTTGAAGACTACTCCATGTGTCACTATCTTTCTTGGAAAAAAAATTGCTTTTGAACATCAAGCTTGCAATATTATCAATTATTGTCAAACTTTTTCAACCAAGTCAAAATGTCAAATGCAAATATTTGTTTGCATTTTTTGCTAAGGGGAGTTTCATAAATTGACTTTGATTTTTTATGTCTCTAGTGCTTGAACATACTTTAAATGGCTCTTTGGTCTTAGAGCTATTGTTATTTTCTAACTTCATGGTCTATGATATGCATACTAAGAATTTCTTTCACTAAATGGTTTCCTTGATCTATTGACTACACTTAAATTTGTTCACTTGTCATCTCTCTTTCTATATGTTCAATACAAAGAGCTAGAAGAGACAAATAATCTTTCTTACCTTCATCTCTCTAAGCACATGATAGAAATCAATTCTAAACTTGAGAAAAGGTTAGAGGAGAATATTGCATTCTTAAATTAATCTCCCTTAAGCCTTTACATACACACGGGGCATTCTTAAATTAATCTCCATGGAAGAAAATTTCATAAAACTAAAGATTCCATAGTGTTGAAACATAAAATCCAAGATCTCATTTATGATGGGATTGTTGATACCTCTAATGACTCATCCACTCATAGCCTTCATATCCAACTTCATATCGTGTCAGTATGCATGTGCTATCTTGCTTATTGGCTTTAATTGCTTATCCTACATGCTGTCTTCTTTCATGGATTTTATGGCTTATCCCAAATGTGCTTCATACAACTTTTCAATATGAAAGTCTTTCAAAACATTATACAATATTATTACTCTTTATGCTTTCAAATGCTATGATTGGTTGTAAAATGGAAGAAATCAAGTATTCTAATTGTTCATCTGTACTTTATGGATTTTTCTTATTTGATTAGTTTGATAAAAATAGTTTTAATAATCATAATGTCAGCTTTATGTCAAATAAGGAAAAAACCAAATTTGTAATAAGATATCCGCATGCAATTATCTTTCATATAGTTATAAATGCTCTTAAAATTGTTGTTATAGCCTTGTATCACATGAAAATATGATTTGGAAGAACTTGTTCAATATCTTCCTCTTATAATTCCTTACAAAGAACCTACCAAAATACAAAAACCGTATACAAAAAGCTACACATTTTACATCATAATACATCATAAATTTTAGAAATTCTCCCCAATACCACCCCCCTCCAACTCTTCATGATGTACCTACATTCCAATATCATACAAAAATTAGTAACTTATTGTATTAAACAAGATAATCATCAATTCATTAAATCATTATGAAGAAAATAACATAAGAAGTATATATACCTAGTCAAGTATTCCAATAGGGTCCTCTCTCTATTTTAGGGTCTCCAACAAGGCTTCATGATCAACATTAGCAATAGTAAAAAGTTCTTTTACTTTTGGTCTTCCTTGATGCTTCAATAACTTTACATTTGTTGCTATAATAAGATGCGAATATATGAGAATTACTTTGTGCTTTTGATAGTCTTCGAATGTAGGAATTCTGTTCCTTCTAAGCATGTATGTCCGCAGCCATGTTCCAGCAACAACCACTGAACCAGTAGGATACGTGAATCCATCATCATCTGTGATCGGTTGTGCCAGTTTTTGTTTTCCTCTTACACAACGTGCTAACCAATAATCAGATTTCTCATCATTCCCCTGTGGTGCAACCAATGCAAAGACATGTCCTGGCTGAAATAGATCTGATAGATGATTATGCTCAAGTGAACTTTCCATGTCATCATTTTTGATAGAGAGTATGATAGACAATGGAGTAAGATAATGTGGAGCCCATGTGTCCACCCACTCACTTGACTCACAGTGATCCCAATCACACTGAAAACAAGTACAACAAAAACAAGCTAGTTGTCGTGTCCAAATGCTCCATGTACTAGAATTAGAGCTCCAAAATGAATGCATTTTTGATGAGTTTGTCACTGTAGCACAATCTGATCTATCACCTATGGACCCTTCCTCAACCAACCAAAAGAACCTGCGTACCACTGAATTAAGAGTCCCCCCCTGTGATAATGCTAAACTACACTAATCAACAATGCTACGAGCATCAAAAAGCTCTGTTGTTGAAATCTTCAGTTGCTCCTTAACTAGAGCTCTCTTCACACATGCCCCTGCTCCATCATGTTTCCCTTTTCCATGGTCGGACTCAAAAAAACTCCAAATATGAGGCACCCCTCTCTCTACGTGCATCCTACACAACCAATAAAACATGCGAGCATTCTTGAATTGACCTGTACAATTATCTGACCAAATGATATGTCTATCCATAGCAATTGCATGCTCGTGTAAGAAATAAAAAAAATTCTTGAAACAATGTTGCACAAACTCGTGAGAGTGAGATCTATCATCACTCATATAAAAATGATACTCTCTAATAATCTTTCGATTATCTTTCGCACTATCAGGGGCATGTCTATATGTTATGTGAATAAAAATTGCAATCTGAATAGAGTTGTAATACTGAGATTGTGTCTCATTTTGAGGTTGCAATGTGTAGTTCTCAGCAAAATCAACAATTGATATAATAGTGCCAATGGGAAAAGTCTCCTTACATGTTCTAAATTGTTGATCCAACCACTGAGACCTGTGACTATGTCTTGCATACTTGTAAAAAAGATTTGCCTTGAAATCTAAAATAAAATTAGCCACATTGATATCTTTTCCAACCAATTCACATCTAGAGCTCTCACTCCCACTCTTCAATGTGTATTTCACCATTTCATAGACCCTTTTTTTCACTATTGTCTTTCCAAGATCTTGTTCACACCCCTCATGGAAACATGTGTCAAACTTGGATAAGCCACCACATTCTGAACACTTCTCATTTAAGCAAGCATTTTTATAAAAGGAACAACCATCAACTCTACGACATAAGAGTTGATCTAACAAGTCTCTTGATGATTTTGGAAGCCCACTAGCCCCAAAATCCTCCAACATTTCTTTACTATGCAAAGTAGAACGGATGGAGGATAATAGTTCATGGTGCATAGAAAACTCAACATGATATTTGCAACAACATGTATTTTAAATTTTGAGTGGCACACAATAAAATGGCTTCAAAGATTCAAAAGCCCTTTGTGATATATGAACACTTGGATGACTCTCTCTAAATTGTTTGAACAACATAGTTTGACTTACCTCCAAATAGTGTTTAGCATGTGGTGTGCGGTCTCTGATGCCAATTCTCAACTTTAAGACATCTTTAGCATTGGGTGATACTCATGAGTTAGAGTGCCAAAATTTTATAATTTCTTCCTTCACATCGTCGGATAGCTTCTTATCAAAACGTGGAAGTCTCCCACCAAATGCCCATGTTTCATTTTGAAGAGGATCATCAATTTTCTCTCGTCGACTAAGTGCTCTTCTCAAAGTAGTACAATTTAGATTCAAATCAATACAAGTTTGTCTCATATATCTACCCTTTCTCAAATGATGACTTACCAAAGAGGTTGTAATAACCCTTCGAGCAGCTCTATTATCCTTCTCTCTGCTATTTTTCCCAACGCTATTGAGAGCACTGAAAAGATTCTTCACAATAATGGCATTTATTTTCAACTTTTTATTGACACAAATTTTCAGTTTGGAAAGCATAGGTCTCATCTTTTGCATCTTTAATAAGTGCATGAAAAACTGACATTGCCCTACCACTATCTTGTTGTCGAAAAACATCTGATATAGTCTTGAAGCCCATAACCGAATGGTTCTTTCTGATTTTTTTCCTTCCAAACTAGTCATAATCGTTTCATCAATTTCAATTATCCATTTTGGTGTTTTAGAACCTTCATGTTGATTATAATTAGGAGATATGTAAGGTTCTTGTGCATTAAGTTCCTGTGCATTGTCATCTTCGACATGGTCAATTATGCAATTTGGATTATGACTTGGTGGCATTTCTTCTTCAAAATTTTCAATCTCTACATTTTCAATTTCCGCATTATCATTTTCAATAGGTACATTTTCATTATCTGACTCTATGATTTCACCTTCTATTAATTCATCGTCAACTTGATTGATATTTAGCATACCTTGTCTTTTTTTTTAGTGTTTCATTTTGTCCTTTTCCCTATATGCTGCAATGTCTTCTTTGGATATCTTCCTTTTACATTTATTCTTTCGATGACTGCTGCTCCCCATTCAAATGAAAAATTCGAACACCTAAGGTTATATTTTTGAATTCTTTTCGATTGGTTGGGCCCCAAAACACGACTTTTTACAAATCTCGTGAAAAAAGAGGTAAAAAAGTAATGTTGTCGAGTCTATAGGGACAGTCAAATATTTGAAATTGATGCCAGTATAATTGGATATCCAATAATAGATCAGATATCCGATCCAGGATCGGATATCCGATATAGGAAGAGGACTTTTGGGGGGAAAACTTGCTAAGGTTTCCCTCCTTTGCCACAATAATATTAATATTATGAAAATATTTGGAGGCAAACGACTTTAATTTATAACTAAGTTAATAGTATATTAGTATTAGTATAAAATATCAATAATATTAATATAAAATAGTATTAATATACCTATAGTATCAATATTATTATTATAACTATAATAGTATTAATATTATTAATATAGATATAATAGTGTAAATATATAGTGTTTATTTATATTAAGCTACAATATATAGTATTAATATATATTATTATTATAGCTATAATAGTATTATTATTATTACTATACATATAATAATATTAATATTTAATGTTTATTTATATTATAATTATTATCCTAGAATAGTATAAATAGTATATCCTAAAATATTACTTTATATATACTAAAATACTACGTTATTATATAGATATATTAATAACATATATATTAATATCATAATATTTATAATATATATTATATTTAATAAAAATATTACGTTGTTATATATATATATATATTATATTATTATACATATTAATATAATAATATATAATACAAAGAGGGTCGTCATTTAATGAGTCAAAGGGGGTCATAGGGTGACCTATGACCCCCTTTGACCCATATGAACGACTCGACTATGTCCCTAGGGGTCCTAGGATCCCTAGGGACATACGTCGTCATTTAATGGATCAAAGGGGGTCATAGGTCACCCTATGACCCCCTTTGACTCATATGAATGATTCAAATATGTCCCTAGGGGTCCTAGGACCCCTAGGGACATATGTCATCATTTAATGGGTCATAGAGGGTCATAGGTCACCCTATGACCCCCTTTGACCCATATTACCCATTTGAATATGTCCCTAGGGGTCCAAGGACCCCTAGGGACATATGTCGTCGTTTAATGGGTCAAAGAGGGTCATAGGTCACCCTATGACACCCTTTGACCCATAATACCCATTCAAATATGTCCCTAGGGGTCCTAGGACCCCTAGTGACATATGTCATCGTTTAATAGGTCAAAGGGGGTCATAGGTCACCCTATGACCCCCTTTGACCCATATTACCCATTCGAATATGTCCCTAGGGGTCCTAGGACCGCTACCGACATATCTCATTGTCTAATGGGTCAGAGAGGGTCATAGGTCACCCTATGACCCCCTTTGACCCATATTACCCATTCGAATATGTCCCTAGGGGTCCTAGGACCCCTAGAGACATATATCGTTGTTTAATGGGTCAAAAAGGGTCATAGGTCACCCTATTATGCCCTTTGCCCCATATTACCCATTCGAATATGTCCCTAGGGGTCCTAGGACCCCTAGAGACATATATCATCGTTTAATGGGTCAATAGGGTCATAGGTCACCCTATGACCCCCTTTGACCCATATGTATGATTCAAATATGTCCCTAGGGGTCCTAGGACCCCTAGAGACATATGTCATCATTTAAATAGTGAAGGAGGGTCATAGGTTACCCTATGACCCCATTTGACCCATATTACCCATTCAAATATGTCCGACCCCTAGGAACATATGTCGTCGTTTAATGCATCCAAGGGGGTCATAGGTCACCCTATGACCCCCTTTGACTCATATGAACGATTCAAATATGTCCCTAGGGGTCCTAGGACCCCTAAGGACATATGTTGTCATTTAATGGGTCAAAGGGGGTCATAGGTCACCCTATGACCCCCTTTCACATATATGAACGATTGGAATATGTCCCTAGGGTCTTAGGACCCCTAGGGACATATGTTGTCGTTTAATGGGTCAAAGAGGGTCATAGGTCACCCTATGACCCCATTTGACCCATATTACCCATTTGAATATGTCCCTTGGGGTCTGAGGACCCCTCGGGACATATGTCGTCATTTAATGGGTCAAAGAGGGTCATAGGTCACCCTATCACCCCCTTTGACGCATAATACCCATTCGAATATATCCCTAGGGGTCCTAGGACCCCTAGAGACATATGTCATCATTTAATGGGTCAGAGGGGGTCATAGGTAACCCTATGACCCCCTTTGACCCATATTACCCATTCGAATATGTCCCTAGGGGTACTAAGACCCCTAGCGACATATCTCATCGTTTAATGGGTTAGAGAGGGTCACAGGTCACCCTATGACCCCCTTTGACACATATTACCCATTCAAATACTTCCTTAGGGGTCCTAGGACACCTCGAGACATATATCATCGTTTAATGGGTCAAAGAGGGTCATAGGTCACCCTATGACCCCCCTTGACAAATATGTACGATTCAAATATGTCCCTAGGGGTCCTAGGACCCCTAGAGACATATGTCATCATTTAAAAGATCACAGAGGGTCATACGTTACCCTATCACCCCATTTGACCCATATTACCCATTCGAATATGTCCCTAGGGGTCCTAGGACCCCTAGGGACATATGTCATCGTTTAATGCATCAAAGGGGGTCATAGGTCACCCTATGACCCCCTTTGACTCATATGAACAATTTAAATATGTCCCTAGGGGTCCTAAGACACCTAGGGACATATGTTGTCGTTTAATGGGTCAAAAGGGGTCATAGGTCACCCTATGACCCCCTTTGACCCATATGAACGATTGAAATATG
Source organism: Cupressus sempervirens (assembly GCA_028749045.1). Classification (NCBI taxonomy): domain Eukaryota; kingdom Viridiplantae; phylum Streptophyta; class Pinopsida; order Cupressales; family Cupressaceae; genus Cupressus; species Cupressus sempervirens. The sequence continues at coordinate 494,046,556 of CM053790.1, forward strand.
TCCCTAGGGTCCTAGGACCCTTAGGGACATATGTCATCATTTAATGGGTCAAAGAGGATCATAAGTCACCCTATGACCCCATTTGACCCATATTATCCATTCGAATATGTCCCTTGGGGTCCGAGGACCCCTAGGGACATATGTCGTCATTTAATGGATCAAAGAGGGTCATAGGTCACCTTATGACCCCCTTTGACCCATATTACCCATTTGAATATGTCCCTAGGGGTCTTAGGACCCCTAGAGACATATCTCATCGTTTAATGCGTCAAGAGGATCATAGGTCACCCTATGACCCCCTTTGACCTATATGAATGATTCGAATATGTCCCTAGGGGTCCTACGACCCCTAAAGACATATGTCATCATTTAATGGGTCAAAAAGCGTCATAGGTTACCCTATGACCCCATTTGACCCATATTACCCACTCAAATATGTCCCTAGTGTTCCTAGGACCCTTAGGGACATATGTCATCGTTTAATGGGTCAAAGACAGTCATAGGTCACCCTATGACCCCCTTTGACCCATATTACCCATTCGAATATGTCCCTAAGGGTCCGATGACCCCTAGAGACATATATCATCGTTTAATGGGTCAAGAGGGTCATAGGTCACCCGATGACCCCCTTTGACCCATATGAATGATTCAAATATGTCCCTAGGGGTCCTAGGACCCCTAGAGACATATGTCGTAATTTAATGGGTCAAAGAGGGTCATAGGTTACCCTATGACCACATTTGACCCATATTACCCATTCAAATATGTCCGACCCTATGACCCCCTTTGACCCATATAAACCATTCGAATATGTCCCTAGGGTGCTAGGACCCCTAGGGACATATGTCTTCGTTTAATGGGTCAAAGAGGGTCATAGGTCACCCTATGACCCCCTTTGACCCATATTACCCATTCGAATATGTCCCTAGCGGTCTTAGGACCCCTAGGGATATATGTCATCATTTAATGGGTCAAAGAGGGTCATAGGTCACCCTATGACCCCCTTTTAGCCATATTACCCATTCGAATATGTTCCTAGGGGTCCTAGGACCCCTAGTGACATATATCGTCGTTTAATGGGTCAAGAGGGTCATAGGTCACCCTATGACCCCCTTTGACCCATATGAACGATTCAAATATGTCCTTAGGGGTCTCAGGACCCCTAGAGACATATGTCATCATTTAATGGGTCAAAGAGGGTCATAGGTTACCCTATGACCCCATTTGACCCATATTACCCATTTGAATATGTCCCTAGGGGTCCTAGGACCCCTAGGGACATATGTCATCGTTTAATGGGTCAAAGGGGGTCATAGGTCACCCTACGACCCCCTTTGACTCATATGAATGATTCAAATATGTCCTTAGGGGTCCTAGGACCCCTAGGGACATATGTTGTCATTTAATGAGTCAAAGGAGGTCATAGGTCACCTTATGACCCCCTTTGACCCATTTGAACGATTCGAATATGTTGCTAGGGGCCTAGGACCCCTAGGGACATATGTCGTCATTTAATGGGTCAAAGAGAGTCATAGGTCACCCTATGACCCCCTTTGACCCATATTACCCATTCAAATATGTCCCTTGGGGTCCGAGGACCCCTAGGGACATATGTCGTCATTTAATGGGTCAAATGACCTATGACCCCCTTTGACCCATATTACCCATTCGAATATGTCCTAAGACCCCTAGAGACATATATCGTCATTTAATGGGTCAAGAGGGTCATAGGTCACCCTTAGACCCCCTTTGACCCATATGAACAATTCGAATATGTCCCTAGGGGTCCTAGGACCCCTAGAGATATATGTCATCATTTAATGGGTCAAAGAGGGTCATAAGTTACCCTATGATCCCGTTTGTCCTATATTACCCATTCAAATATGTCCCTAGGGGTCCTAGGACCCCTAGGGACATATGTCATCATTTAATGGGTCAATGGGGGTGATAGGTCACCCTACGACCCCCTTTGACTCATATGAACGATTCAAATATGTCCCTAGGGGTCCTAAGACCCCTAGGGACATATGTCCTCGTTTAATGAGTCAAAGGGGGTCATAGGTCACCCTATGACCCCCTTTGACCCATATGAATGATTCGAATATGTCCCTAGGGGTCCTAGGACCCCTAAAGACATATGTCGTCGTTTAATGGGTCAAAGAGGGTCATAGGTTATCCTATGACCCCATTTGACTCATATTACCCATTCGAATATGTCCCTAGGGGTCCTAGGACCCCTAGGGACATATGTCGTCGTTTAATGGGTCAAAGGGGGTCATAGGTCACCCTATGACCCCCTTTGACTCATATGAACGATTCAAATATGTCCCTAGGGGTCCTAGGACCCCTAGGGACATATGTCATCGTTTAACGGGTCAAAGGGGTTCATAGGTAACCCTATGACCCCCTTTGACCCATATGCACCATTCGAATATGTCCCTAGGGTCCTAGGACCCCTAGGGACATATGTCTTCGTTTAATGGGTCAAAGAGGGTCATAGGTCACCCTATGACCCCCTTTGACCCATATTACCCATTCGAATATGTCCCTAGGGGTCCTAGGACCCCTAGGGACATATGTCGTCGTTTAATGGGCATGACCTATGACCCCCTTTGACTCATATTACCCATTCGAATATGTCCCTAGGGGTCCTAGGACCTCTAGAGACATATATCGTCATTTAATGGGTCAAGAGGGTCATAGGTCACCCTATGACCCCCTTTGACCCATATGAACGATTTGAATATGTCCCGAGGGGTCCTAGGACCCCTAGAGACATATGTCGTCATTTAATGGGTCAAAGAGGGTCATAGGGTATTTGACCCATATTACCCATTCAAATATGTCCCTAGGGTTCCTAAGACCCCTAGGGACATATGTCGTCGTTTAATGGGTCAAAGGGGGTCATAGGTCACCCTATGACCCCCTTTGACTCATATGAATGATTCAAATATGTCCCTAGGGATCCTAAGACCCCTAGGGACATATGTCATCGTTTAATGAGTCAAAGGGGGTCATAGGTCACCCTATGACCCCCTTTGACCCATATGAACGATTCGAATATGTCCTTAGGGTCCTAGGACCCCTAGGGACATATGTCATCGTTTAATTGGTGAAAGAGGGTCATAGGTCACCCTATGACCCCCTTTGATCCATATTACCCATTCGAATATGTCCCTTGGGGTCCGAGGACCCCTAGGGACATATGTCTTCGTTTAATGGGTCAAAGAGGGTCATAGGGTGACCTATGACTCCCTTTGACCCATATTACCCATTCGAATATGTCCCTAGTTGTCCTAGGACCCCTAGAGACATATATCGTCGTTTAATGGGTCAAGAGGGTCATAGGTCACCTTATGACCCCCTTTGATCCATATGAACGATTCGAATATGTCCCTAGGGGTCCTAGGACCCCTAGAGACATATGTCGTTATTTAATGGGTCAAAGAGGGTCATAGGTTACCCTATGACCCCATTTGACCCATATTACCCATTCGAATATGTCCCTAGGGGTCCTAGGACCCCTAGGGACATATGTCATCATTTAATGGGTCAAAGGGTGTCATAGGTCACCCTACGACCCCCTTTGACTCATATAAACGATTCAGATATGTCCCCAGGGGTCCTAGGACCCCTAGGGACATATGTCGTCGTTTAATGAGTCAAAGGGGGTCATAGGTCTCCCTATGACCCCCTTTCACCCATATGAACGATTCGAATATGTCCCTAGGGGTCCTAGGACCCCTAGAGACACATGTCCTCGTTTAATGGGTCATAGAGGGTTATAGGTCACCCTATGACCCCCTTTGACTCTTATATATTAATAATATACATATCAATATAATTATATATATATATATATATATATATATATATATACATATACATATTACATTATTATATTTAATAAAAATATTACGTTATTATATAAATATATTAATAACATACATATTAATATAATAATATATAATACGTATTTTATATATATATAAATTACGTTATTATATTTAGTAAAAATAATAATAATATATATTATATTTATAGATTGTAATAAGATTAACGTAAGATATTATTATATATTACTAGATTATATCTTGTATGTTTACATTACATTATTATATATATATAATATATTAAAATATGCCTTTACATATTAATATAAGTGAAATAATTTAAAAATAAAAAACTAGAACATTTAAATCGAATTTCTCTTCAAAATTTGAAAATTTCTGGAATTTGACTACCGAGCCATATCGGATATCCGATGTCAAATCGGATATCCAATCAGGCTTGGTATTTACCAAGCCTGCCTGGTCAACCCCAAAGACGTGTTTATAGAGAGTTTTAGTGATACTCAGATTTCAGGTAGCCGTCTAACAATGTTATTTTGATCGAAATTGAATGAAATGAAATCGGTTTTTTAATATCGCTCTCTAGATTCCATCAATATAATTTCTATCAAATTCTGAGTTCAATAAGTATTTATTAGTTAATTATCAATGAAGATTATTGTAAAGTGCTGATTGACATACTGAATGAAAAATAGCTATAACTTTCAAACGGTATAACATTTTTTAAATTTAAAAGTTGTGTCACATTCTATACTTTGCCTAGTATAAGAAAAAAATAAAAAAAGAAAAATTTGATCAAATTTTCTATTAGTTAGGGTGGTCAGACACGGGACTTTTTTTAATCCAAAAAAGTTTTGGTAGAAAATTCATATTTAATTATTTATTTGGAATAAAAATATCAAAAAATATGTGTCACATCCGGGCATGAGTCTAGTTTTCATATCTATAATTATATTAAAAAAATATTATGATTTGATTTTGATTAAGGTGGTTAGACATACACCTACTTTTTATTTTCGCCCTGAAATTTTCTTCGTACTGCATTAAAATTCAAACTTTTGACCAATCAATTATTTTTTTCTCCTGATAAGGCCTAGTAGTTTAGAAGCTAAATTCAATTTTCTACAAATTATTTTCTTACAACTTTTTGATATAAAGTCCATAACCACTTCAAAATTATGTGTCAAGTTGACATCAACCTGATTTGCTGATTTTTCACTGCCACTTAAGGCCATAGTTTGGTACACCATGATCTTGCATATACCCTTGTGTTATTTTTTGATATTAGCTATGAATTTAATTTAGACAGCTTAATAATCATTTACGAGAGGAGATTAATAATCAGTGATTAGAATAGTCTTAAGTTTCACATGGTATCAGAACATTGTTGAGGGTAGAAGAGTTTTTCCCTAGGAAAGAAATTTTGATCCCTTTAGAATTATTGCTTTAATATCTTTAGATGGCATCAACTAGTTTGAGAGATTAGGATAGATTGGATGGTGCCTCAAATTTTGGTGTCTGGAAGGCCAAACTTTCGTTATTGTTGGAAGAGAATGGTATCAAAGATTATGATACCACTGATATAGCTATACCTACATATGCTATATAGCTTGCAACATATAATAAGGATGATGCCAAGGTGAGAAGGATTATCCTTGATGGTGTCAAGGATCATATTATTTTACATATTGTGGAGCTAGATACAAAAAAGGAGATGTGGAACACCATTCTGAATCTATACTAGAATGCTGCCACTAATAGGAATATGATCCTTAGAGAGAAGCTAAAGGATACCTAGATGAACCAGGGAGAAGATGTTACAGGTTATTACACCAGACTTAGATTTGTCAAGGATTAGTTAGTAGCTATTGGAGATAGTCCCAGTGATGATGAGCTAGTGAGAATATCCCTAAATGAGTTTTCTAAAAAGTGGAGTGTATTTTTTAAAGTTGTTAGTGGAAGAGATACCTTACCGAGTTGGGATTGACTATGGACTGATTTCACTTAGGAGGAGTTTAGACTAAGTCTTGTCAATAGGTCCAATAAGAGTAAAAAAAGTGAGGTGGAATAAGAGAACATTGCCCTAGTAGGGAAATGAAAAGAAAATAAGGGATCTAGCTCACAAAGTGAGAAGAAGAAGAAGGAACTTTGTAAGGTCAAGTTCTTTGGATGTCATAATTATGGTCACTATGGTAGTGATTTCCCAAAAAGGAAGAAGGCAAAGAAGCAAGTGGCAGCTTCAACAAGTGCAAAAGAACTCTTCAGTAGATTGGAAGATGAGTTCGCACTTATAGCTTGTATGGTGAGCTCAACCTAATAGACTATTTGGTATATAGATATTGGGGCATCATTTCATATGGTAGGAGTTAGAGAGTACTTCTCTAGTTATAAGGAGGAGAACACCAATATCCAAATTTCTATGGGAAACTTGTCCAAACTCAACCTGGTTGGGAAAGGGATTGTTCAGTTTCAAAGGGAGAATGGAAAGATAATTCTAGTTCATGATGTATTGCATGTGCTAGGCCTAGGTATGAATTTGATTTCCATATTTGTTCTTCAAGATAGGGGGTATAATGTACTCTTTAGAGGGCACATGTGTTGAATAAGCACAAGGATTGGAAATCACCCATAACTATTGGAGTTAGGAGTAGTCACCTTTAGAGGTTGCAATTTGATACTCCTAAGGCACTCATGAGCATCACTAATCCTAGAGATCTTAGAGAGCTATTGCATAGGAGGATGGGCCATATTCACCATAGAGCACTCAAATTACTTCATGAGATGGTGACAGGCTTTCCAGAGGTGAGCATAGAGCATGATGAGGTATGTAAATGATGCATGTTGGGGAATTTTGGAAAAACATCTTTTCCAAGGAGTGACACTAAATCTAAAGGTGTTCTTCATCTAGTAAATTTAGATATTTGTGGACCGATGTCAATAAATTCTATCAGAGGATATAAGTACTATGTTAGTTTTATCAATTTTTTTTTTAGGAAGACCCAAATATACTTCTTGAAGACCAATGATGAGGTTTCTAGTTAGTTCCAAGAGTTCAAGGCTCTAGTGGAGAACTTGACAGGAAAGAAGATAAAGGTTCTTTAGTAAAACAATGGAGGTGAGTATAAAGTAAATAACTTCCAGGAGTTCTATACCAGGGAAGAAATCAAGAGATAGTGGATTTTTCCTTACAATCCACAACAAGATGGAGTTGTTGAGAGGAAGAATTGTTCTATATCAGAGGTGACAAGATCTATCATACATGACCAGGATATGCCCCACTACTTATGGGAAAAAGTGTGTAGTACATTAGTCTACATTCAGAACAGAGTTTCACACAAGGTACTAGGGAGGATGACACTAGAGGAAGCTTTCATAGGTAAGAAGCTTGATGTTAGCCATTTTAGAATATTTAAGAGTTTGACATATTGTAGTATTCCAAGTGATACACATACCAAATTAGATTAGACTGCAAAGAGGGGGTACTTTATTGGGTACATTGAAACCTCAAAGGAATATAGGATTTTTATCCCTAAGACCAAAAGAATTATTGTTAGGCATGATGTTAAATTCATGGAGGATAAGACATTTAGAAGGTCTAGAGATTTGCTAGTAGATGATTAGAGTGAGCAACCAACAAAATCTCCAAGGCCTAGTCAAGGGCAATGGAGAACAAGTATAGTCACCAATACAAGTGTAGGCTCAGGTGGTGAAGATTCATAAATCATGGAGCAATAGGTGCAATAGGAAATGCATCTAGAAGAATTAGAGGTTGATATCTCATCCTCTACAGTTGGCAGCAGGAACCATGAGATTCAAGAGATACTAAGAGATAATGAGGAGCTTGTAGGAGCTCCTAAGAAGAGTACTAGACAATAGAGACAACCATCCAAGTTCAATGACTATGTTGCATTAGTTAGTTAGTCAGTAGATAGTGAACCTTCCATCTATTAGGAAGCTGTAGAGCATCAGGTTTGGTGGGATGCTATGGTTGAGGAGTATTCCTCAATAATGCAGAATAGTGTGTGGGAAGTAGTTCATAGACCAACATATAAGGTAGTAGTTAGATCACGCTAGATCTATAAGATAAAGCATAGTGAAAATGATAATATTGAGAAATACAAGGCAAGGTTCATGGCCAAGGGGTTCTCTCAGAAGGAGCGAATAGACTATGAGGAGACATTTCCTCTAGTGGCTAGGTATACTTCTATATGAGTTGTGATCTTGTTTGCAACATAGATGGGATGGCAGATCCATCAAATGATGTCATGACAACATTCCTTAATGGTGAGTTAAAGGAGGAGGTATACGTAGAACAACTAAAAGGCTTTGTAGTGCATAGCAAAGAGACCCACATGTGCAAATTAAAGTGAGTATTATATGTTCAAGTTGAAGGTATCAGATTAATGGGCTATACTAATGCAGATTGGGTAGGAAGTACAATGGAAAAAAGGAGCACTTTAGGGTGTTGTTTTAGTTTGGGATGAGGAGTTATATCTTGGTTCAATAGGAAGTAGAAATCCATAGCTCTGAGTTTAGCAGAAGCAAAATACATAGCACCTAGTATGGTGACATGTGATGCTATATGGATTCAAAAGTTGTTAGTAGCCTTGCTTGGTCAAAAGGTTGAGACTACCATGATATAATGTGAAAACTAGAGATGCATCAACTTGTCTAAGAATCTAGTGTTTCATGATAGGTCGAAGCATATAGAAATTAGATATCACTTAATCAAAGATTGTGTACAATGAGGGTTTTTTAGCTACAATACATACCTATGGAGGAGTAGGTAGAAGACATTCTGACAAAGGCATTGGGGAAGGAAAAATTCAACTTCTTCAGAGATAAGTTGGGTGTCATGTAGAACAACTTCCTCACTAAGAGGGAGTGTTATTTTTAGGTAGCTTGGATAGCTGTTCATCCATATGTAATTAATTGGTGAATAATTGTTAGAGTTATGACACATATTTATTAATTAACTAACTCCTTCTAGAAGCCACTAGTAACCTACTAGTTAGGTTATTTTAATTGAGAACCAACTAGAAACTTCTTGGTTGAGTTGTCTTTATCAAGAAGCAACTAGAAACCTCTTCGTTAAGCAGTATAAAAGGGGGTCAAGGGAGGCATTTGGAGAATAGAACAAAACAAAGAAAAAAAAGAGTTGTAGAAGCATTTGCAGTGTTAGCAAATAAGTTTGTAGTGATAACAAATAGTCTTGTAGTGTTAGCAAGGGCACAATGATAGCATTGTGGATAGTAGTGGAGAATATTGGTGAGAGAAATTAGGAAGTTTTTTGAATTCTGCCAGTGAAAGGAAAGGAATTTTGTATCTCTTGATTTCCTGAAGTTAATATATTTTCTATCTGCAAAACTGGTTTTCCCTTGGGAGTTTTTCCAGGGATGATTTGTCCCAAAATATTGTGTTATTTTTTGTTCTAAATTTATCTCCATATTTTATTGGTGAATTTGTAGTTGTGTTATCTTTTGGTATTAGCTATGAATTTAATTTATGAAGTTTAATAATTATTTATGATAGGAGATTAATAATCAATGACTACAATAGTGTTAATTTTCACATTATGCTCATCAATTGATATGTAGGAGATAATTTCCAAATCAAGTCAAATTCTGATATTGCTATAAGGATTCAACTATGTGATTTTGAGTCAAACTCATTGAACCATCTTTAATGAGTAGTGATTCAACATGAATCCATATCTCATGAGAATAAATGGAACACTTAGCACTCATTGGATCTAGGTGATGCTCACAAGGGTGAAGGACTAGGACTTCCTGAGAGGTCACTCATCCCAGTACTACTCCAGCCAGAGTGAACTTAACTACAGAGTTTCCTCCATGGTTAAACCCAAAGCTTGCATCCCCATTTGCAAAACCTTCAAAATCTACAACGTAATTCTTTATTCAACAATCAATGCACTAAATTAATAAGCAATATGCAAACACCTAGGAAGACACAAAGTAGATAGATTTTTTAGCAAAATTCTACAATGGGTTTTTAAACCCTACCTCCAAACCACAACTAAAATATTAGACAATCTGTGAATGCATGCAAATCAAAACCCTTTGAAAATTTCAACAATTCTTTTGATCCAAATCTGAATTTTGCTCCCGATAATTTGTGTAATTGCAAAATGAGCTCTAGATCTCTGATAAAGAGTTCACACCTAAATTGGGGCTCTAATTGTGCAATCACGAGAGGGAACTCATAGATCAATTATTATTTATTACTTTATTACCTTTTACCTTTTCATACACAACTCTTTTAGATATTTAATTACAAAATATCTTAATTTAAATAATTAGCTTTCTCTATTTAATTAATTTTTGAAGCATTTTTAATAATATATTTATTAATTTAATTAATAACATCATGTAGAGTTTATTATTAAAATAAAACTCCTAAATAATTATCATTAAATTAAATAAATATAACTATGCCACAATTAGAATTATAACTTGATCATTAAATTTTATTCTTTTATATTTTATTTTCCTCTAGTTTATTAATTAGTGCAAGCACTAATTAAATCATATTTTATTATTTAAATTAGAAATAATAATCAAAGCTCATTGTTTAAATGTAACTCTAATTTAATTATTATTAAATAAATAATTATAATAGAGCAATATTAAATCTTTAATATTTTATTCTCTTTTTGTCCAACTTCTTAAATTAGACTTTTAAATTAAATCTTTTAAATAGAAGTACATATTTATTTAATTAATAATTAATTATTAATTAAATATCATCATATTCAAATTTCTCTTTAACCAATTTTCTAAATTTAGTTTAATACTTTTAAATTCTAGTAAATATTTAATTATATTTTTAATTAATTAAATATTCTCATACTTTAATATTTTCTTTTTAATCAAATAATATTTAATAATTCTCAATATTATATGATTAATCAAAATATTATAATTAAATCATTTACCAAATAAATCACATAGCAAAATGCACATAAAAGTAACGTTACCAAAATAGGCCAAAGGTCAAAATCAAACAACAAAGACAAAGATAAACTCGTGTGTTTTAAAAGGAGTGGAAAGTTAGTTACGAGTCCTCCCTACAATACAAGTATTTAGGCTATGGTTGGGATTGGACCTGAACATTATCTCCCCATTCTTACCATTTAGTTATTGTGATAGGGCATGATCATCTTAGCAATTCATGGAAGCCAATGCCCGTTACTTGCAATCCTGCATAAAATTCAAACATACATACATACATACATACATATACTAAACAGACAATAATAGGGAGTGGTACATCATGTAGATCCTGATTAGTACGTGACTATGACTCCCTCCCTTGACGACATCAAACATGGAAAATAAAAAGATAAAACAAACACATGCACCATACACATGCAAGCATGGGGTAAGTACTGTAATAATTATAAGTCAAACACCAAATGCTCAGATAAAATAATGCATCATTACAAATATGAAGTAATGATCATTAAAGCATTATTAATGCACTAGTAATCATAATCATAAATAAACATTTGGAATGTAATCAACTAAGTAATTCTGTATTGATATACATGTAATCCAAGTCATGAAATAATTTCATAATTATAAATCCAATACCCTTGAAACTAACACATGCATTAACAAAGTTTGCTAAATATAACAGAAAAGTAAACTATGGGTGGGCACTACAAGAGCTTAATTATGAAAGGTTGTTCATTAAGAAAGGTTGTGAGCATTATGCAGATGTGTGAATGTTCCTCACATTTGAAGATATAAAGGGAAGAAGGTGGAGGAGATAAAAAAAAAGTAAGATCAAGTTGGGGAATAATATATTCTCCTCAAACAAAAGAATGAAAAGTGGTGACTCAATTCTTATGAAAGGTGGTGACCCTTCACCAATAGGGTATTAAAGAGAATTCATTCCAAACATTGAAAGGGGCAGTATAAATAAAATAAGGTCAAAATAAGACATACAAAAGAATATAACAACAAGTATATAGTAGTATCTTTACTTTAAAAATCAAGGAAGGCAATTTAGTTATTAGGGTTTCTCATAAAAATGTTGGCCTCAAAATGGTTTTGACATTTGAGTGTCAACACAATTAACCACTTTCTATATAGAAGTCGAGTACATTACATATGTTGAGCTACAGTATGTGTCAAGCTAGAATTTCAATAGTTGCCGAGTGACTTTAGGTGCCGAGTGGACAATAGATGCTGAGTGATATATAGGTGCCAAGTCACAGTTGATGCTGAGTGAGCCAAAGTCATAAATGTGCCGAGCAAGATAGAGTGCAATAGGTGCCAAGTAAAGTAGGATAGTATATGTGCCGAGCACCAGTAATATAGTATGTGATGAGTAATATAGAATCAACATATAAGTTTGTGCCTTTACAAAATTAGATACAAAACCATTTTTGGATGATTCACAAAGAGATTAGAAGATAAGATCGAATCTTTACATTTTTCCTATTTTATCAGCATGTAGCCAATCAAAAAATTGGATATAGCATGCAATCAATAGGCTAAATCCAAGGATTTGAGTAGGAAATTTGAGTTTTTGATTTCATTGCAAACCCTAGGTCTATGAAGTCTTTATAAGGAGGCTTAGACCCCATAATTTCATAATGCAAAGCAGTTGCTAAGGAAGTTGTTAAGGAAGTTGCTAAGCAGATAGCATATTGTAGAATAGGGCAAGCAACAAGGGTGTCAAGGACTTAGTGAATTGAGTAGCAATTACACATTTAGTTGACCAGAATAGAACAAGGGCTATGATTAGATATCAAATCAAGTAAGGATCACTTTAGAATGAGCAAATCAAGTGCCTAAAATCAACAATTGAAGATTGTAAGCAATCAGGTCAAAATATTTCTAATACTTTCTAGAAATTGTATTAGATAGTGGTAAATCCTATGTTGATAGGTTAGTTTAACAACTATTTTGTAGATCCTTTGAAGAGGTAACTAAATCCTTTAACAAGGTGACACTTCATGTAAAGTGTTTTAAATCATTTAACTAGGTCACTATTGACATAGTGTAAAGCCTTTAACAGGGCAGGCTTTCACTGAGTAGACCATCAGAAGTGGTCAAACATTATTGCTGCAGTGATTTTGTGGGTATCATCCCCACCCCAATTTTACCTGTTTATTCCTAGAGGGTTTTTGGGTTACCAAATTCTAGTATTATTTGTGTTGATGCATGTGTTTACTTTATGCTTATTTAATATGTTTACATGCATATAGTTTACTTTCATTTATTTATTTTTAAGGATTTGAAAAGGATAAAGTGTGTTACTTTTGATTCACCCCCCCTCCCCCCCAGATCTCAGAAGTACTCTTCTTATTTGACTATTCCAAAAATTGCTATGAGATGAAGGTTCTCACAAGGAAAAGCCTAAAAACTTAGAGAAAAGATCTAAAGGTGGAAGTCTTCAAACTTGGGAAGATCATAGACAATCAGGAGATTGATGTGCACCCTACTCTACACAAATTGGAGGAAGCCAGAGAAGAATTGAGAAAGTCCTCGAAAAGAAGAAAGGCTATAGCCATAGCTGAAAATGACATACACTACAAGGAGATTGATACCACACAAGTGTTTTCCAATGGAGATTCCAAATAGTTTGATGCAACAATAGCTAAATTGATTGAAAAGAATAGAGTTCAAGCAGAAGAGATAAGGTCTCTCAAAATTGAGCAAGAGTCACAAGCCATGATGCTGAGTGAGATAACTAAACAAAAGAAAAGAGCCATTGAGGACAAAACCATGCTTGAGGATGAAAAAATAAACCTTGCAAATAGACTAGAGGAGAAGTCCATAGAGCTTGTAAAAGTCTCCAACATGTAGTTAGATACCCTTAGCCAAATGATGAATGCTCATCATGAGCTAAATATGAAGGAAATTGAGATCTCCACTCTAAAAAAGCAAAATGAAAAACTGTAGAATGAATTAAGGAGAGAGAATGTGATAGAAAAAAAAGGTTCAACAAATCAAGTGAAGCCATCAAGCACTTTGAGCAACTGCTGAAATCACTAAGATCCAGCAATGACACTTTAGGACTAGATTTCACTAGCACTGAACAAGGAGAATCATCCAAGATTGTAGAAGAAAGGAGTAACAAAGGTAAGAACACTAAACCCACTTGTCATTTCTATGCTAAAATGGGACACGTTGCTAATGTAAGAAGAAAAATCAACATGATAAGCCTAAGAATGCAAGCTACTATCATAAGTGCAAGAAGTAAGGACATCGAGGACATGAATGTAGGACTTGGACTATCAGAACACCAAGATTTGATGATCACTAGTACAATTGTAAGAAATATGGACATAGAGCTTTTGAGTGTAGGTCAAGGCCTATGTGGACATCAAATCAGGCAACAAGAGAAGGTAACCATGGTCATCACTATAATTGGGACTATAACACTAGGTATAGTTGTCACTACTATCAGGGATATGGACACATTCTTGAGAACTACATAAGAACACATTTTAGAGGGAACTACAACAGGTGGTTAAGCCAAACCACATGTTTTAGTTTCTTAAAGATTGGTCATATCAACAAGAATTGCCTAACAAAGTCAAAGGCACCCAAGTCAGAAGTCAATAAAGGAAAATAGAAGGTAGATGTTGAACAAATAAGAAGGCAAATGAACAAGACATTGAAGAAGAAAGATGAGTGCAACACATCAAATGGAGGGATCACTTCACCCAAGAGGTGAAATGATCATACCTCATCCAACCAAGCATGAATAAGTGTATGGGACTAATATACAAAATTGTATCATGCATCAGTCCCAAGACAAAGAAGTACTATTGTAAAGAAGAAATCGACATGAGCAAAGAGTCCAAGTCAAAATTTGAAGTTTTTGCAAATATTGTCGAGTTCTCCTCAGATGCTGAGGAAAGCTCCAGTGCATGCCAAGTTGCTAGTAGCATTTGAGTTGATGGTTGGTGTCAAGTTGAGAAATGTCAATGGAAATCAAGTGAAGTGGAAATCTAGTGGAAGCTAAGTGAATGGAATCTAATGGAATAATGTTGAAACCTTCAAGTGCAAAGTGTGTAGTTGTATGCACTAAGCATTTAATGCTAGGTTTTGAAAGTTATAAGGTAATTTTTGATCATTTTTATGCCATTCAAACATAGAGCAAAGACGAGAAGAGTGAAAAAGTGATAGAAAAGAAATGTTGAAGCCTTTTGCACCGATTTCAATAGAGATTCTACATAAATTTTGTTGATCTAAGGTATTTATCAAGTGCCGACCTACACAGTGTTAAAGTTTTAATATATTGAAACCGTAGATTGGTATAATGGCTTCTAGTTCTAAGAACCCCAAGGGAAAGGAAAGTCATGAGGTCCAAGTTAGTAATGAAGTAAAACAACCTGAGTTTAGACCCATTCCTGAGGTAGCCTACAAGAACAACCCTATTAGTGCATTGTCCATTATTCCACTCAAAGTCCTAATGGTGTAGGATGTGAGAAAATGTTACAGTTGCAAAATAGGAGCAGTAGGAGACCTTGAAATTTTTCAAGTGTATGATAAACTATGTGACAATAGAATATTGAAGGATGAATTTCAAATAGTCAAGAAAAAGGGTTTAACCCATGCCCTAGTTTACCCTACAGGATCTAAAATAGAGTGGATAAGAATTGTTTTAGGTAGGATACACAATGGTTGTTTATGGTTAGAAGGAGGACTCATGAAGATAACAAAGAGGATAGTACATAGGGTTATGAGTTTCCCAACCCTAGATCAGCCTAAGACCCTGAGAGTGATTCAAAAGATGTCATTAAAAAGAACACAGAGGCTAAGTGGAATAAGAGGGGTATAACAATTGATACTATAATAGATCCTCTTCTAGATTTTTTAGTGAGAGTGATATCTCACAAATTTTACTAATCCAGTAGATTAAATAGTGTACCATGCATTGCTATTGATGTAGCCTATAAGCTTGTAAAGAAAGATCATACATATGATCTAGTAGAACTAATGCTTCAATAGATAAATGAGAACCTAGGAGCAATAAGAAGGCCAAAAGGTGCTCATTGCAAGTTTGGTTTAGTTCTTGTGTGCATATTCTTTTATGTCTTGGAAGAGTTTCCATCAATTGGAAAGGTAAATTGGAACTCAAACAAATTTTCAATCACTCAAATCAATGAGAACATTGAATAGATGGGTGACAACTTTGAATCCCAAATGAAAAACTATTTTGAGGATTTCAAGAAATCCATGAAGCAAAGGTTGAGGATACTAGTTTCCCTAGTGGAACAATAGGTCAATGATATCTATTTCTTAGTGGACATTGACTACACCTACATCCAAGAGAAAATTCCAAGGGTGAGATGGCTAAGGCCATTAGAATATAAGATAAACATTAATGAAGCCTCAGAAGCAATCACAAAGTTTCTTGAAAAAGAGATTGATAAAGAGGCACCTCACTTTGGAACATATGATGTTGTGCATTCCAAGGTAGATATGGAACTAAAAACAACCATCACCTTGAAGAAGAAAGATAAACTGGTGAAGAAGATAAATAGGAAGTTTGGTGTAGGAATTGAGGGTGCTGAAGAGGAAGAAGAAGAAGAAGGTGAGAGTGAAGAAGAAGAACAAGGCCAAGGCCTTATGGAATTGACACAGGGCTTAGGAGAAGATAAGGAGGAAGATATTGAGGAAGAAGAAGCTGAGGAAGCACTAGAAAAGTCTAAGAAAAGAAAGGCCAAAGCCTAGCTTGCAACCCAACCAAAAGAGAAAAAGAAGGCTACAGAAACAACTCAAGTCAAGCTAGCACCAGTAACAAGAGCTACCACAAGGGCCTCTACTCAAAAGGCCAAGGAGAAAAAAAAGAGAGAAGAAGAAGGCCATTGAACATACTAGTTAAGTGCAAAGGAAAAGAAGAAAGTATGTAACACAACTAGACATCAATGAAGAGGAGAGAATAGAGTCAGAGGATAACAACCAATTTAGAGCAATAAGCCATTCTCCCAATTCTACCATAGATAAAATTTGTGAAAATATTAAGAATACCGATTTAACTGATTTGAAAAGCCTTGAATTTAACAAGTTAAGTAGAGAAGAAAAAAATGAAATAGAGGAATCTGTATATGCGATGATGGCTGAATTTAAGAACACACCTCTAGAGCTAGACAATACCATGCCTAGGGAGTTATATGAGATAGTTGAAAACAAATGGCATTATTGTCTCAAAATGGAGAAGGAGATCAGAGAATCAACATTGGCACATGTGATGCCTAATCTGACAAGAGGTCAAATTACTAAGGCTACTAAGAAACATGGTGGCAAATTTGCACCAAAATATAGAGCCTTTAGTATTCTACAATATAAAATTGAAGATGTAGTGAATAAGTCCACAAAATTGTGGAAGTCAATATACAAATTGACTGATGACAAGGATGAAGAAGCAAATAAGGCTAAAACCAGTGAGAAGGAAAAGGAAGCCAAAGTAGTGGAGGAGGAAAAGAAAATAGAAGAGAACGCAGAAGAGGAGACACCAAAAAAAGGAGAAGAAGAGAATAAGGAAAAAGGAGAGGAGGAAACACAAAAGGGAGATTTAATGGCAATTTTACACATACACTGGATATGACTACATCATCAACTACTTCAATGAGTCTAACTCACATGTGTCCACATTCACCCTAAAGATTGAGGATCCTCATTGCACTATCACTATGCATAACACAAGGATCACCCTACCTTGAGCCCTTTCTAGACCTACTACCCCTACTTGACCTATAGCCCCTAGTAGATCTAATTCTCTTACTTCTTTTGATTACAACCTTGTGCCCTAGCTTGAAAAAACCCCCACACATGTATCCATTTTGGATATTCTACGTGCATCCCCAACATTAGAGGATCCTTGATCAAGCCCTAAAAGAGTTAGTAATACCTAATAAAATTGATATTTCCTAGTTCTAGGCCATGGTTGGGAAGTTACCTGTGTCACAACATATCACCTTTTCAACACAAGGATGTCCCTAAAGATAGACTTAATCACAATGATCCCCTTCATCTCAAGGTCTTTATCCATAATTCCAAGGTCATATATGTCTAAACATCTATACCCTTAAATTTGTCAAGGGTCTTGGTTATTTTGAAGAAGATGTTGATCCCTCCTATAGAATCACAATAAAGGCCTATGATCATGGTGAATGCTTTTCCAAAGTTGTTATCATATTACCTATAAGAGTTGGTCTAGCTACTAAGAATTACATTATTCTAGGTCCTAGCTATCGAAATGAATTGCAACATGATTTTATGACCTCCTTAGATTATGCTATAAAAGAAGTCCCATCCACATAGCACTAGTGTCTGTAGTTCACCCATAACAATGTGGAGGTTACCATCCTAGGTGATTAAGATCCTTTTCAATTTTTCTCTAATCTTAGAGATGCTACTATATATCAAGTCCCAAAAAACAATGAAGCACAATCCAAAAATTCTTCTAAATATGTGGACCCTAATATACTCCTTAGTAAGACCAAGAAAAAGCTAAAGATTGAAGACAAAGGGTATAGAAAATACTTTATACCTCAAGTATTCCACATTAGGGAGTCACCACTTTCTTCCCAATCTTCTGGAAAATCATAACTACTACAAGCATAATAGTCTAAGATCAATACACAAAAGCCACTTCTATCAACTTCACTAGTGGTGGTGTTCTACATAGAGAACATGTTTGAAAATACATTTGTTTGTATTGAGAAAGAAAAGGAAGAACAAGAACCCACTTTGATATCTCCTAACAAGTATGGATCGAGGTTTACTATAGTGCAAAAATAAGGCTATTATAGATCTAGTGGTCTTGGATCTCACAGACAAGTAATAATTAAATCTATCACTACAAAAGGATGACCTCCTTGTTTGGGGCTTGGATTTACAACCTATTTGAGATTGCAAATATTTTGACCAATGACAAGGAATTTGATGATACCCAACCTAAAACTAATGATCTTGATAGTCCTTATGAACTTGAATTTGACCCTAAGAGCCTACATGTGAAGAGTAAAAACATCTTACTATAACTCCACATGTCACTCTAACTAGCTATGCACCTTGGATTCACATTTTATGGGATCCAAGTGCTCCAAATTTTGAACATGATCCCACTAATACTACTAAACTAGATTCCCATATATATACCTCTAACTAGATCACATTTGACATTGATGATGACATCCACTCACATTATCCTAAACTATTGGATTGGGACCAAAGTCGACCATTCATCTTTTATCAATACAACAATGAAGATGCTCTTGTAACAGACTTTGAACTCTATGAAGACATTACAATTGATGAACAAGAAGAAGAAATCTCTTCTAAAGTAAACATATTGGCATATTTTGGGGAGTCAACTATTGGAAGCATGAATGCTAATGATATTCCTATGGGGGAGTATTATAGATATGCTACTGTGATGATATGTTATATTCATGACTAATTTTTTCATTGATGTCAACATAATAGTCTTTTGTGGTATCTGACAGAAGAGCAACAGAAAGATCAAGTTGGCATGGATGACTTGTTAGATGAAGAAATGATAAGTCTAGAAGAAGTTGTTTAAGTTTTTCTTATGTTTTTTCTAAGATAGGGTTTATAGAGGCATGTTCTAGCAAATTTGTTATATCTCTTAGTAGATTTTCTATTCTTAGAATTGAAATTGAGGATATGAAAAGGACATGTTGGAGATGATGTAGCTAAGTTTTCTCATCATAATATTACATGTACAGAAAGATATTCAAGTTGTAACACAAAAGATTAATGTTATCACTAAGTGTAACATGTTCTTAATGTGGTCCTATAATGATTAATTGAGAACATCTAACAACTAGCTTAGGGAATTTTTTTATGGACTCAATATAAAAGAAGAAAATTTTACTTTATCATATGACATAGAATTGTGACATAGAGAAGTGATTTTAAGCATCAAAGAGAGCATAATTCAAAGTTGAGAAAAGTAGAGTGCAAGTGAAGGAAACTTCATTGCCAAGGTTTTATTCAGTGATCTAAGGTTTGATATTTGGATTTGAAGTTCATGACATATTCTACAAGGTATAAAAATGATTGGTTAGATTGATAGAGAAAAGGAAAGAAGAACATAATCATAAATTGCATGTTTGAGCAGTGAGCTCTTCTTGTAGTTGAAATTGCATGCCTAGGTAGTTGGCTCATCTTGCATACATTGTACCACAACTCCTAACAAGGATTCAAAGTCTCCTAATAGGGACTCATATGTATTGAATATTGTAATAAAATCTTAATAGGGTCCATCCTCTAACAAGGAATATTTATATTAGTACATCATCTTATGTGTGTCATTTCCAACAGGATTTTTCCTCTGATCAAGGGTTTCCCTAGTTAACATATATGGTGTGATTGTTTACTTTGGTTGAATGATTAAGTTTCTTTAAAGAAGATAATTTTTTTAATTATTGGATAATGGATTTGCCCCCGCAACCCACCTTCTTAGTTATCTTGGTGGACTATTGTTTCTAACAATTGGTATCAGAGCATCAGGTCCTTGAAGATAAAGTTTAACAACTTTGGGAGATCCATGGAAAACATGTTTAGGAAATATTGTCAAAAGTTTAATGGAATATATTATGATAGTTGGAAGGAAAAGATGAAGATACATCTATTATGTAAGGGTCTAGGATATTAGATCTTGACAAAATCAGCGAATACAATCATTGCTGAAAAAGGATTTGGAAAATTGTACCAAGGATGAAAGAGATCATTTGATGTATGACATGCGAGCTAGAGAAGCACTATTGAATGCACTTCTTGAATTTAAATACAGTCAAGTAAAATCACTTGTTTCTTCACACTTTATTTGGAAAGCTTTGGAAACTAGTTTTGAAGGTGATGCACATTCTAAGAAGTTGAGGCTACAAATTGGATTTGTGCATTTCAAGATGCTAAAATGATAGAAGATGAATTAGTAAAATATATGTAGGAAGGATATCATAAATTACTACAGGTATTAAATCTCAAGGAGGAACCAAAGAAGATGATGAGGTTATATGGAAGATATTGATTGCTCTAAGATCACCATTTAAGTTAGCAGTTCAAATGATACAGTTGTTGATATCTTGTACCAAATATTTCACAAAGGAACATTTCTTGGAAGACTTAAAGTAGTTGGGAATGAGCTTAAACGGTCTAGATAATTGACTAGAATAGAGACAAATTTTAGTGCCTTGAATATTTGACCTATTTTATCAAGGAGCAAAAGTTCTAGAGGAGATTTTGCTAGTAGTAGTAGATCTGAGGAGGATAGAAAGATTGTTGGAGTAGCCCTTTTGGTAAGAAGAGAAAAATGCAGTAAGAAAAGTCTTTCAATGTTTGACTTGTGATGAATATGGTCATTATGCATCTAAGTATCATAAAAGAGAGAAAAATTATAAAGGAAATTATAAAACTAGAAGAGATAGAGAGTGTTTGTATGCAAATGAAGAAAATGATTCTAATGAACAAGCAGTAAGTGCTAGTGATGATGAAATTGAATTTGTGGCAATTGAAGAAGAAAGTCCAAAGAAAGTAGATTTGGTGTCATAGGTTGAAAAGAAATCTAATTGGATAATTGATAGTGGTTGTTCACATGATATGACTAGTGATATGAAAAAAATTGTTGATTTCAAAAGTTAGGATGGAGGCATTGTTAGAGTTGGAAACAATGCATCATGCTAAGTTAAGGGTATTGGATCGATAACTCTTTATGGTAAAACTAACACTAAGGATTATATTTTTTTGATGGATTGAAGCATAATATTTTGAGTGTTGGACAACTACTGGAAAAAGGTTATCATTTGTAGTTCATAGAGAAGACATGCATGATTAGAGGTAAAGATGAAAAGGTAATTGGAACAAGAACTAGATCTAGTAGTAATGTATTTCAATTGAATCCTATTGTAATGACATGTTTTGTTGTAAAGGTGGATGACAATTGGTTATGGAATAAGAGATTTTTTCATATAAAATTTGATAGTATTGTGAAGACTAGTAGTATGTTTGTAGTTAGAGATTTGCCTAAGATTATAAAAACTACTAACATAATTTGCAAGGAGTGTATTTTGGAAAAGCATAATAGAACTTCTTTTCGCAGCAAGAAGCTTACTACTACAATAAAATTTGAGATTGTACACATGGATCTCATTGGTCCTATGAAGACAAGGATTCTATGGTGAAAGGTATTTTATGATTCTAGTTGATGACTTTTATAGAATGATGTGGATTGCATTTCTTAAAGAAAAATTTGAGGCATTTAATAAGTTCAAGATATTCAAGAATATAGTTCATAGTGAATCTGGTATGAAGAATTAATGTTTAATATTAGATAGTGGAGGAGAATTTACTTCAAATGAGTTTAACATGTTTTCTAAAGAAAATGGAACCAAAAGATAGTTATTAATTTTGAGAACCCCTAAATAGAATGGCATTGTAGATAGAAGGAACAAGTCAATTACAAAAGAAAAAAGAGTTATGTTAGTTGAGAATGATGTATCCAAGATGTTTTAAAGAGAATCTAAGAATGGTGTATCCAAGATTTTTTAAAGAGAATCCATGAATACAATAGTCTACACTATAAACAAAGTGAAAGTTAGGAAAGACACAAATAAGACCCCTTATGAACTATGGTTTGGTCACTCACCTATAATTAAGTATTTCAAAATTTTTGGTAGAAAGTTTATATCAAAAGAGATGATGATATTGGTAATTTTGATGCTATAAGTGATGAAGGTATGTTTCTTGATTATTCATTGAAAAGAAAGGCTTATAGATGCTATGATCTAAGAACTAAGACTATTATGGAAAGTGAAAATGTGAGAATTGATGGGAAATTTAGGATATAAGAGAGAATAGTTGATTACAATTCAAATGATGATGTTTTTACTAAGTAAAGGAATGATGAGGTAGTTGTTGAGACTAACAATGATTTGTAGAATGAAGGAGAGCTAAGGTAGGAACAAAGCTTAGAACCTTCAATAGAGCCAAGATTTGAGATAGAAACTCCTACTTTGGGAAAGAATATGATAAATAATCAGCCATCTGAGTAGATCATCAGAAGCAAAGATAAAGGTGTAATGATAAGAAGAAGAGTCAATGAAGAACTATGTTTGATATCTCAAGTTAAACCTAAGAATACAGATGAAGCATGTAAAGATGATTATTGGAAATAAGATATGAAAGAGGAATTGCATCAGATAGTAAAGAATGAGACAAAGAATGAGACATGGTGAAGTTGTAAGGAAAAAGGTAAGATTGGTATGTAAATGTTACTTATAGCAAGAAGGAATAGACTATTGTGAGACCTATGCTCTAGTAGCTAGAATAGAAGTAGTAAGATTATTCTTAGCTTATGTAGCACAAAACAAAGTCAAAGTATATCAAATGGATGTGAAGTTGACATTTTTGAATAGAGAGATTGAAGAAGAAGTGTAAATAGAGCACCATGAAGGTTGTCCTTTGATAGATGATAAGGACATAGTATGCAAACTAAAGAAATCATTGTATGGCTTGAAGCAAGAACCCAGAACCTGGTATGCAATGTTGGACAAGCATTTCACAAAGCTTGGATATAGAAAAGATATGGAAAATAGTAATCTATATTGAAAAGAAATTGGTGATGGTTTGATGATTTTGGTAATATTTGTTGATGATATCATATTTGGAGGAAATGATGATGAAAGTTGAAAATTTTCTAAAGAGATGAAGAAAGAATTTGAGATGAGTATGATAGGAGAAATGAAATATTTTATAGGATTATAGATTGTATAGTATAAAGGAGGAATATTTATTTATCAAACTAAGTATTTGAAGGATTTACTAAAAAGGTTTGTTTGGAAACATGAAAACCCATTAGAACACCTATGCTAACTAAACACAAGTTATCTACAAAGGATGAGACACTTACTATTGTGTAGAAGTAAAACTCTATGATTAGAGGATTGTAATATTTGACTCACACAAGGCCAGTATAGAAAATGCTATTGGAATTATTGTAAGATTTTAAGATTATCCTAGAGAAGCACATTATGTAGTGGTCAAAAGGATATTTAGATATCTGAAAGGAGCATCTAAGTTTAGTTTATGGTACAATAGATCTAATGATTTCACCTAATGTACCTATACTTATGCTAATTGGATAGGCAGTATGGATGATAGAAAGAACACTAGTGGTGGGGCCTTCTTTCTTAGAGGAAGATTGGTTTCTTGGCTAAGAAAGAAGTAGGATTCTACATCACAAAGTATAATGGAAGCAAAATATGTTGCATTAGCAAACCATTACAATCAAGTTGTTTGGAAGAAGTAGATGCTAAAGGATATAAATTAGTGAACCTATTTTCATACATTATGACAACACAAGCATAGTAAATATGTCTAAGAATCCATTCTTGCATTAAAGGACTAAGAACATTTCTATTAAGGATCACATGTTGAGAGAGAAAGTTGTAGAAAAGGAAATTAGATTGGAGTATGTGAGCACTAAAGAGAAGATTATAGATATATTCACCAAGCCTCTTGCCAAAGAGACTTTTTAATATTCTTGAGTTATGCTAGGGGTTATGCCTCTTCCTAAATAAGAGTAGAAGATACAAGAGTGCTTCAGTCTAGTGTAACAGAGCACCATTTTTGTCTGGACTGAATTCTAATGCTTCCTATATGGGGGAGTATTTGTGATGGATAGAGTCATCTACGACTCTTGTTGAATGTTGTTTTTAAAATAGTTTCTTTGGATACTTGAGCTAGTAAGAATCAATTATTTCTAAGTTTGATGGTTGTTGAAACTTTTAAAATTGATGTCAACAGGGGAGAAGTTCAACATGAAAAACATCATGAGAACATCATGGGGAGAAGTAAAGACAAGCAAGAAAAAGTAAAACATGTTCATAAGAAGTATAGCATGGAATAACATTTAATAGAAAGCACATTGAGGTATATCAATGGGGAAGAATTATTGATGAAGAGGATTTGAAAAGAAAGACGAACAATCTTTTGCTGGTATTATTGGAATTAAATGTATTTTCATCTATGTTTCCATCAATGCCAAAGGGGGAGATTGTTGGAAGCATGAATTTTGATGATATTCCTATGGGGGAGTATTGTAGATATGCCACTACAATGATATGTTACATTCATGACTAAGTTTGTCATTGATGTCAACATAGCAGTCTTCTGTGGTATTTAACAGAAGAATAGTAGAAAGATCAAGTTGGTATGGATGACTAGTTGAGTATTCTAACTATACAAATTTATGGGAGATAGTTCTAATTGTCAAGTATATGTAGTTAACATTGGATGAAGAAATGATAAGTCTGGAAGAAGTTATGTTAGTTTTGGTGATGTTAATTCTGAGATAGAGTTTATAGAGGCATAATCTAGTAAACTTGTTATATCACTTAGCAGAGTTGTTATTCTAAAAATCAAGGTTGAGGATATGAAGAAGACATTTTGATGATGATGTGGCTAAGTTCACTCATCATAATATTGCATGTACAAAAAGATATTCAAGTTCTAAGGTGGAAGATTAATGTTATTGCTAAGGGTAATATGTTCTTAATGTGTTCCTATAATGATTAATTGAGAATCTCTAACAAATGACTTAGGGAATTTTTTATGGACTTGGTATAAAGGTAGGAAATTTTCCTTTACCATTTTAGATGGAATTTTGATATGGGGAAGTGATTGTAAGTAGCAGAGAGAGTGGAGTGTGAAGTTGAGTAGAGGAGAGCAAAAGTGAAGGAGACTTCATTTGCAAGGTTTTGCTAAGTTATCCAAGGTTTGATATTTGGATTTGAGGTTTGTGACTTTGGTCTACAAGGTCTAATAGTGATTGGTTCAATTGACAGAACAAAGGAAAGAAGAACATAATAGTAAATTGCATGTTTGAGTAGTGAGTTCTCCTTGTAGTTGAAATTGCATGTTTGGGTAGTGGTCTCATCTTGCATAAATTGTACCACAACTCCTAACAATGTTGGCACAACTTCTAATAGGGTTGGAATCTCCTAATAGGAATTCAAAGTCTCCTAATAGGGATTCATATATACTAAATGTTGTAATAGACTCCTAATAGGGTCCATCCTCTAATAAGGAATATTTATATTAGTACATCATCTTGTGGGCATCATTCCCACTAGGTTTTTACCTCTAATTAATGGTTTCCCTTGTTAACATATCTAGTGTAATTGTCTATGTGCATCTTATTATGGTTGTTGTTTACTTTGCTTGAATGGTTAAGTTTATTTAAAGAAGATAAATGTTTTAATTGTTTGATAATTGATTCACCCCCTTCCCCCCCACTCATTTATCTTGGTGGACTATTATTTTTAACATCAACTTCATGTTCTAATGGAAAAGCTAAATAAATTCAAAAATTGGCAAGAATAGGACTCTTGGTGAAAATTGAAAGGCACCATTAGAACATGAAAAAGAAAATGCTAAGCAACTCCAAAGGATACAAAAGGAACAAGCTAGTGCCATGAATATAAGTGTTCCAATTTTCAACATGTCACCAAATATTTTTCTCTCTGTACTTTATCTCTCTCAATCAGACTTCATGTGAGAAGTTATTGGTCTTAGTCCTCCCAATTCTTTCTTATATCTAGCTTTTGATGCCCAAGTCCTACTATCTGACTTATCCAACACCAAAAATAAAATCTCTATCTAGAAAATCTTTGAGCATGTCATCATTAGTAAAATCCTTTAAAAAGGATCCTTTGACCTAGTTATCCATAGATTCCTTGATTCACAAGAGGAAGAAGCCATCTTGCATATGGTACACGATGGTATATCTAGAGGTTATTCTAGTGGTCTGAGTTTAGCTACAAACTTGGAATGAATCCGATGTAATTATAATCAATTATGGGTCTAGAGGTTATGATCTAGTAGCACCAACAATAGATTCATTCTTAGCATTTGTTAGAAACACTCTTGATTTCCATTGGAATGTCTTGAAAAATATCAAAAAATGGCAAAAAGTCTTGAAAAAATATTAAAAAGAAAAAAGCCCTAAAAAAGATGCCTTGATAAAAACCTAGAAAATAGGCATCTTGGAACGAAAATTTGTGTCAAGAGAAAAAAATTCATCCAAATGTGAAAACTTGGCAAAGAGGCACTTTGGGTAGGTACCATGGTGAAAACATGGCAAATAGGCACCATGTGTAATCAATTTTTGCTCCTCCATCTATCAGGATTCCATCTAGTTCTTTCCTATTTTCATTCCTTGATCACATCTCTCATAACCTAGGACATCCTTAGTGTTTGATCATGGCATATGAACTGCTTAATACCTATTGTTATCTTATCCAAACATCACTAGTATGTACATACTCTATCTTTGGCAATTATACATAGTTTGTGTCTTATCTAGGGGCATGTTTCCTACATAGTGTGTGAGTTTGAAATTGAATAGGGGGCATGTCCCTAAGCACACATTATCCATTGGACTTATCACATATCAGATTGGAGTTAACACTTGTGAATCATTTATGACCTTGAAAATATCCTAAAAGTTCAAATATGATCTTGAAAAAAGACCTCAAAGCCATAAAATTTCTGAACAAAACAATAAAAATTACATAATGTCATGAAAACATCCATAACCATCATAAAAGTTTCTGAAGAAATGTGCAACATAAAAACATCAAATATCCCCAAAAATCCTAAAAATCACAAAACCCATCAAAAATTTACAATAGATCTTGTAGATATTCATTGTGGATAATCACCCCTTTTTCTTAAACACCTGCACTTTTGTAGTTTGAAACTCAAAGTATTATGCTTTAATGAAAATCACACCTTAGCCAACTATCTAAGGAATGCAAACCAATGATCAATTTGAATTGTCACTCTGATCCTATCAATCAAACCAAAAATTAGACCCATTAGATAATCAACCTATCAAACACTCTCTAAAGGCCTAAAACACTAAAAAGAAAGTAAAAATGGAAAATAATAGCTATTTCCTCATTTTTTTAGTGAGTGATTTTTTTAAATTTTTTTTTAATTTTTGATCATGTTCCTATGCCACTCGATGGTATAAATTGATCTATAAGAATGGTTGGGATGGTTCATGGCCATCTCTTGTTTTTTGTCTATTGAATATCCCTTTGATAGTCTAGGGCATGTATACATGCCTTAGGAGGGATAAGGTCATTCTCTATCTGCATCATGATTTTTTACACAAAATGGTTGCATTTGCGCTTTGGCCCTCAATGGCTATGATGTGTTGCATTCCATTTGCCATATAAAATTAAAGCTCCATTGACATATAGTGCACTTTATAAAAGAAAAAAGTCCTCACCTCATACTAATTGGCCCTCATCTCATCTCCTCTATCTTTTGGCATCCACTCATCCACCACCACCATAGTCATGCACTCAAATACACCAAAAGTGTCTTTGTTAAGCATTCCTACATTCTTGCATAATCATTAACTATCTGTTAACCTTCTATGGATTTGTACCAAGTATGGCCCTAGTTTGACCTAGGTTTGAGAAATTTTGACCATTTTTTACTATTTTGACTTATGTTTTGACTCCTTTAAGGGTTTTTAGTATGCATACCAAATTTTGGGTCATTACGAGTTTATTTGCATTGTTTTTTATCCTCTATAGAGCTCTCTATCAACTCTCTACCAAGTTTAACCTAAATCTATCCTAGGTTTGATCAAATTTGACCAAATTTGACAATGGTTGAATTATTTAGCCTATTTTATGTCCTCTTTCTATGGTTTTGATCATGCACACAAAGTTTTAGGCCATTCCAAGTTGAGTCAAATTGATTTTGGCCCCTAGAGCATCCTTAGGCACAATTGAGCTTCCCAACTGCACATAGAGCACACTTGATCATCCTAGGGCACACAAGATAGTGTTCCCTATGCATACTTGGGTGATTTTTGGGTGCACTTTGGGAAATTGGATGCTTAGAACTCCTCCTGGGGCCCCATTGTACCCCCATTTGGTACTTCAGATCCCGCAACTTTATGTTTGGGCTCCAATTTTTGATCTATCAGTTGCTATGGATTTGTCTCTTCATTGTGAAAAATTGACTTAGCATTTTCATTATTTGGTCAATTTATTTAGGGAACACCCTTGTATATCACCCTTATTGGGGCATGCTTTTATGCCTTTTCATCAGTATTCTTTGACACAATGCTCTAAATCACATCGTATCAAAGAGGGGTAAAATGTAGACATTCAAAAATGGTCCATGTCTACTATTTAATAAAATTTTCATAATAAAATCTCCCATTTTCTCATTTCACTAATTTTGATCATTTTTCCAACTTGATTATCATTCAATCATATTTTGATAATATCTGTCATCACTCATACCCCCATTGAAATTAATTGCAAATCATTTTGGAATCAGTTCTCATTTTTTCTATTTTTTGGAATCAAATTTGAACCATTTCAACATCATC
This sequence comes from Cupressus sempervirens, assembly GCA_028749045.1. Taxonomy (NCBI): domain Eukaryota; kingdom Viridiplantae; phylum Streptophyta; class Pinopsida; order Cupressales; family Cupressaceae; genus Cupressus; species Cupressus sempervirens. Next base: position 494,075,841 of record CM053790.1, read on the forward strand.
AAAACCTCATTTTTTCAACCCAAAATCATCCCAAGTCAACTCAAAACCATCCCAAATTAATCCCAATCAACTCAAAACATGTCAAATATCTCAAATCAATCATCATCTATCGAACCCTAGGAATTTTTGTGTGTATCAGTGCCTTGGAAATCTATCAAAACTATAAAACCTATCAAATCTAACCTTAGCACTATCATGTCCCTCAACACTAGGTCAAAAGTATCATTTTTGTTGATAGATCTTTAATATTTTTGAGTCCTCAATGTTTGATCATGACCCTATCCAATCAATTTAATAACATTGACAATGTCTATCAATGTTATTATGATCAATCTTATCAATCAAATTCAATCTAGTGTGAGTAAACCATGTCATGTATCCTTGGCATGTTTTCAATCTTAATCACTCAATGAATTTGATCATGGCTTTGATCTACTCACCATCATCCTAGTTGATCTACATAGTCATCATATTTCATCTTGCATTTATCTAATCAAAGTGGCCAATCATTTACTACTTTATCCTATAGGATTAGATAAGCCATAATCTAATCCTATGTCATTTCAGCCATTTTCATCTCATGTTTACTAATTATTCCTACTAACCAACATTCTCTATTAATTGATCTTTACTAACTAATTGATTCATCTTTGCAAATTATGGGAATTATCAATTTCCTAAGTCCTATTTTCCACCTCTAATTTCTAATTGACTAATTTCCATTTGTGTGGAATTATGAATTTTAAATTCAAATATTCCACCTAGCCTTGACACATGGACATCATATGCCATATTTATTATCCCTAAACTTGGCTAATATATTTTATATTATTTATATATTATTCCTTATGCATGACTATAATAAGCCATACTTGTCATAAGATTGTTAGCTACAAGTGACTTTGAGGTGTCATATGCATGTCATTGGTTCTCCTGTACTTTTAGCCATGTTGACTTTCATGTGTCTTAGAATCCTACATTTGGCATATTGTGTTATGTTTTTCATATATATTCTAATGAATATCATGCCAAGTTGCACATTTTATGTAACAAGTGTCCATCCCCTCATTCAAGTCTCTACTCTTTCACTTTGACTATAAATTGAGCCATCTTGCTCCCATTTTTATCCTTAAGAAAATCCTTAAAATATCCTTAGAATCTCTATTCACACATCATGCCCAAGCCAAACTTCTAGTAGTCTCAATAGAATTCAACACATCATAGTCTTTTTCTTTTAGTTGTGTGCATTATAGGCAATTTGAGCTACATCAAAATGGAGAAGAAAGAAGGACATAAGAACTATAATTGAAGAGGGAGTTTGCTTATGTTTTAATTACTTTGCTTGAATTGGTTTTCGTGGTAGATTATAATGGTCTAGTGTATACTTATTGATATTTTTTGCTTTCTCATAGTATGCTAGGTTCAAACATATTTTCTAGTCCTATAGATCTTGAGGTTTATATTGGAACAACCACCCATCTGTTGAATTTTTGGGCCTCATCTAAGCACTTTTATGCCTCCACTAGTGAGTCTAGGGTTCATATAACAAGATTCAAAACCCAATATTTCAAATAAATATATGAATACACATGATATGGAATTATGTCTTTATTGGTAGGTTGATATATCTAAGATGAGTATCCACCTTTGAAATTAAGACATTTCGAGCTCGTACGAATGACTTACTATGTAGCAAGCCTCCATAGAAAAAAACTCTACATTAAGGTTACCCTTATTTAAACAACTATAATGAAATATTTTTTTGGTTGATGTAAGATTTCTCTTACACCCAAGATGCTCTTGCATCAGACACCTAGGGTAATTTGAGAATGACCCTGTCACATCTTAGGTATTTAGAGGAAAACCACAAAGGTTAACCTCCTCCCTTGCTAGCCATGATGAATCATCTGCAAACCCCCTTCCATTTGACCAAGTATTATTCATAAGTTTTTTTCCTTGTAATTTTTCCAACACAACTATCTAGTGTCTCCTCAATCTCCTTTGTAGATGAACAAGCTACTAGAATACTCCACTATGTTTTTAACACTTTATCCTTATAACCTCCTTCATAATATTCTGTCAAATCTAAAATGTTTAATACTGGTGAAATATTCAATTCAATAGGAAACTCCAATTCATAGGCATTTTCACTATCTTGCAGAGTCCAAACTTCATAATATTTGGCTTCTTATACATACCCACTAGAGAATTCTCCTTTCTCAAATGAACCATGACTTCATCTCCAATCGTAAATTCCTTATACCTCCTTTTTAACATCTACCATAGCCTTGTATTGGGTATTCATCTTTATAATGTGCTTCCTCACCTCCTCATGGATGTTCTTCAAATGTTCAAAAAACTCTTCTGCTTCAACACTACTTATTTCTCCTTTAACCAACAACCTCAATTTAGAAGCATTTCTAGGATTGCTCCCATATACAATCTAAAATGGTGATTTAATAATACTCCTATTGAAAAAATTATTATATGCATATTATGCCTGTGGTAAAATTAGATCACATCCTTTGGGTTTACCTCCAACCAAACATCTCAAAAAAAATTCCAAATTGTGATTCACAACTTCTATCTATCCATCAGTCTTTGGATGATGTTATGAATTAAACTTCAAATTTTTCTTCAATTTCTTCCACAATGTATGCCAAAAATACCCAGCAAATTCTATATCTTGATCTAAAACTATATTGTTTGTCAGACCATTTACTCTCACCACTTATCTAAAAAACAACTCTCCTACATGAACAACATCACTTGTCTTCTTGTAGGGAATGGAATGTTCCATCTTTGAAAACCTATCAACCACCACAAAAATAGAATCATGCCCTCACTAAGTCCTCACTAATCTAAGAACAAAATCCATGTTAACATTATCCCACAAATTCTTTAGTACATGCAATGACTAATACAACCATGTATTCTTCTTTACTCCTTTTTCCATGTAACATACTATACAACTTGGTACAAACTTCTTCACATATCATTACAAATGTGGCCAATAATAGTTCTCAACAACCAAAGAAATGGTTTTATCCCTACCAAAGTGTCTAGCCAATCCTTAACTATGATTGTCCTTGATGAGATTCGCTCTCCTTGAATTTCTTGGAATGTAAAACTGGCTTCCTTTGAACAACATACCATGTTGGATTATGATAATAGGTTCTGTACAAACCTTCCAAGCTTCACCAAAATAAGGATCCTCTGGATACAAATTGTTTAGTTCAAACCCAACCACCTCAATGTACATCTCTATAAGAAAAAAATATCTTCTACTAAGAGCATCTACAAATCTATTAGACTTCCTACTCCCATTTTTCAAAAAAATGTATATCTCTAGAAAAATTCAACCCATTTCAAATTCCATTGGTTCATTTTTTCTTGACTATTCAAATATTGTGAAGCTTGATTGTCAATATGCAAAAAACTCTTTAGGAAGAAGATAATGTCTCCACATCTTCAATGTCTGAACTATCACATAAAATTCTTGATCATAAAAAGAATATTTTATTTTGGCATCATTCAACTTCTCAATGAAATAAGAAATAGGTCTACCTTTTTTACTAAAAGAAACTCATATTGCAATACCACTAGAGTCACAACCTACTTGAAACACCATGTTAAAATCTAGAAGTGCTAAAGTAGGTTGCTTTGTAACTTTTTGCTTCAATAAATTAAAAATCTTATCTGCTCCTATAGTTCCCTCAAGTTCTTTCCTATCCTCTTTCATTGTTTTAGTCAAGGGTCCACAAATACTATTAAAACATCTTATGAAATTTCTATAAAAACTATATGATTCATGAAAAAATCTTACCTCTATAGCACTCTTTGGAGTAGGCCATTCATGGAGATCCTTCACATTCTTTGGGTCTATTTTTAGATCTTTTGATGAGACTAAAAATCCCAAGTACACCACCTCCTTCACAAAACTACACTTATTTAGGTTTATCAACAACTTATCAAACACTTTTTGAATATGCATCAAATGATCCTCCAATTTCTTACTAAAGATAAATATATCATCTAGGTAAACAATGACAAACTTACCCAAAAACTCCTTGAGTAGCTCATACACGAGTCTCATGAAAGTGCTTGGTGCATTAGTTTTCCTAGAAGGCATTAATAACCACTCATATATTTATTCCCTTGTCTAGAAATTAGTCTTCTAATCATCACCTTCTCTGATGCAAATTTGATGGTACCCACTCTTTAGATCTATCATTGTAAAATATACAACTCCACTCAAATAGTCCATAATATCATTTCTCATTAGAAATGGAAATCTATACTTGATTGCGATCTTGTTGATAGCCTATGAATCTATGTACATCCTCCACCATTCATTCTTCTATGGTGCTAATACTATTGGTATAACACATAGACAAAGAATCTCTCAAATCAACACTTTCTACGATAACTCATGAACTTTTATGTTCAACTCTTGACTTTTTGCTGGTGTCACTTTGTCTATTGCCTTTTTTGGAAATTTGGCTCCTAGAATCAAATGTATCTGATGACTAATATTCCTCACTAGGGGTAATATATTAGGTGTATTATCTAACACAATATTGTAAAAATCTCCCAACGTATCTGCAACTTCTAAAGGTACCTCTACTTCTTCTTTAACATCTTTTGGAATTAGAGAAAAACACTTATGCTCACACTTCATACCTTGGAAAAACTCCTTTCCATCAATGAAACATATTTTGGAAGCACTACATACCTTTTCTTCTTTCTCCTTCAATGGCTTCAACTTATGTTTTACTCCATCCTTTATCAAGGTGTAGGTATTTTCTTGCCCATCATGTACAACATGCTTGTCAAACTACGATGGCCTATCCAACAACATATGACATATTTTCATAAGGATAATATCACAAAGGACCTCATACAACTTATGATCTTTAACTTTATTGAGAAATTCTCACTAACCATGACCTTGTGGTCATCTTGCACCCAAGAAATATGTTATGAACTTGAGTGTTTTTGCCTCTTTAGCTTCAACTTTATGACCATCATTTTTGACACCATATTTTCAATACTTCCACCATTAATTATCACATCACAACACTTATCTTCAAATTTTCATCGAGTATGAAACAAGCTCCTCATCAAATTCTTTGACACTTAGCAAGACTCTTAAATTAACTAGGACTTCTCCTCTTTTAGAATCTTTAGAATGTAATGATCTGACATCTTCATTAGCATGTACAACTCTAGCCTAGCCTTTTACTCTTTGAAAAATCCTTCCTTGGCATTGGGAATATTAAAATACTCTATGCTCTTCTTCTATGTGGTGAAAACATTTGCCATGAAAGCCTCCTCTTTAAGATCCTTTTCCTTTCCTCTTCCTCTTTGATCTCTCTATTATTCTAGTCATGGAAATTATTGAAACTATTTCCCCTCTAGTTCTTACTACTACTTCTAGTTTCACCCTTGTTCTTCTGGTAATTATTTTTGCCTCCATAAGACCATCCACCAAATCTTCCACCATGAACTCTACCACTATTTTTGTTTTCAAGCTTTTTGTTTAGGTTCTCCTCAACTCTTAGGGAAAACTCATATATCTCCTCAATACTAGTCACTCAAACAAGACTCAGCTCCTTTTGAATGCTTGGCCTTAACCCATTAAGATAACATGACACTTTCTCATTTTGAGCTTCTACATGGCTAATTCTAATGAGAACTCAATAGAACTCTTTGGTATACTGTTGAATAGATTTTCCCTCTTCTTCAATAGATCAAATTCATAATCCATGGGAATGAATTATTACTTCATTTTAGCTATGATCTGATCCCATCTGGTGATTTTTTTCTTTCCTCTTTTATTTCAATCCAACTAGATCTCCTACCACTAGATCTTTGCATGACCCTTCAGTCTGGCCTTTGCAAAATTGACCCTATTTGAATCTTCAATATCTTTATATTCAAAGTACTCTTCCAATTCATTGATCTAGTCAATCAATTCCTATGGGTTGAGATTTCTTCAAGATCTTGGAACATCAAACTTAGGTCTTTTTCCAATATTAGAAATAGCCTTAAAAAGATTCACCTCCTTTGGGTTAAGAACTTCCTTTACCATTTTTTGGTTTGCATTTCCTTTTTCTCTTTTATCCTCACTTTCATCATCTCCTATAGAAAGATTCATTCCTTTATGCATCTATACTTGTAATTCTTGCATTTCCCTTTGGAGGGTTCTATACATTTTAGGTGTAACACCTTCAACTCTTCCACCATGCTCTCTTAATAGAGGCATTTTTGTGCTTCCACTAAAACCCTAGTGTAAACTACTTTCAATCGATAATTTGTCTAGACACTTTGCTTAAACCATGGTCTTACTGCAAACTACCTCACAGTGAGTGATTTGTCCACACACTCAATAATTATATCTCTGATACCACTTCATGAAGGGTTCTCCCTTTAATACCATAAACACATAAGAGAAACAAAGAATAAATGGAAATTGTGAGAAAAAAATATGGGCTTCTTATTATCTAGGGCTAAGAGACCCGAACAATACATATAGAGTTGCCCAAATACATTTTTGACATTAATTTTGGAATTTTTAGTTTGCCCAACTTTGGAAGGCCATAACTCTTGAACTGTTGCTCTGATTGGCTATTATAACCAATTTTTAGAAACCTAAACTTCTAATATATAGGCTTGGATCTATGCAAGCACCCATTTGTTGAGTTTCTGGGGCCTCATCCAGACATTGTTAAACTTCCATTAATGAGCCTAAAGTTTATATGCCAAAATTATAAACCAAAAATCTGCAATAAATCCATGAATACACATGATATGGCATTGAGCCTCAACTATAGGCTGATATATCCAAGATGAATACCCACCTCTTAAATTAGGACATTCCAAGCTTGTATGACTAACTTACTAAGTATCAAGCCTCCATATACAATGACTCTACATTAAGACAACCCTTATTCAAAAAAATTAAATGAAATATATTTTTGGTTGATACAAGATTGCTCTTACACTCAAGATGCTCTTGCATCAATATTTCATTCTTGCACTTGGTTACTTTATGTTGTTAAGTAACTTATTTCAAGAAAAATAATTATTTAGTTCATGTTTTGTCCTTGTGTTCCAAGGATCTCTAGGCAGAGCATTACAAATACACCTAGTGTAGAAGCATTTTGATGATTTTCTAAAGGTCAAACTATCATATGAATTTTTTTCTTATCTAGACATCCAAGCTACATAATTGACATTTTATGGACTATGCACACTAATCACTATGTGAGATTCAGTTAATGATGCATGGAACAAAGGCTTGATCAACATAAAGATTTTTTTTTCTAATTCTATCACCTTGTTAAATAATTCATTAGCATAGATGAATGAAGGAAGACTAATTTTTTTGAATTATAAATAGTTTTTGACTCATCTTTATCACTAATTTCAAGTTGAGAGTGTAATGTATGGAAAATTGTGTATGAAATTATGAGGAGATATAAGGTAGAGTATAGTCTAAGATGTAGTATGATATGAAAAAATGGTATATAATATATAAATGATCCACATTTTTAAGAACTTTTACTGCCATATAAAGAACTTCAAAATTTTGATTTTTTGCAATTTTTGAGCTTCACCAATTTTCCCATATATTGCCATCAATGCCAGGGGGAGATTGTTATAAATTTGGATAATAGGTGAGTATGGAAATGTATTGAGGTATTCATCTCTGAAAATATATCATCCTAGTTAAGTCACCATATCATGAAGGAAAAGTTTTGACTTGAATGCTTAGATAATTCTTTAAGTGTCACAGAGTTTATCTGTCAGCACATACACCTTTTTGGTTGGCATACTTCATAGATGAAATTTTGGGATCTACATAGTTACTTGGAGGAAGTTGAGTTTCAAGATTTCGTACCTATTTCCACAAGTCATTATGAATAGTAAAAATGAATATGTTAAAGGTTTAACAGTCATGACTCAACACAAACCAAATAGGATAAAGTTAAGGGAAATGGTAATTTATGTTAATAATTTTTTTTGTTTATCAAGATAATTTCTTGAATATTTAAATGTTAGCATGAATGCTAATGGTATTTCTTTAGGGAGTATCCCAAGAATTGTAGAGATTGTTTATGATTGAGATGTTGCATTCATGATTGTGTTTGTCATTGATTTCAACATAACAATATTTTTGTAAAGGTTGATAGAGTAGCAGATAGAGAACTAGGTCATATAGATAGAGTATCGATGATTAGGTGAAGTGTAGTTAAAGGTGTACTCTACACTATTCCTTGATGAATTGGTTAAGTGTGCACGAAGAAATATTAAGACATGCAAAATTTATATTTGATTTATAGAGAAAAATAAGAAAAAAAAGTACCTGAAAAGTAGTTTATTATGTTTGGATTGCATCTCCTAATAGAGATAAAATATAGATATAGGAGGGTAGGTAGTGATAGTAGACATCCTAATGAGGACATCATTGAGTGTGCAAGGTCTGACATGTGTAAGAATTTGTAAAGACTATGAGCAAATAATGTTGTGTAATTGTAATATAATTAATTATCTTAATGTGGACCTATTATAATTAATTGGGAATGCCTCAAGAATGACTCAAGGGATTGTTTTGAGGAAATGACATAAAGGAAGGTTATTTTATTTTTGATAAAGTGTGCAATTAACAAGTGATATGCAAAGTATTTGGTAAATGTGACTAAGTGGTCTAAGGGATTATTGGATGTGAAGTTGGTGATCCAATATAAAGATTAGAAGAGGAATTCTGATTGATAGGATAAAGGAGCTATAAGCATAGTTAATTTCTATTATTCTAAAAGGAATAATATGGAGACCAATTAGACAATGAGTACAATGATCTTACCCCTAATTTTTTTGGATAATGGGTCAATTTTCCTTCTACAACTCCTAAAGGGTTGGAATCTCCAAACAGGGACTAATATGTACTGAATGTCATTGGCTTATAATAGAGTTCACCATCTAACAAAGATCTTTAATGTTATTACATCATTTTATGGATTCCATCCTAACCAGGGATTTCCCTTTGATGAAGGGTTTCCCTAGTTAAAATATCCAGTTCTATTGTGTATGAGTATCTTGTTATGGTTGTTGATTATACTGTCCACATTCTTTAAGAATAATAAGGTTGATAAATATTTTAATACTTAGATAACCGATTCACTCGCCGCCCACCACCTCTCAAAGTTATATTGGTGAACTTTAATTTCTAAAAATTGGTGGCATAGCTTTAGTTCCTTGAAGAGAAAGCTTAATAACTTTGGGAGATCAATGGTGAGTCACTTCCGAAAAGAAATTCCTAAATTTGATTGAGATAACTATGATAGCTAGAAGGAAAAGATGAAAACTCAATTTTTGTTTATGGGTCTAGGATATTGGCTTTTAACAAATAATGAAAAAGAGATTTTGCAAGAAAGAAAGCTTAAGGAATGTAGTGAAGTTAAAAGAAATCTACTTATGTGTAATATGTGAGATAGATAATCATTACTGACACCTCTTCTTGAAAATGAATATAGTTAGAGAGACTTTACTTAGAAGATTGGAAGTAGCAAAATTAAGTTTGAGGCAATGTAGAGAATTGACTAGAATGGAGGAAAAATTTAGTGCATTGAGAGTTCATCCATGTCTTACATGAAGTGTAAGCACAATTGGAGACTATGCTAGAAGCAACAGATCCAAATATGAAGAAGATAAAAAGATTGAAGAATTAATAGACCTACTTGTTAGAAGACAACCAAATGGTAAGATTTTTTTTAAACATTGGACTTATGATGAATTTGGTCATTATCCTTTTAAGAATCCAAAAGGAGAGAAAGAGTGTAAGAGAAATTTCAAACCTAGAAGACTATTGCCATGATTTCAGTCCCCTATATTTTTGAAACTTCTAAGATTAGGGTAGAGTCAATGTGATGTAAGGTGTGTGTCTAGATATCCCTTAAGGAATTTCTCTTCTCATCTATTCCTTTATGTACACCTAGGTGGACATTCAAAATAAGTCTATGCATTTGTTAATATTAGGTGATTAGGAAAAGGTAGTTTAAGTCTATGCATTTCCTAGATGAGAAGAAAGTTATTTTGAAACTCTAATGCTTTGATCAAGTGTTTGTGGTGAAGACATGATGCATTCAAGAAGGAAATCATAAACATATTAAAAAAAAATGGTAGCAAAGAATATGAGGATCAAGGTTAATGACAATATGCAGATCATAAGAATGAGCTACAAGAAGGATCAATTGAATTTGATGTAGAGTGAAGACTAAAAGATGCAAAAATAGTAAAGAACCTAGTCAAAGGTGGTATGAATCTCCTTGAAATTAAATAAATGAGTTCTGTTTGATCTAACTATCTATGTTGCAAAGTTAACAAGTCAAAAGGCTCAAAAATTAAATCTAGATCATCAGATGAAGACTAGATGGATAGAAGATGTTAAAAAGATATAAGTATTAAATGATGAATCTCCCATATTGTTAGATCTTTAAAAAATCCATGCTTTCCATTATGTCACTATGAAGAGTTGCATGAATAATAACTAAAGTGACATTATGATAATTAGACACATGGAATAGATGGGCCCACATTGCAAAGGAAATCAATAAGTTAAGATCTTTAAATTATAGCTATTAGATCAAAAGAACATCCATTGTCATCACTATTTATTGTAAAAAATTTCTCTATCGATAATCATGGTGACATAGTGATGAGTTGACATTTGTCTGCAGGACCTAAGGGTAAGATTGCAAGAAGAATCACCACTGTAGATTAGAATTGAAATAAATGCTTGTTATTATATCACTATGGAAAGTTGCTCGAACATTACTTATAGCGACATAATGATAGCATGACAAGTGGAGTAGATGGTCCAATCTTATAGAGAAAACCAAATAATTAAAACATTCTAAATCTCAGCCATCATATCTTGGAAATCTATAGTTTTTATCAGTCGCATGTAGATTAAGAAAACTAAATATAATGTTGCAAAGTCATGAAGAATAGTAAAAAATTAGAATCAAATAATCATTGCATGATTGTAGGATAGAAGACATTCAAAAATGTTAAGTTGTGACTTAGCGACTACAATTATAGTTAACATCAAATGGTCATCCCATAGTTGTAGGTCAAAAGTGGAAGTTAAATTTAATGTTATGAAATCATGATCATGGTTAATGAGAAATTGCCATCTTGTCATTGTGGTTAATTAAATAAAGGCATGCTAGGTTGTGACCTAGTGCAAAGGTTAAATTTAATCATGTCATCACATCACAAGGTAAATAAAGGATTAAGATCTTTAATGTAAGTGTCAGATCTTAAAATATCAATAATTTTCATTATCTTGCTTACAAAATATACAAGGAAAATAATCTTAGTGACATAATGATGACTTCACATGTATACCTAGGTGGAACCACAAAGAAATTCATAAAGGGAAATGATTGGGTTTTAATTGTGATCTTTGCTTTAATATCAATGGCAAGAATTAAAAACTATAGTGACCATTGGAATATGAATTATATTACTTTGGTACCAATTTCATTGCTATAGATCAGAGGAGAATTTGAACCATTTTGAGAAATTCTAATCATTTCTACTATATCTTCTTGATGTATTGAACTGTAACTATTGTCTGTTGGATTTTTGAGCATTTCAACTGCTCTGTTAATGTAACAGATGAATCTATAATTGGCCAAGAACCCTAAGAGGGAGGCTATGAATGTAATTTTTTTTGATAATACAAGGATTGGCAATTTTGTCTAACTCTTCTCCTTCATTTCTAGATGTTGAGTGAGAATCAAAGAGTTATATGGAATGAAGGATTTGTGTGATGTTTGTAGTTAGTTAATTTGATTATTCTGATTCTATTTAGGACTAGCATGCCAAGATTTATTTCATTATATCTTTCATCTAAGTTAGCCTTGAATTTTAGAATAATTTTTATTAGATTTTAGGATAGATGTATTTGAAGCTGATGATATCTTACTAGATTTCATTTTAGTTGAGAGTTATCAATCAAGGTGGATTCCATTTCATCTTTCATATGTATCATTTCTTTATTTCTAGATTGCATTTTAGTAGGACTAATCTATACTTAGAAGTAGGAGTGGATGTTATAATAACTTCAAGGTAGATTGTGATATCCATTCCTCTATGTGTTATAGGTTGCTCAAATCTATTTCGGCCTGGGGTGTTTGTAGTTATGTGTATCTTGGTTTATCCTCTTCTACTCTCAAGTTAAGAGCATGCCCCATATCCCAATGATCTATTAAAGACACAATTCATTACATTTATTGCATATAAGGGAGTTGTACCTTATAATTTAGAGGGTAGTGATATAAGACATACACTAACCCATTTTTCGGTAACATCCTTTTGTTTCCTCACATTTCGAGCATCTAGAGTTAAGGTAAAGCCAAGTTAGCAAGAGGGACAAATTGTTAACCGATAGTTTTTAGCTACTCTACTAGGGATTGGAATCAAAGCTCAATGTTTGGTTTCCCATTCTTAGAAATATAAAGGTGTCTTTCCTAAGATGAAGATTGGCGACTCTGTATGAAAGACCTACTTTCTTTGGTTTGAGAACATCAAGTGTAACTCAATGGTCATGCCAAGTTTAAATACTCATTGAAGAATGACAAGGCCTAAACCCACCCTCCAAGAACTTAATGAGATTAATGACAAGTTGCTACAAGAGCTTATACTTCTATATAAAGAAAGCATCTCCCATATTGTCCAAAAGAATATTAGCATCAAAGATGATCATGCTTTCACTTCCATGTGGAAATGTGTATGCTCTAGATTCTACAAGCTTAAAGACATGCAAAGAGAGGAGCTACAATTAAAGCAAGCAAGGAAGAAGCTCATTCCTACTTTTGAAGAACTTCACACCACAAATGACAAGTTGATTCATGAGATTTTGAACTTTATAGAGAAAGCATCTCCTATGTAGCCCAAGAAAACATCAACATAAAAAATGATCATATGTCAAAGATGTTTTGGAATCACATTTGTGCTCATTTCCAAAGACAAATACCTAAAAGAAAGTGAAATAAGGAAGCTAAAAAAAGTACAAATAGTTGAACATGAAAAACCTTTGGTAATGTCACCTAACTCTATTCCTTATGGTTTTTAGATGTTTAAAGAGTAGGTGAACATTCCTAATGTGAGCACCAAGGAAGGGCCAAGGCTTGAACCTTCTTTAGAAGAGCTCCATACAACTAAGAACAAGGTCTTTTAGAAGATCTTATTAAATCTTGTAGAGAGTCTCAATAAAGGAGGTGACCCCAAAGTAAGGAAGATATGGGGCCATCTCTACAATTGATTCTACAAGTTGAAGTATCAACAAAAGGACAATAGAAAGGAGCTAAAGATGAAGATAACCTCTACACCTAATTATGAAGCTCCCATGGTAATGTCAACTAATTCTAGTTCTCATAGTATTGAAGTCTTTGGTAGACAAGATGTTATTCCTGATGCTATAGATCAAGGTAACAATACTCCATTAGAACCCTATAAATAATAATCATATGATGATCATCTACCTATACTAGAGCATTCTACTTGTTATCTGCCAATAGTTACAAATCTGACTCTAGTTGAAGAAACAAGAAATGAATTTCAGCCCAAAGAATGGTTGTGTTAGCATGAGAAAGAACTTCACAAACCCACTAGTAAGACTCTTATCCTTGATAAAGATGTGATTGAAGAAAAGAGTCCTAAGATCAATTATAAGTTTGTAGAAGAATCAGTTTCATTGTTAGATGCAACATTCTCTTATACCAAGGAAGATGAGATTGTTTGTGAGTTCCTGTAACCCCTCCAAATGGATGAACCCTCTTGACATGACTCATCTATGGAATTAAAATTTGAAGAAAGGTCATTGGCTTGTGAGTTTATTTATGTGCATTCAGATTGTGAAGGTAGTGATAATAGCAATAATACAATGAAAGAGGGAAGGGATGAAATTGGCTTGGTTTTTGAAAGTAATGAGGTGACAAACCATCAACTAGTGGATTCCATGGTGAAGGTGACATCTTCCTATTCTTAGGCTCATAAAGGAAGTAGAAATCACTCTTAAAATTAGCTCACTTTCTTAAAAGAAGTGTATGTATTTCCTCCTCTCCTTGACATAATAGAAGACAATTAAGAGAATAACATGAAAAATACAAAGAGAGAGAATGAAGTATATGAACAAGAATGGTTGTTCAGACCTAAATAGATATATAGCTAGCTAGTGTATGTAATCAAAGAAACACATTGAGTTTCCATGTTGTTGTTGTTGCTACAAGTAGGGATCTTACTTAGAGAGAAAAATTAATTGTGGAGGAAGGGATCCTACTTCAGTCAATTAGTAAGTGGATTCACTTGAGTATAATTTGTTGCTTGTTTCATAAGGTAAGATTCATCTCACCTCTATAAATATGTTAAGCTAGGTGTGTGTTTAGTGTAGTTGTCTTTCTTTTCTTTCCTTATTTCTATGTGTTTGCTTTTGTTTTGTGTTGGTTTCCTTGTTTCCCCGTCACCCAAATGCATAGCATCTCCCTATTCTATTTAAGACTCTACAACCCAATAAACTAGGCAGTGATCTTTGCTATTTGGTGTTTTCTATAATAAATGAAGTAGGTAACCTATTGTTGTGTGTGTGTTTTTTTGCTGAGCTTTTTTTGAAACCATAGATTGCTAGGTTCCTACCTAGGCACTAACATGCCTAGTTCCCTATCAGAGCCAATTTTTGACATGATTTAAGTCTCCTATATTTTTGAAACTTAGGGTTAGGGTTTAGTCAATGTGATGTTATGTATGTGTCTATATTTCCTTAAGGAACTTCTCTTATCATCCACTCCTTTGTATGCACCTAGGTGGGCATTCAAAAGAAATCTATGCATTTGTTCATATTAGGTTACTAGGAAAAGGGAGGGTAAGTCTATGTGTCTCTTAGATGAGATGAAAGTTATTTTGAAACCCCAATTCTATATTGCAATGTTGAATATTCAAATGGATCATAAATTAAATCTAGATTGTCAAATGAAGACCTAATTGACATATGATGTTTAAAAGACATAATTATAAGTATTCAATGATGAATCTCCCTAGCCATTAGATCCTAACAAATCCGCTCTTGTCATTATGTCTCTATGGAGAGTTGCATGAATAATAACTAAAGTGACATAATGATGATTAAATATGTAGAATAGATTGACCCACACTACAAAGGAGATGAGTAAGTTAAGATATTTAAATTAAAGTTAAATCAAAATAACATCTGTCATCATCGCTATATCATTAAAAAAAATTCTCTACTGATAATCACGGTGAGATAGCAACAAGTTGACATCTATTCAAAGGACCCAACTAAGGGTAAGATTGCTAGAAGAATCATCACTATAGATCAAACTTGAAATCAACACTTGTCATTATATCACTATGTAAAGTAGCCTGAATGTCAATTATAGTGACATAATGATAGCACAACATGTAGAGCAGATGGACCCATGTTACAAAACAAATAGGATAATTAAAGCCTTCTAAATCTTAGTTGTCAGATCTTGAAAATATTTGATTGTCACTTGGTCAAATGCAAATTATGACACTCAAATATAATACTACGAAGTCACAAAGAATAGAAAATAGTTAGCATCAAATATTCATGGCATGATCATAGGCTAAAAGACATTCAAGTAGTGTTAAGTTGTGACCTAGTGACTACAGTAATAGTTAACATCAAATGGTCATTGCATTGTCTAAGGTTAGAAGAAGCAATTAAATTTAATTCTATGAAATCACAACAATAGTTAATGAGTAGTTGTCATCTAGTCATCGTAGCTAATGAAATAAAGAGATGCTAAGATGAAACCTAGTGAAAAGGTTAAATTTAATCATGTCATCACATTGAAAAGTAAACAAATGGTTAAGATCTTTTATTGTAACTATCACATCTTAAAAGATCAATGCTTATCGTTATGTCACTTACAAAAGATGCAAGGAAAATAATCTTAGCAAAATAATCATGATTTGAAACATGTACCTAGGTTGACCTATGGAGCAAGTCATAAAGGGAAATGGTTGGGTTTTAATTGTGGTCATTAGTTTAAGATTGACGGCAAAAATTCTAAACTATAGTAATCATTGGAATATGAATTATATGGATTTGGTGCTAATGTGATTGCTACAAATCAAAGGAGAATGTGAACCATTTTGATAAATTCTAATCATTTCTAATGTATTTTCCTGATGTATTGAACTGTAATTGTTGATTGTTGGATTTTTGAGCATTTCAAGTGCTCTATTAATGTAACTGATGAATCTGTAAGTGGCCAAGAACCCTAAGAGGGGGCCATTAAATGTAATTTCTTTTGATAATACAAGGATAAAAAATTCTATCTAACCTTTCCCCCTACATTTCCATTTTTTGAGTGATAATCAAAGGATTAGATAGAATGAAGGATTTATATGCTATTTGTAGTTAGGTAATGTGATTGTTCTAGTTCCATTTATGAATAGCATGCATAGGTTTATTTCATTACCTTTTTTAGCTGAGCTAAAATTGTATTTTAGAATAATTTATATGAGATTATAAGACAAATATATTTGAAGCTGACAATATCCTACTAGATTCCATTTTAGTAGAGACTTATCAGACAAGGTGGATTCTATTTCATCTTTCATATGCATCTCTGCTATATCTCTAGATTGTATTTCAATAGGACTAATCTATACTTAGAAGAAGGAATATGTGTTAGAAGAACTTCAAGGTAGCTTGTGATATCCATTCCACTAGATGTTATAGGTTGTCCAAATCTATTTCTTCCTAGGGTGTTTATAGTTATGAGCATCCTGGTTTATCCTCTTCTACTCTTAGGTTAAGAGCATACCCCCTATCCCAATGATCTATTAAAGACACAATTCATTGCATATATTGCATATAAGGGAGTTGTAGCTTATAATTCAGAGGGCAATGATATAACACATACACTAACCCATTTTTTGGTAGAATCCTTTTGTTTCCTCACATTTTGAGCATCTAGAGTCAAGGTAAAGCCAGGTTAGCAAGATGGACAAACTCTTAACCAACAAAGACCTAGAAATTTTTTGTATACAAATAAAGATGATGAATTTGAGGAAAGAGTTCAAAGTGAAAGTGAAGATGAATTAGGATTTGTGTCTATAAAAGAAGAGAGCTATGAGATTTAAATTGGAGGAGAAAAAACCCTAGTTTCTCAAATTGAAAAGAAATTTGATGGGATTATAGATAATGGATGTTCACATCATATGACTAGTGATATGAATTTTTTTGTTAAGTTTCCAAATCATGATGGAGGAATTGTTAGAGTTGGAAACAATGCATCCTATCACATCACATAGATAGGATCTATTACTCTTGATGGAAAGACTAATACTGATGATGTTTATTTTCTTGATAGGTTAAAGCATAACTTGTTAAGCGCTGGACAATTGGTTGATAAAGGTTATCAGTTGTAGTTCACAAATAAGACTTGCATCATCAAAGATATTGATCATACATTGAAGGGAATAGGTACAAGATCCTAAGGTAATGTGTTTTAATTGAATCCTATTGAGATGAATTATTTGGTTGTGAAAGTGGACACCAGATGGTTATGACATAGAAGGCTTTTTCATATAATCTTTGATAACATTGTGAAGGCTAGTAGTAAATTTATAGTCATCTAGATTTGCCTAGAATCATGAAGCCTGCTAATGTTGTTTTCAAAGAATGTATCATGGCTAAGAAGAATAAGGTTTCATTTCCTAGCAAGAATTTCACTACCAAAAATAAGTTGAAGATTCTTCATATAGGCTTGAGTAGTCCTACTAGCACAAGAAGATTCTATGGAGAAAGGTATTTTATGATTTTTGTTGATGATTTCACTAGAATGACATGGGTAGCATTTCTTATAGAAAATATGGGGCATTTGAAAAATTTAAGGTGTTCAAGAATAGAGTTTAGAATGAATCTAGTGTAAAGATTAAATATTTAAGATCAGATAGAGGTGGCAATTTTACTTATAGAGGGTTTAACATGGTTTTTTTAAGAGAATAAAATTGAGAGACAATTATTATCACCTAAGACTCCTAAAACAAATGGGATTGGAAAAAGAAGGAACAAATTTGTATCATAGGTGGAAAGAGCAATGATATTTGAGAATGATGTATCCTTTGGAGAGAAGTAATCAATACAATAGTATACACGATGAACAAAGTGTAGATCAAAAAAGGTACAAAAAAGACTCCTTATGAACTATAGTTTGGACATCCATCTTTAGTAAAGTACTTTAGAATATTTTGAAGTAAGTGTTACATAAAGATAGTTGATGATATTGGTAAGTTTGATCCAAAAAGAGATGAAAGTATGCTCCTTGGTTATTCATTGAAAAAAAGCTTACAGATATTTCAATCAAAGGACTAAGATAATTTTTGAGTGTGCAAATGTGAACGTGGACAAAAAGTTTGTATTTAAAGAAAGATTGTTGGATTATGTTTCTGATGATGAGGAAGATAATCCTAAATTTGTTAGAGAAAATGTTGAAGTTTTATTTGAGACTAACGATGATTTTCAAAATGATGTATAATTTGTTGAGAAAAGAGGAGAATAGAGATCTAAACCAAGAGAAGAGATAAGAGTTGAAATAGAAACTCCTACACCAAACATGAAGTTGGAAAATAATTACCTTGCTAAATAGATTATTAGAAGCAAAGACAAATGATTAATGACAAGAAACAAATTGTATGAGGAATTATGTCTTATTTCTCAAATTGAACCTAAGAGCACATACGAGGCATACACAGATGATAATGGGATTCAAGAAATGAAGGAAGAACTAGATAAGATTGTGAAGAATGAGACATGGAAATTGGTTCCTAGACCTAAAGAAGGGAATTTTATATAGGAACTAAATGGGTAGTTAGGAATAAGATAAATGAACAAGGTGAAGTTGTAAGAAAGAAAACTAGATTGGTATGAAAAGGATATTCAAAGAAAGAAGGTATATATTATGAAGAAACATTTTCCCCTATACCCATGATAGAAGTAGTAAGAATGTCCTTGGCTTATGTAGCAATTAAAAAGTTTAAAGTGTATTAGATGGATGTGAAGTCAATATTTCTATGAGGCCTCACCCTAACTCATCATAGAATTGATATTTTTACTTGCATTTTGATATTCATGAAATTGATATTTTGACATTTATTTGAGACTTAGATGGATAGTGGCTTATTTTATCTATCAATTATGTCATTACCCTAGTGTTTTATATCTATGATATGTACTAAGAACCTAATATTGTGAATGGGATGATTGAACAAATATGGATGCAATTTTACACATGGTAGGATAGAATTAGTTATGATGTCATGCAAAATGTTAATTTGATTATGATGATTTATGATTTAATGTAATGTGCAGAGTTTGATATTTTGACATTTTGAATGTTTTATTTGAAATGATTAAGTAATGGAATTCCATTGAATTATGTTAATATGTATTATGTAGCATTTAAATTCTTATGCATTTATGATATGTATTTTATATGACCTTCTTGGACTACTAATGCTTGAGTTTAGTGTGTAGGGAGTGGAACCAAGGATTTTTTTTTGGGAAACAAGTTCCAAACTAATGTGATCACAATTTAGCCAAGATGAACCTTTGAAAGATTCAAAAGCCTCGTTGTGATGTATTTTATTTTGTAAATGTAAGCTTTCTTGTGTGTGAAATTTTTAATCAAAAGATGCATTTGGGACATGTCATCATGATATGGAATGTTCTTTTATGTGTCACTTGCGATTGTGGACTTGTGTGTTAATGACATCTCATCTAGGGTTTGGTCATGGTAGCATTTTACCCTAAAACTAATTACCATGTTAATGATTAAATAAACCCACTTGACAAGGGGTAGGATGGGTCACTATCAAAGGAAATTCGAATTTAGACTTGACTAGACTTTTGAAGGGTCATTAGGTGGTCCCAAGGTGTCTTTTGTGTGTAAATAAGCTACCCATATGATTGTATAACATGTTTGAGACCTAATTTTGACCATGTTAATGCCTAGGTAGCCTAGGGGGTCACTTTACCCATGTACTCTTCCATCAATTCGAAAATGGAGTTGTCACATGAGTTCCTCCCCATGTTTTCACTAAGTCAAAAATAACAAACCTAGGGGAAGAAAATTTTGTAAGAGGGAATGGCTAGGTTTTTTTGGCAAAATAGTTAATGGGAAAGCCTTTTTAGAGAGTCTTGGACAAACTAGGGGGTATTCACTCACTCTCTAAGTTTAGAGATAGTTAGGGTTTTGGAACAAGGCTAAGGGAGCTCTTCATCAACTAGCATTGCCTTTAGCTTGGAGCAAGGTTGGTGCTCAAACCATGACCATTTTGTTTTAGCATTACATAATGAATCTGCAAGTATGGAGTGTTGTGATGGGATCATGTATTATTATTGTAATCTTTGTGTTGTGTTGTGATTGTGAATTGTGTTTCATGCATTTTCTTGATTTTATTCTTTGACCTCCTTATTTTTGATTTGAATGTCAAATTGTTAATGGGTGTGAAGGCTTCACTCACCATTGGGAGGGAAGAGAAGCCTTGGGTGAAGGGGTTAGTTGGGCTCAAAAATGTAGTAGAGAACCTCTTCTCTTGGATAAAAGGGGGGAAATTTTCATGGAGTATGGGCTCCATTGAAGCCATTGTCTTGATATTATGATTTGGGGGTAATAAGTGAAAATTGTGAAGAGAATCATGTATGATGCAAGCATTGTAGAGGCATGGTAAAATTTAATGTATTTGAATTGTATTGACATGGAAAATCTCATCTTTGAAGAGCCCACCTTCACCCAATGTATTTATGTCTCCAATGGTGAATCAATGTGCAAACCATGGAAGGGATTGCTATGTGTTTTGTTGTGTGTTTTCATGCATTAGAAAATGTTGTGTGTGTGTAATCCATTTGGGCTTTGTTTCCCCTAATTGGTGGATGGCTTCATAAAAGCCTAGGATGGGAAGTGAGCTTCCATGGTTCCCAGTTTGTATTGCTTTGTGCAAGTTGTGCAAATAAAAATCATGAAGAAGTTAGGGTCTTGCCTTAACATTATTGAAAAACCAAGGATTGTGATGCGTTCATCCTATTTATGTTATTTTGTCATGAGTTATGAGGGTCAAATCCTCCTTATTATGTTTTCTAAAATGTAAAAGGGATTATGGAGATGTAAAATGTGGGCTATGATATGCATGTAGTTGATATTGTGAATATAGTATCTTCATTTTTGTATAAGAAGAAAGAAATAGTTCATATAGGGGATGTACATATTTTGTTGGAAATTATCAAGTGAAGTAATATTCATTATTCTAGAAAATTCATGTTGTAGATAGGAGATTGATTCATTGTACACATGTAGATTTGTGTACTCAATCCATAACTTAACTATGTAGCATTTTTATGATAGAAAGTTAGTGTTTACATTTTATTTCCAAGTTAGAATAAATGAGAGTATTGCAAAGTTCTTGTTAGGTGATTGGTGAAGCATGAATAAAAGTTCCAATGTAGTATTTGTACAAAAGTATGTATGGAAAGAATTCATTTGTCTCTATGAATAATGGTTTCCATATATCATTTCAATCATCCTTGAATTCATTGATTCTATGAGTAGTTGTCTCTTTTCATATGTGATAATAATCATCCTTTAGAAACATTTAAGGATAGAATCTATACATTGAAGTGTTAAAATTTGAATTATCTTGCATCATTTAAATCAATAAGGTTATATAGAATAGAGGATAACATCAATTTCATCATCCATAAATCATCTTAGTTTCATAGTTGAAGTGAAAGAAAATCACTCCTTTTATGACTTAGCTTAAAAATCTATAAGAAAAGTTTTCTGTAGGTTTACTTTATTTCTTTAGAATTTGTATGAGGATAAATAAAATGTGTTGATACCTATTATAGACCAATATTTTATTTAGAAAGCATATATCGCGAATCTTCTTCATAAGATACAATTAAAATAACCACTTTAGAGAAAAAGAAGATAACATAATAATATACCAACCTAAGTACCTACCTAGGTACATAAACCATGTTAAATTCACATCAAAACTATGATTAGATATAACTCCCTTGAGTGTAGGCATGTGTAGATATAGTGGTTCTTTATACAAATATAAGACAAGAAGAGAAAATAATAAAATAAAAATATAGAAAACTTAAACAACAAAAAAAGCATCCATCCTAAATATTATTAGCTAGGCGCCAATTTTAGGGGAATAAATATATTTCAAAACTAAAAAATGTACAAACCTAAAAAAACACTAGGTGGGCACCCATCTGCCAAAAAGGTAAGGAAGTCAAATAAACTTTAAAATCTTGCTAGTGGGACATAGGACCCCACATATCCTTGGCATCCCTCTTTTCAAGAACCATTTTTAATCACATGTAAGGATGGGGAGATGTTGACTAGGCATTAACATAAGTTAGAACCTACCTTTCACAAGCACCTCCATCTTGGGTGAAAAGGGAATGCACCACCCTAGGTAAGTAGGCACCTTGGAAGGGGGATGTAGACTTAGGATGGGAAAGGGACAGGTACTAGGGGTTAGGAGTAGTAGGTAACCATAGGAAATGGGTGAATAGGCACCTAATTTGATGATAAGGATAGCTCATTAAATGTAGGTAGTTAGGATTATTTGGGGTTAGATTGAGATGTGGAATCATGTGTTATTGTGGAATGTTGTTTGTTAATGGGATAATTAGTGGTGTGTTAGGTTGTATCATTGTGTAAAGCCTTGGTGTGTTAGGAAGAATGGTGGGAAGTTAGTAGGTAATGATGATTATTTCATTTTGTATTTTTTATGACATGAAAAGTTTGATAATAGGATTTGTAAGAAATGCATTTTTTATTAATACTAAATTAATAGTTATGATGTTTTTATCTTATCATTTTATTTTTGGTCTTGAAAAGTGTTATGTAGATATTTAGTAATGATAGAATTATTTGGGGATATAGAAAGTTATTAATTAATACGTATATTATTTTAATTTGAAATAATAAACTAGAATAGATTGGACATAGAATGTAATAAGCTAAAGTATATTTATATATTGTAAGATGACTTGTAATCAAAAACATCCAAGATAATTATAATCATCTTCGTATTCGTAGACTATTAAAACTATTACAACTTTATTGATACAAAAATTGCACTTCATACTTATATACATAATATCTTACCACAAGGATAGGATGTGGAATTGAAAAGATAATACCATTTAGTTTTTATATTATAACTTAGAATTCTAATGAATAGTAGAAAACTAATTGGCCTTCCATGGAGACTTGGAGTACTAAATTTGAAATGGAAAATAAATTATTCCACATCAACTAAAATTAATTATTCTCAACTTAATGATAGCTTAAAGTAACATCCTAATATTCTCAAGGGATATGAGTTTTTATACTTTGAGCAACCCATAGTTTGATAGAATATTTGTAATAGAATATAAGTATATGTTTATGCACTATCCTCTAGTTCACCTTTCAAAAAGAAAAAAATTTGTTGGTTGTGTTTTTCCTTGTAAATTTTGGGCATGATAATTTCTAAATGGAGAACTTGAAGAAGAATTTTATGTTAAATAGCCTAAAGGATTTCCTTTTATAGAAGATAAGGCTATGGTATGTAGATTGAAGAAATCTTTGTAGGGTTTTGTTGGTTGGCAATTTATTTTCCTATTAAATTTTATAATCTTGACTATTTATAATTCAATGTTTTAAAGATACAAAAGGATGTTACCAATAAATGGGTTTGTGTATGTGTTCTATCATTACCCTTTGAATTACTAGGTACATCTCCCTTAAGACTTTCAATTATGTGCAATGAATATGTCTTTATTAGATTAGAAGTTTTGATAAAATTAAGCTCCTAACCTAAGAGCAGTAAAGGATAACCAAATTTCTTGTAGATACAAACAATTCAGGCAAGATGGATTTTAAATAACCTACCACACTCAATGTAATGAAATTATTAGATTATCTTGAGATTTATGACTCTTACTCCTATTCTAAATGCAGATTAAACTTATCTAAATGAAAAGAGGAATGAAAAAGGAAATACCCAAGAGGACAAATGGAATTATTTTCACTATTGGCCTTGAATGAAATGGAATCCAATAACTAATAGATTCATACACATTCATCTTTCATTTTCCAATGAAACTATCTAACATGTTATGAAACTAACAAGAGAAGAAACAAAACCATATATAAAGAAAGTAAATAGAATCACTATACTAAAAATATCAAGGTGAAATGGAATTCATTTGATTATTCACATAATCATACCTGATTGTCTTTCATGAATCTCAATGCAAAACTGCTCTATGCATAGGCCACAAACACATGAAAACCAAATAGGATAAATGGAATTACAAACCAATTTACCATCAAGTTTGTTGACCATTGTATTACCAAAAGAAGCTACATTTATAGACTTTTATCATCCCTTAGTTTAGTAGTGCAACAATCACAAAATAGAAAAAGAGAACTAAATATGAAATTATTCAATGATATGAATATGTGGCATCTTTTCTATCAATGATTATGGATCCATGGTACTTCTAAAAATATACAATGATTGTTTATCTTCCTACAACTTTATAAAATCCTATAGAAATATTTAATTCTTCATACTGTTGTTTGGTGCCAAGTCTGTATAATTCATATTATAATGGTTACTAGAGCTTTGAACTTCCATTGTTGATCTCAAATCAATAATCAATATTAAATCATTATAAACCTTTTTATTTTTGTCTTATCACTTTCTTCGTGGATCCCTTCATGTACTCACTTTGAATTTTCATTATGTCACTATGATTATTCTTTATGCAACACTTTATAGAGACATAACAACACGCATTGATCTATTTTTGATTTGGTGGCAACAATAACAAATTGTAACCCTTTGTTTACTTTGTGATGAGATGACATGATTAAGTTTAACTGTTCTCACAAAATCTTGTACCCTTGCCTATAATTTTTACCTAAAGGAAACTTTGTGAAAAATGGAAAGAATCTCCAAGTTTTGGGACTTGAATTATGAGATTGAGTCTCTAGAAAAGGTCAACTTCCTTACTATCAAGGTACACCTAACTACTCTTTGAGAGGAAAAGAGAGAAGGAATGATTGAAAAGAAAAATACCTAACCTAATCTAAAGGAGGTAATACACCAAAATAGTTTGTTCAGTCACATGTCTGCCTAATAATGCATTATTTATCAATATAATCTTACAAGATGTTGATTCAACCTTTCTTTTGACTCAACAACCACATGTAGATCATAAATCAAGTTGATATTATGAGGAAGGGACTTCACTCCCTAACATTGAAAGGAGAAATAGTAGATACTTGAAAGTAGATTAAAAAATGAAACCAAACACATCAACAAAGGTAAGAAGGTTTTACACTTATATTAGTCGAGAATAAGGTACAATAGAGATTATATTCATTCATAGACAAAAGGGAATTATAGCAGCATAATAGAATATTGTTGCTAGAGAATTATAAAAAAAGATCAACCCTAAGAAGGGTTATAAAACCTACTTTAAAAGTTCAAATGTAACTTAGATAACTTCAGCTAAACGTCACATTCAACCAATGTATTAATGGTTGTAGAGAACAATCACTACAAATCTAGAGAAGAATTTGAGCATGGTACACATCCAAATGTAAAAAAAATATTTTATTTAAAAAACATAACTTTAAGAAGATAGAAATGGTGATTGTTAATGCCCTAACTAGGTACATGGATAACTAGGAAGTGAAGGGAATTCCCTTTGAATTTATGAGGCATGGAGATCGATGAAAGTGGTTGTCAACAATCAAGAAGATAAAATTCACCATTAGAAGATTGTCTTTCTTTGTTATCAGCATGCCATGTCAGCCATGTCATCACTCAACTAGAGTCAACCCTTAGGATCCTCATGTGGACTCATCATGTTTTATCATTTCACTAGCTAACCATTCAAACTTATGTTGACCCATGTCTTACACTAATCGAAACTTCACCACCTTTTTACCTTTATTAACTATTTACCTTGTAAAACCTTTAACTTAGTCAAACTAACCATTGTCACTACTTTACAGCTTGTCTCCAACATTTCTTATTAGTTGTTGCAACCTGATGACTGCATGATTCTAAGCCTTTGCATCATTGCCATTGTTTTCATGGCTAACAACAACTATCAATGACCCTACAAACAATGAGGACCTAACTACCAACATACTATTTATACCATCATAATTTGAACCTTAACTAATAAGAAATTTTCATAACTTTACAAATATGATCTTAACCACCATTTCCAACTGCTTGCACTGCACTTGGGACCACTGAGACATGTGTCCACCTATCATTATGTAGCCATGGATAATGACCTCGCATATTTAGTTAGCGACATAAAGACAACATTTGATATGCATTCAATCTAATGGTTCCAAAGATGTATTGGCCCTTGTCGGTACCTTGACCAATAAAAATGATACCCTATACCAAATCGTCTAACATTCTTTCTTTTTCCTACGATCCATAATGGAAATAGGACCCACACATCTACATGTCACATTGTTACTGTCTCATTATGAATTTCCATCATACATTTTGTTTGTGTTTAAAACTACTGAATCAACAAAATGTTCAATACCAAAAGATAACACTCACATAACCTAAGGATCAGCTAATTCCCATTAATAATTACATAGGTAAACACTTTGGACCCAACTTCAAAAAACCACGAATGCTTTCATACTCTTTAGACTCTACAAAACCAAGGAGGGTATACCTAGGGGATAATTCACCAGGATATTGCCGTATGGGACTTAATTTAGTTTCATTCCGATTTTCATCCTCTATCCCTATCACATATGAAATTCATCCACTTGTTGATATTCTTTGGTTCATATATATCCCTCTTGATCAAATTTGGTCCTAATTCTCCTTAAGTTTACAAATACTTATTGGAATTGTAGCTATCTAATATCTAGGAGTAAAATATAAATGAGTGCAGACCAACATTATAACTATAAATAAAATGGAATAAGAATTATTTTAGAATTGAAAAACTTGGATATGTAGTAGCAGAATTTAATCTCTCACACTTCTGATTTATATGACCAGTCCTTTATCGATAGGGGCAAAGAGTCAACTATTAGTAGGAGATCTTGTTCAATTAACTTGTAATTGAATTTATCAACTATAATCACCTATTTCCATTCTTATGAAATATTCTTTTCATAAACTCATGAATTCTACTAATCTATTGAAGCATTTACATAATCGCTTGAATCAAAAGCAACAATAAACCAATAAACAACCCATCCAGAATGCATTCAACCAAGTGAACCCTATTCAAATGATCTCAAAATTAATAAACTCATGAGATGGAGATAGAGAATAGTGACACAGAACTAGTGTAACTACCCTTTTGTATTATTCTTTTACTGATTAATACAAGAACCAATAGAGACTCAATGAAGAACCCATGGATTCATGCTGACACTATTATTTCTATTTGATATCAGAAAAGTACATAACTGGGAATAAACTCAAACACAACTACACATGCTTGAATTGACTATACTATTTCTTGACAATCCCAAAAGATACATCAAAATTTGGACCCTTGTTCTAGCCCTGGGATCTCACTTAAATATGTGAGATGCAACAAGCTTCAGGCTTGGAAAACTTGACAAGTGTCAAGAAAAAACTAAACTTAATGTAACAAAAAGTTAACACATCAATATATACTTTGGTAGGCCCATTTTTGTTACATCAGAACAAAATACTCACTATTTTGATTTGCCACCACTATTATGAATCTTCTGAATATGTTGCCACCAGGCTGGCTAATGACAAGTCTTGTGGTGTTTCTAAAACAACTTTTACCCTTGAATTTTCACTATTTTCACGTTGGACAGACAACATTACTTTTATCCTTGATTGTTTCTCTATCACATCCACATCTTGGGCTTCTGTACCTACCACTGGAGCTAACTGCTGACCTTAACCTTCCTCATTTTTCATAAATGGTGCTGATGTGTCAATAATCTGCACCTCATCATCTTGTACCTCATCATTATCTATTCCAACTTCCTCAAATTGCTCACCAGAAGCAATATCCACCATCCATGTGTCAAAAATTGTATCATCTAGCCAATCAAACTATAGAATATCTTGTTGCTTTTTGATAACATATTCTACCTCCCTCTCAATATCAACAAATTCTTGTTTTAAAGAATCAAAGAATATTTGGGCTTTCACTATTTCTTTAGTTGTGTTATCCCACCATGCATGCCCATTTTCATTGATAATCCTATTCATCCTTTAAAAACAAAAATCATCCAACTCCTTGGCCCATTCATCTTTGTTCTTCAAATTATTTCTTTTGTCTAGGGAATGATCAAACAAACTAAACTTTTGGCTCTTGCACTTATTCAAGTAGACAACTATTATTCTTTGGAAATGAAATCTTTTATTGTCAAAATCAAAAAGGTTAGAAACAATATCAAAAGTTTTCTCAATTTGATCATAGGAGGTTTTTATGATAGAATAACATAAAAATGTCATTTCTTTTCTCCTCCTTTTCCACTTATTCACAATAGGCTTTAAAATCTCATCACTTGCTTTCAATTCCTCCCAAATATTTATCACCCTAGAAAACTAATCATAGACTAGTGGCCATTTGATTTTGTCCCCCAAATATGTGAGAACCTTTCTTAATTTATCTTCATATTTTGCCTCCAACTCCACATGTAATGCCCACAACTTACTTTTTTGTTCTTCAAAGTTTTCTATTGTGTAGTATTCCGGCCTTTGGGGTGTATCTGGTAGTTCTATGAGGGGGTGGATTTGAAGGGTTAAATTGGGGGTTGAGGGTATGTTATTCTTGGCCTTGTGGACCTCCCCATTAGCTTGTTTTCAAGCTCATTCCTCTTTTTAACCTCTTTATTGTAGGCCTCTAGAATTGTTTCATATTTGCTCTATAATTCAACCATTATATATTGATCCACAATTTATTGCAAAAAGATCCAACCCCCTTTGGTAATCAAAAAATAGTGTGCCATAGTGCAAGTAGGAAAAATTGACCCCAATGACCTTTTCAACAGAAACATCTCCTCTACTCCTCCTAATTTCCATAAAAATTCAGCCATTCCTACCTTTAAAGGTACTTGGTAGGGCAATACATGAGGGCTCCCCCTAAAACCATAAATTCTAAAAATAGTAGAAATAGAGTAAGGAATGATATCTCCCCAATTGTGTGAAACTTTAAAATTATGGGAATTGTCCATAGGCCTAATGAGATTCATTAGTGCCTTAGGGATCCTGAGATTGTCACTCAATATGAGGCATCTCAATTTAGAAGCAAAATACCTATCAAATCTGACAAAACTAGCCTTGTCTACATCCCAAGTCATATTTGTACTCCACAACTAGACTGGTAGTGCTTCCCCATTCTCTTCTCTATTCAATTCCATTTCTTTACCAAAATACACTACTCCTTTAAACAAGAACATAAGCATCAACAAAGAATAGTGCCCAAATGTGTTCTCTACTTTCCCTTTGGCAATTACAACTAAACCAACATGGATTTCTTCAGCTAAAAAGGAAGCAAAATAAAAAATAACATCTACACCAAAAGAGGCAATTTGAACCATCATATACATAAGGCCAATGGGCATGAAATCCTACTCATCTTCACCAAAAATATGACATAGGGTCATGTATATCTCTACATCACGAGAAGTAAAAAGACTCTTCTAAAAAGGTCCCCTCGAGGCTGCAATGATTACTAGAAAAGTTCCTATTGTGCCAATGTGTGCCCTCAATGGAACTCCCCTAATCACATTATTCTTTTCCTTGTATTCATTCTCTAGTTCTGATAGATTAATTGGCACATGCTAATTTGACAACGACTCTATGTAAAAAACCTCTCTAATTTCCTTAGGACTAATTGAGATCAAAGGCACACCATCAGTTCTTCTCACCACCCTAATAGCTTGGTCATAATTCTTGGTAATGGCTTCAAGAAAATTGTAATCCAAGAAAACACTTGGAACTACTAGTTTTCCCAAATCAAAATTCCTTTCTGAAAACCATTTCTTGAACAAAACAAGACCAATTTGCATAGTTGTTGCATCCCTAACCGAGTTCCCTTTATCATAGAGACCATCGACAATCTTAAGCCTAGGGTTTAAGGAAATTAACTTCTTAACTTGTGCAGGTTTGATGGTGGACTCTGGGAGTAATTCTAGCAAATTTCCATGAACATTCCAATCCATATAATTTACTTTCCCAAAAAATGCTTTCTTTGGAGGCATCTTGACTGTAATTCATAGGAACTGGAATGCTACAAAGGTTATAATATGAGTACTTACTTGATTTTCCAAAATTGTTCTTCTCTAAACCTCTTCAATAGCTCATGAATAGGGAGGATCACTTCACTTCTTTACTGGCTTATCACAATATCATCAATAGGCTCTTGTGCTCAGAAAACATGAAATATTTTTTTGTGTGAGACTAGAAATGGAAAAATCTCCTATAGTATACTCTATTTTTCTCACATGCAAAGCTTTCATTCATCATAAATGCATAAAATTGAAAAATAGAGTGACATCACATTTCTTTTTGAATTTATGCCGTTGATCCTCAAAAAATCCTATGATCCAAGAATGAAAGTTGGGTTGCCTAACCTTTCTTCTTAACATGCTAGTAGTAAAGCCAATAAAATGCTTCCATCTGTACCTTTCCTTCAATGATGGCATTTTAGTTTGGGCCCACTAGTGACTGGGGACACATGTCATCAAGTCACTACCTCGCTACGCATAACTTTTGAGCATCTTGCTATAGTGAGATAGTGATAACGATTGATGTTGCTTTGATCATGTGGCAAACATTTGATACAACTCTTAAGAGAGAAATGGTGGGTCCCTCATTCACTATCTCGCTATACATAATCTTCATGTAACTCTTCATAGCGAGATAATGATGGTTGTGGATTCAAGGTTACTCTAAGGGCATGACAACTACATGGATCTTTGAAAATGTGGTGGGTCGCTTACTCGCTATCTCACTATGCATAATTTTTGTACATCTTTCCATAGTCAGATAATGAGTATTGTTGATGCATGCTTGATCTAATGATCAGAATCCTTCACATGTTTTATGCATGGGGTGTGCATCCATGTTACTATTGATGCTGAGCTGGCTTAACATGCTGGCATATATATATATAATTTTAATCCCCAGTGACATCACAACTCTTTGGCATCGCCATATTGTTATTTTTCAGGTGAGTTGCTACTTTGCTACTGGCAAAAATGGCCAACTTCCCGTTGGTGACATAGCGACTTTTGGTGACCCATAAAAAATTAGTGCCAAGAAAATAAAAAACTAGAATAACCATGACTAACACAACTACCATAGAAATAATGGCATAATTTGTAAGATATCTTCCTCAAGATCCTCAAAATTACTGTCCATTTTAAAAGAACATTGGCTTTTGCAATATCAAGGCACTCACTATATCGCTACCGAAAACTTTGTGATTTTCTTGGTAGCGATGTAGCGAACTCTAGCAGATTAAGAATTCTGATGATGGAAAATATATGATACATTGATTTAAATTTCAGCAATTAAAACTATTATCAAAGAAGGTGGTCATGCATATTTATGAAAATGCATGGGAATTCTGCAGTCACATCATTTTTGAAAAATTCTGCCACTTTCTTTATATTCTGAGCACTTTCTATGTCGTTATCGATAGAGTGCATAGATTTTTCAGTTGCGATATAGTGGCTTACCAAAATATCTTAGGTCCCAGTGACACCATTTGTGAATTGCTCTACATGCGTCCTTTCTAATTCTAAAATGTTGGGACAAAGCATGTGACCATAATATTCTTGAATTGATACACTTTTTTGGTGCCAAACCACATTTTTAGTACGACGATAGAATTTTTTGATGGTTGCCACATCACTATAGTAAATAGCCTCACAACCTCTTATAGTGAGCATGTGACATCCGTGGATCCAAACAAGATCCAATGGTGGGGGAAAAACCTTTTCAAAAAGGATTTCAAAAATGACTTCAATGCAGACAGGAAAAGAATATTCAGCCTCTCTCTCTTTTTCAAAAGATTTCATGCCAAGATAATTTCAAAATGGTCAAGACCTAGGGTTTTATACAAATTTTAAAGGATATAAAAAATACAAGACCCAAAACCTGAAACCTTAGAATAAAAAAAAAAACAAACTCACATCTAATTTTTATATCATGATTTTAAGAAAAGTTATGTGTAAAAAATTAGACCAACAATGGCTCTATCTAGGGATGATAGACTACTTGAGTCTATGCAAGAATTCAAGATCTTTGGGAGAGTAGACCACAAACTTGATACAATAAGGAAAACTTCTTCAGAAAGCACAAGACAAAACCTAGAAACAAGGAACTAGAATGTATAGAGAAAACTACAAGGATTTACAAAATATACATAATGTACAAGAACACAGAAAACACTAAAGCTACTATTCATGGAGAAATAGATACTTTAAGAAAAGTACCTCTTCAAGAATTTTCCATGAACTGGCAATTCAAGAACATCTCCAGTTAGATCTTTCAGGAAATATGAGTCCTCTCCATTTGTATCATAGATGCAATATGGGCCAAGCCAAATTGGATCAGAATTACCATGCTTTCCCTTATCTTCTAGTCTAGCATTCCACATTAAAATCATGTCACCTATTTCAAACTTTCTCCCAGTAGTTCTTTTGTCATATAAATGTTTCATCTATGACTATAGCTTGGCATTATGAGCAGAAGATTCTCTCCTTATTTCTTCTAACTACAAGATTTCATCCATTCTAAGTTGTATCTCATCAACAATATCATCTTCATAGAGTTGAAGAAACTTATATATCTCCTTTAAGTTGTTTTGGGGAAGTCTAGCCTATATACCATAAACCAAATCAAATGGGGCACATCCAATGGCCTTTTTCATAGTAACCCTTTCAGCCCATTTAGCTAATGGAAAAATTAAATCCCAAGCCTTCTTGTTTTCTCCTAAAATCCTCT
This sequence comes from Cupressus sempervirens, assembly GCA_028749045.1. Taxonomy (NCBI): domain Eukaryota; kingdom Viridiplantae; phylum Streptophyta; class Pinopsida; order Cupressales; family Cupressaceae; genus Cupressus; species Cupressus sempervirens. Next base: position 494,108,982 of record CM053790.1, read on the forward strand.
TAATGATTTTCAATATACATTTATTATTTGATTCTTCCTAACCATTCCTTGGGGATGATAGGGTGATGATGTGTACTCTGTAATGCCATACTTCTTAGAAATTTTTTTATATTCCTTTGATCTAAAACACATAGTATTATTAGTTACAATCTTCTATAGGCATCCAAACCTGGTCACAATATTATTTTGAATGAAATTAATCACCACTTTACTTGTTGCATTCTTAGTAGGAATTGCTTTGATCCACTTAGTGAAGTAATCAGTAGCAACTAGGATACATGAATGTCCACCACTGGATTTATTTGAGATTTCACCTATGAAGTCAATTCCCCACTGCTTAAATGGTGTCTATACTTCAATAGGTCTTAGTGGTAAATTCCCAGAAAATTTCAACTTTCCACTAAACCTTTGACAAGCATCTCTTAAAAGTATTGGCCACCAAAAACTAGCCCTAAGAATTTTATGAGCAGTGGTTTTAGCCATATAATGACCACTACATACACCTTCATGCATATCTTTCAAAATTCTTTTAGATTCAATCTCATCCACACACTTCAAAAGTACTCCTTCCATGTTTCTCCACCATAACTGACCCTAGACTATAACATACCTTATGGCCTACAATTTGAGGGATCTTTTCTGGTTGTCTATCAACTCTGAAGGAGATTTCATATTTTGCAAATAATAAATCACATCTTTGTACCAGTCAAAGGTATCCATATCACAAAGATTATCTTTGCAACTATCATCTAGTTGGTTAATTTGGTTTGCCTCTAGATTAGCTTCTGTCATTAATTTGGCTGAACCTTGACCCCTAACCAATTTAGTAATCTGAATGTCAATGTTAAATTCTTGTATCTTATTAATCCATCTACATCTCCTGCTAGATACCTCTTGTTGTGAAAAAATATCCTTTATAGCAGTAGTAGGAACAAAATAAATAACAATAGCTCCCATTAAGTAACACCTAAAAGCTTTGACTCCTTTCACTAGTGCATGTGCCTATTTTTCATTGATGTCATACTTAAGTTCTACTACTTGCAAAGACTTGCTAAAGAATGCAATGGGCTATTCATAACCTTCATCATTTTTTTCTAACAATACTGTAGAAACAGTGTGAAATGAGGCTAAAGAAAATATATGCATTGGTTTATCATAATTTGGAGCTCTGAGAATAGGGACATCTTTAATAGCTTGCTTAATTTTCTAGAATGCAATACTAAGTTCACCATCCCATTTTATCTCAGATCCTTTCTTTGGCATCCTTGATATAGGCCTATTAATCTCTGCAAAATTAGTCACAAATCTTCTAAGAAAGTTGATCTGTCCAAAAAATGACTAGATGCCTTTAACACTTTTGGGTTTCTGAATTTTATCTACCGCTTCTATCCTTTTAGGGTCAATCCTCACTCCATGCTTACCAACTAAATGTCCTAGCATTTTCCTTCATTAACACCAAAACTACATTTCCCTAGATTCAAAGAAATACCATACTTAAAAGCTCTAACAAATACCTTTTCCAGATGTATGCAATGATCATTCTCATCTTTGGAATAAGTAGTGAGATCATCCTGATACACAACCAGAAACTTATCAATAATATTAGCAAAAGCCACATCCATTTCCCTTTGAAAAGTAGCCCCAACATTAGTAAACCCAAAATCCATCCTAACATAAACTTAAGTACCCCATGGAGTAGTAAAAGTAGTCTTGAAATTTTTTGATTCTTTAACAACTACTTGATTATAGCCTGAAAATCCATCCATCATAAACATTAGTTCAGAACTAGTAACCCTTTGCAACATGGCTTCCATATTTGGCAATCCATAATTATCCTTCAATGAAGATATATTAAGATTCCTAAAATCAACACATAACCTTATGTCTCCATTTTTCTTCCTAACAGGGACTAAATTGGATACCCAAGAGGAATGCTTGATAGGCTTTATAATCCTAGCATCTCTTAACTTGATCAATTCCTCCCCCATGGGATTTATTGGCCTTGATTTTTGTCTAAAAGGCTTAGCATCTATTTTCAGAGGGATATCATGCTGAAAAAGATCTTCCCTATAGACTTTTAAGTCATCATACAACCATGCAAACACATGTCTATACTTCCTTAGTAGGTCTATCAGATCTTTCCTAATTTTAGGAGGTAATTTCTTATGAATATATACTTTTTTAGGTGTTTCCTCAGTTCCCAAGTTTACCTCCACTAGATCTTTGGTATTATATTCACTGGTATTCATTTGTGACCTGTCCTGGTTGTCAAAAATAGTTTCTAAAACCACTAGACCCTTTGAGATTTTATTTATCTTTGATTGCACAACTTCCTACCCAAAAATAGTATCTTTTCCATTTATATTTTCTACATAAGCTACACAATCAATTTCTTGTCCTGAAAACATATTCTCACTGTTCAAAAACCTCAAAATATCCTTATCATCTTCAAACACTTGCCAATTATGGACATTATCAGGAACAAAGGGTCTAGTTTGAGTCTCAACCTTGGACACTAGTGAATGTGACATCATCAGGTTTGATTGCTATATTAGCTAGGAAGTCTACCATTTTTTTGTTAGTTCTATCCTTCCAAATTATCCCAAAGGCATCAAAAAAATCAATCCCATATAACATTTCTATACTATTTTAATCTCTTATTCTTTAAAACATAAGCATTCCTTACTTGGGATACAACCAATTCAGAATCTCCTATAACATGTAAACATTTTATTCCATGCTTATGAGCTAGTCTAAGACCTAATAGTAAAGCTTCATATTCTGCTATATTGTTGGTGAAAGGGAAAATTAAAGTAAAAGAGAATTTTTATGTTACCCCTGCTATAGATATCAACAAAATACCTACACCTATTCCATCTTTGCAACAAGCACCATCAAAAAAATGGTCCATAAATCTCCCTTATCTATTTTTGTATTAGCTTCTACTTCAATTTGAGATTTATGCTTCTCCTTCTTCAAAGTTGAAACTTCTGCTCTGAATGCATTGACATCTGTATCCATAAAGTTTGTCATATCATTCTCAATATCTTCTTCTATCATATATATGCTTTTTGGTTCTCTATTTATTTTTACCAAATTCCCATCAATGTTAAAAGTAGCAAATGATAGATCACATTGCAAACTTCCTCCCATGGTAGCACTCCATTTTCTAGATAATAACATACCATACTGAGGTGGAATATCGACAACCAACACACTCATAGTAAGTTCTTTGCTTGGACAGGCTATTAATCTATAGGGTAAAGCATTAATAGTACCTAGACTGTCACTTCTCTTTTATCCATGGCACAACATCTTCCCTGACTAGTATCAACTTTGAAACCTAGTTCCTTCATTATTTCAAAAGGCATAATAGTGTTGGAAGCACTAGAATCAATCATGAAAATTTTTAATGTTTTACCATTTACTATGATACTCAAGAAAAATGGATCAACACTTCCCAAACATTCATTAATAGAGCTATCCAAAAACATCTAAGGAATCTGAGACACAACTACTTCAACTTCTTTATCTTTTACCTTTTCTTTACTTCCTTATTTGGGATCATGAGTTTCATTGTAATCTAGTGCTATCTTTACATTAGTACTTCCTAACCATGCTATGGCTTTATTTCTATGTTCAGGGATCCTTAACAATTTAGACAAGGGAACTTTAATAGTGATTTGTGATAAAACATTTAGCATATTTGTAGAGGAATCTAAGGAATTATCAATATTCATATCCTTCTTCTCATGATGTGTATTAGAGATACCTTGATGATTCTTGTCACTTACAATGATTACTTTTGATACTTTATTATCAAACTTCTTAGGAAAATTATTTGAACATTCTAACTCCTTAAGATTTCCTCCTTTCTTTGGTTCCCACTTTTTACCTAAAATTTTGACCTTCACAGTAGGAATTTCTTTAAGCTTTACAATTTCCTTTTTATTAGGGTCAGTTTTCTTGATAAATATACTAGCCACCTTACCATTATTAGCATTTTGAGCCATATGTTTGGTCTATAACTGAGCTACCATGCTAGTAGTAATCTAATCAACCTTTTCTCTAGAAGGGTTCCTTAGTATCACCTCCTCTCTAGTAGATGCCATGTTACATACATTGTCCTTAGCATTATTCTCTTCATTAGAAAATACCTACTGTTGTATATGACTTTGAAATTGCCTTTGTTCCACTACATCTCTGTTGGGGTCATCACTATCATAATGGTCATAATGTAACATATTACATCCTACATCATCACTACTTTCTTCATGTTCTTGATTTTCTTCTACCTCAATTTGATTTCCAAGAAATGACAAAGCTACTGCACAATACTCAGGAGCATGAGGTAATTGGCAAACAAAACACCATGTAGGTTTAGAAGTGGGGTTAGGGTCATCTATCATATTTACAAATTTTTTGGATAAAGGGTCAAGGGTAACCTTGTTACTGGTATTTTTAGGAGGAACATTAGGGTGACCGTCCTTCCAAGTAGTACTATAAGGGAAATTTTACAATCTACTCTATCTACCAAAATTGGACTGATAAGGGACTTTATTTTTAGGGTGATTCCTATCATTTTTTCTTTGGGGAAGATTTAGACCTTTAATAGCATTCAAGTCTTGACTCATCTCACTAGGCTCCTACCTTTTTTCTCCTATAGATTTGTGCTCTTCTTTTCTATTTCCCTTACTCCCAAATAACCTAGGGTCATCTCTTTTGTTCTCCAATCTTCCTAAAATCCTCAAATTGTTTTCTATATTGATAGAAATTCTGAAAGCATCTCTCAAATTCCTAGGCTCCTTATCCCTAAGTTGATATTCCATTTTACCATCAAAGGCATTCAAATAAGTAATCATAAATACCTTATCATCAACTCACATGGCTTGCATTAGCTTATACATCCTCTTCTGGAACCTAGTTTTGAAATTAGTAATAGATTCATTATGAAACTTCTTAATATTATTTAACTCACTTAGAATATAACTTGGGTTTTGTTTATCACCATATTGTTCTTTAAAGCAATACTCAATATCTTTCGAATTTGCAATGGATGACTCAGGAAGCCTCTTAAACCATTCTCTAGCATCTTCAATTAATGACTGAATAAATAACTTCATGATAACATCTTTAGCCTCAACCTCATAATCACTCATCACGTCAAGAAAATTTCTCAAGTGGTCCTCACAAGTAATAGCATTATTCCCAGCAAACTTGGCAATCTTTTCTTCATTTCTTTTGGGATGGGGTTAGGGAAACCATGAATTCCTTCAAAGCATATCTACCTATAGCCTTCTAACTGAATAAGCCTTCTTTGTAAATCAACCTTAGAAGCACTAACAACATTTCTTTCATTATTATTAAAAACATTACTGGTACTAGGATCTACAATAGATTTATTGGGATCCATTTTTTGTGATGAAGAAGATAAGAAGGAAGTAGACAATTTAGTATATTCTAATTTTCAAAATTTGTTCTATCCTTATCTTTAGGGGAAAATACAGACTTCTTCTTAGCATTTTCTAGAAACTTAATTTTGTTATTCATCTTAGCTATGGCTGCCTCATTCTCTACAATTTCCAATTTCTTAGCCAAAGCTTCCTTCTCCTTCCTTCTTTTTTCTAACTCAACATTAGAAAGTGAGAAAGAATGATGGATCTAGATGGACTTTGTTGGTTCATTTATCCTAATACCAACTTCCTTTTTTTTTTCCTTTATCTTGAATGTCAACAACATGTTCTACATCTTGTTTAACATCTAGGGTCTTATAACTCTTGATTTGTTGTATCATAGGACCCTCTTTGTTTAGATCTTGATCCTATAACAACTTTTGCTCTTGTATTTTAAATTGTTCCACTTGACCTACAATTTTAGGCTGCCAAGCACTAGTTGTTATCTCATTTTTCTTTTTCAAAGCAGTAATCCATCTAAGTAATTTTTTCTTTTCTTCATAGGCCTTCATGATCTTTTCCTCCCTTTCCTTCTAAAATTTCCTATCAATGGCTTCTTTCTTAGAAAATTGCATTCTCAACATTTCATTCTCATCAGGGTTAGGAATGGTAAACTCAGAACCAAAGGTCTCCTCATCATTAAAACTTTCAGGATCTAAATTTTTTGGTCTTTCCTTTTTAGTGGAGTAATCTAACATGAAAGGGTTTGTGTTATGTTGGAAAAGATTGTTACTAGTCCTATCCTATAGACTAAGTGTATGTGGTTGTACAACCTTTTCTTAACATATCATGTTAGGAGTATTACTGAAATCATCATTAGACAAAATAGGATGGGATCTAGGCCCCTTGCAAAAAGGATCCTTTTCAAAAAAAATGTAGGTATTATTTTCCCTTGCCATTTTCTCCTAGGAGTAATTTCCCTTCTACATCTGGGCTCCTTTCATAGCCTAGTTTTTCTTTCCTCTAGGAGTAAGGTCCATCTGTAACTTAATAGTTGGGTTCTTCTTCACATTTGCCTACATATTTTTCACACTTCGCATGATACAAAATGTTCTTAAACTTGACACTGGTTAAAACCTTTCTGAATCGCCACCCACTTAGGGAAAAGTAATACAATAATCTTCTTGACCTAATAGACTATTACAAGATTATTATGAAATAAAAGGACAAATAAAGTACACCCAATCAAAAATTGTTTTGGGACTATACTCTTTCCTAGCGGATAAGACACCTTTACAAGGATGGTATAGGTCAGTGTAGACCTGGCGAGTGGGGTTTTGTTTCCCTTCTTTTTAAATTCTCAAGGTTTGTCACTAGAAAAGTCCACTAAAACCACAAGTAGTTAATCGAATCTGACAATTGTAATACTGACACTTGTCCCTAATAGAGTTACCATTTTGTTGGTGTTTAAAACTACTGAATCAACAAAATGTTTAATACCAAAAGATAATACTCACATAACATAAGGATTAGCTAATTACCATTAATAATTACATAAGTAAACCTTTTGGATAGAACTTCAACAAAACCATGAATGATTTCCTACTCTTTAGGTTCTGCAAAACTAAGGTGGGTATACCTAGGGGATAATTCACCAGGATATTTCTGTATGGGACTTAATTTAGTTTCATTCTAATCTTCATCCTCTATCCCTATCACATATGCAATTCATCCATTTTTTGATATTCTTTGGTTCATATATATCCCTCTTAAGCAGATTTGGTCCTAATTCTCCTTAAGTTTACAATTACTTTTGGGAATAACAGCTATCTAATATCCAGGAGTAAAATATAAACAAGTGTTGACCAACATTATAACTCTAAATAAAATGGAATAAGAATGATTTTAGAATTGAAAAACTTGGATATGTAGCAGCAAAATTTACTCTCTAACACCTTTGATTTATATGACCAATTCTTTATCTATAGGGGCAAAGAGTCAACTATTAGCAGGAGATTTTGTTCAATTAACTTGTAATTGAATTTATCAACTATAATCACGTATTTCCATTCTTATGAAATATCCTTTTCATAAACTCATGAATTCTACTAATCTACTGAAGCATTTACATAATCCCTTGAATTAAAAGCAACAATAAACCAATATACAACCCATCCAGACTGCATTCAACCAAGTGAATCCTATTCAAATGATCTGAAAATTAATAAACTCATTAAATGGAGATAAAAAAATAGTGACATAGATCTAGTGTAAATACCCTTTTGTATTATCCTTTTGCTGACTAATACAAGAACCAATAGAGACTCAATGAAGAACCCATGGATTCATGCTGACACTATCATTTCTATTTGATGTTAGAAAAGTACATAACTAGGAATAAACTCAAACACAACTACACATGCCTAGACTAACTGCACTATTTCTTGACAATCCCAAAAAATACATCAGAATTCAAACCCTTGTTCCAGCCCTAGGATCTCACTTAAATATGTGAGATGCAACAAGCTTTAGGCTTGGAAAACTTAACAAGTGTCTAGAAAAACAAAACTTAATGTAACAAAAAGCTAACATATCAATATATACTTTGGTAGGCCCATTTCTATTACATCATAACAAAATACTAGCTATTTTGATTTGCCACCACTATTTTGAATCTTCTAAATATGCTACCACTAGGCTAGCCAATTACGACTCTTGTGGTGTCTCTAAATCAACTTTTACCCTTGGATTTTCACTATTTTCACCTTGGATAGACAACATTACTTTTATCCTTGATTGTTTCTCTGTCACATCCACATCCTGGGCTTTTGTACCTACAATTGGAGCTAACTAGTGACCTTCACCTTCTTCATTTTTCATATCTGGTGCTAATGTGTTAATAATCTCCACCTTATCATCTTGTACCTCATCATCATCTATTCCAACTTCCTCAAATTTCTCACCAGAAGAAATATGCACCATCCATGTATCAAACATTGTATCATCTGGCCAATCAAACTGCATAATATCTTGTTGCTTTTTGATAACATATTCTACCTCCCTCTCAATATCAATAAATTCTTGTTTTAAAGAATCAAAGAATATTTGGGCTTTCACTATTTCTTTAGTTGTGGTATCCCACCATGCATGCCCATTTTCATTGATAATCCTATTCATCCTTAAACAAAATAAATCATCTAGCTCCTTGGCCCATTCATCTTTGTTCTTCAAATTATTTCTTCTATCTATGGCATGAGGAAACAAACTAAACTTTTGGCTCTTGTACTTATTCAAGTAGCCAACTATTATTCTTTGCAAATGAAATCTTTTATTATCAAAATAAAAAAGGTCAGAAACAATATGAAAAGTTTTCTCAATTTGATCATAGGAGGTTTTTATGATAGAATAACATAAAAATGTCATTTCTTTTCTCCTCCTTACCCACTTATTCACAATAGGCTTTAAAACCTCATCACTTTCTTTCAATTCCTCCCAAATATTTATCACCCTAGCCAAATGATCATAGGTTAGTGGCCATTTGATTTTGTCCCCAAAATAAGTGAGAGCCTTTCCTAATTTATCTTCATATTTCTCCTCTAACGCCACATGTAATGCACACAAATTACTTTTTTCTTCTTCAAAATCTTTTTTTGTGTAGTATTTTAGCCTTTGGGATGTATCTAGTATTTATCTGAGGGGGGTGGATTTGAAGGGTTCAACTGGGGGGTGAGGGTATGTTATTCTTGGCCTTATGGACCTCCCCGTTAGCTTGTTTTCAAGCTCAATCCTCTTTTTAGCCTCTTTATTATAGGCCTCTAGAATTGTTTCATATTTTCTCTATAATTCAAACATGGCCTATTCTTCCTTCTTAGCAGTGGCTAAAAGAAATTGGGATGAATCCACATTCCAATGTGTTGACTGTACATGAGAGATATCAACAACTCTCCTCATAATTATATTTCCCATCAATCCAGACTCATCAAGTTATGATAATGTGGCTCTAGACCCTCTTCTTAATGACTAGCTAACCAATGCAGCTTGATCCTCAATAAATGCAGTACCTTGGAAATCCTTTTTATTTTGATCTTGCAAATTCAATTTGTTTGAAATTGAATTGAAAACTAAAGCATCAACAATGTCCTAATTTGGTAACAACAAAATGCTAGATGCTCTTACCATTTGTCTTCCCTCTTTAGGGCTTATATCATAAAATTCTCTTGTCATTTCTTCTTTTATTTGGTTCCCAATGGAGGCCTCATCCATTTTTGGATGCTCTATTTTCAACCTTTTATATCTTTCTTCAAATTTATTCATGTTCACCCTTCATGCAAATTGCTAGAAAGCCCTAGACTTTACAAAACTCTCATCAACCAAAAATTGATGACTTGCCTATTCTAATACAGGGTCCAATTCCCTACCTCTATAGTTAGCTATTTTTAGATGCAAACTTGGTGGAGAAGGTTCTTGGGGGTTACCCTCATCTAACTATGCTTGAGTAATAAAAATACCTACCTATGATCCAATCTGCTCAATTTTCTTACTAGTGAGCTGTTCTTCTTCAATCCTCAAAGGAGATTGAGCAGGTGAATATTCTTCAAATTGAGGAATATTTTCCTTCATTACCTTATACCTCTTGGGAGAAGGTTCATCAGGTCTCTTCTCTTGAACTACACTGGTGGATCCCATTATTTTCTTGCCCTTATCTACAGGAGCCTTTTTATTTTGAATTATAGTATAACCAGGTTTCTTTTGAACAACTATTTGTCCAACTCTTATATTAGGAGTGAAATCCAACCTCCTCATGACCTCTCTAGCCTTATTTGGGTGTGAATCAATAAAAATATATTTCTTCTCATTCGTAGCTTCCATTATTTTAGGGAAAGTATTCATGAGTTTATTTACTTTATCAGCCTTTGTATTAACATTATCTAGAGGACCATATTTCTAATCAAAACAATGAATGAATTCTAAAACCTGGGAATAAACTCTCCACTTTTCCTTTTTAGTTTCCTATTCCTACAATGATAATTCATTCCTTATAATGGCCTCAGGATAATATGAATCATGTTTGAAAAGACCCAATTTAATCCTATATCTCAAGGTTCGATTAAAAAATCCCTTAGTATACAAAAATAGGGATGGGACACAACCATTATATATTGATCCAAAATTTTATGCAAAATGAGCCAACCCCCTTTGGTAATCACAAACTAGTGTGCCATAGTACAAGTAGCAAAAATTGACCCCAATGACCTTTTCAATAGAAACATCTCCTCCACTCCTTCTAATTGCCATAAAACTTCAACCATTCCTACCTTTAAAGGTACTTGGTAGGGCAATACATGAGAGCTCCCCCTAAAACCATAAATTTTGAAAATAGTAGAAATAGAGTAAGGAATGATATCTCCCCAATTGTGTGAAACTTTCAAATTATGGGGATTATCCATAGGCCTAATGAGATTCATTAGTGCCTTAGGGATCTTGGGATTGTCACTCAATATAAGGCATCACAATTTAGAAGCAAACACCTATCAAACCTGACAAAGCTAACCTTATCTACATCCTAAGTCATATCTGTACTCCACAACTAGACTGGTAGTGCTTCCCCATTCTCTTCTCTATTCAATTCCATCTCTTTACCAAAATATGCCACTCTTTTAAACAAGAACATATGCATCAATAGAGAATAGTGCCCAAATGTCTTCTCCACTTTCCCTTTGGCAATTCCAACTAAAACAACATGGATTTCTTCAACTAAAAAGGAAGCAAAATCAAAAATAACATCTACACCAAAAGAGGCAATTTGAACCATCATATACATTAGGCCAATTTGCATGAAATCCTACTCATCTTCACCAAAAACATGAGACAGGGTTCTATATATCTCTAGAGCCCAGGAAGTAAAAAGACTCTTCTTAAAAGGTTCCCTTGAGGATATAGTGATTATTGGAAAAGTTCCTGTTGTACCAATGTGTGGCCTTAGTGCACCTCCCCTAATCACATCCTTCTTTTCCTTGTATTCATTCTCTAGTTCTGACAGATTAATTGGTACATGATAATCTAACAATGGCTATAAGGTGAAAAACCTCTCTAATTTCCTCAGGACTAATTGAGATCACAAGCACACCATTAGTTCTTATCACCACCCTAATAGGTTGGTCATAATTCTTGGCAATAGCTTCAAGCAAATCATAATCCATGAAAACACTTGGAACTACTAGTTTTCCCAAATCAAAATTCCAAATGTTAGCATGAGGGGCAAACAAATTCATTTCTAAAAACCATTTCTTGAACAAAATAAGACTAGTTTGTATAGTTGTTGCATCCCTAACCCAATTCCCTTTATCATATAGGCCATCAGCAATCTTAAGCCTAGGGTTTAAGGAAATTAACTTCTTAAATTGTGCAGGTTCGATGGTGGACATTGCATGTAATTCTAGCAAATCGTCATGAACATTCCTATCCATATAATTTTCTTGCCTAGAAAATGCTTTCTTTAGAGGCATCTTGACTATAATTCATAGGAATTTGAATGCTACAAAGGTTATAATATGACTACTTACTTGATTTGCCAAAATTGTTCTTCTCTAAACCTCTTCAATAGCTCACAAATAGGGAGGATCACTTCACATCTTTGTTGGCTTATCACAATATCATCATTAGGCTCTTGTGCTCAAAAAATGTGAAATATTTATTTGCATGAGACTAGAAATGGAAAAATCTCTTATATTATACTCTATTTTTCTCACACATGAAACTTTCATTGATGATAAATGCATAGAATTGAAAAATAGAGTGCCATGACATTTCCTTTTAAATTTGGGTTGTTGATCCTAAAAAAATCCTATGATCTAGGAATGAAAGTTGGGATGGGTCACCTTTCTTATTAACATGTTGTCGGTCAAGCCAATAAAATGCTTCCTTCTATAGCTTTCCTTCAATGCTCATGTTTCAGTTTGGGCCCACTGATGATTGGGGAAACATGTCATCAAGTTGCTACCTCCCTATGCATAACTTTTGAGCATCTTGCTATAGTGAGATAGCAATAACCATTGATGTTGCTTTCATCATCTGGTAAACATTTGATACAACTCTTAACAAAGAAATGGTGGGTTCCTCATTCGCTATCTTGCTATACATAATCTTTGTGCAACTCTTCATAGTGAGATAGCAATGGTTGTGAATTCAAGGTTAATCTAAGGGCATGAAAACTGCATGGATCTTTGAAAATGTGGTGGGTCCCTTACTCGCTACCTCACTATGCATAATTTTTGCACATCTTTCCATAGCAAAATAATGAGTATCCTTGATCCATGCTTGATGTGATGATTAGAATCCTTCACATGTTTTATGCATGGGGCGTGGGTCCAGGTTACTATTAACACTGAGTTGGCTTAACATGCTAGCATATATATATATATATATATATATATATATATATATATATATATATATATACATATGTATATATATATATATACATATATATGTATAGATATATATATGTATACATACATATACATACATACATACATACATACATACATACATACATACATATATATATATATATATATATATATATATATATATATATATATATATATATATATATATATATATATATATATAATTTTAATCCCTAGTGACATCACACCTCCTTGGATTTGCAGTATGTTATTTTTCAGGTGAGTCACTACTTGGCTACCAACAAAAATGGCCAACTTTCCGGTGGTGACATAGCAACTTCCGGTAACCCATCAAAAATCAGCACCAGGAAATTAAAAACTAGAATAACCATGATTGACACAACTACCATAGGAATAAAGGCATAATTTGTAAGATGTCCTCCTCAAGATCCTCAAAATTACTGCCCATTTTAAAAGAAGACTGTCTTTTGCAATATCTAGGCACTCACTATGTCGCTACTAGAAACTTTGTGATTTTTCAAGTCGTAATGTAGTGAGCTCTGATGGATTAAGAATTATGGTGACAGAAAATATACGACACATTGATTTAAATTTCAGTAATTAATACTACTATCAAAGAAGGTGGTCGTGTATATTTATGAAAATGCATGGGAATTCCATGGTCACATCATTATTGAAAATTTTTGCCAATTTTTTAATATTTTGAGCACTTTCTATGTCACTACTGGCAGAGTGAATAGATTTTTCAGTCGCGATATAGTCACTCACAAGAATATCTTAGGTCCTAGTGACACCATTTGTGAATTGCTCTATGTGCATCCTTTTTGGTACTGACAACATTGGGAAAAAGCACGTGACCATAATGTTCTTTAATTGATACACTTTTCCAGTGCTGGACCACATTTATTGTACCATGACAAAATTTTCCAATGGTCGTTACATCGCTATAGTAAATAGCCTTGCAACCTTTTATAGTGAGCATGCGACATTCGTAGATCCAAACAAGATCCAACGACGTTGAAAAAACCTTTTCAAAAAGGATTTGAAAAATGACTTCAAAGTAGGTGAGAAAAAAATATTTGGCCTCTATCTCTTTTTTAAAAGATTTCGTGCCAAGATAATTTCAAAAAGGTCAAGACCTAGGGTTTAATACAAATTTTAAAGGATATAAAAAATAAAAGACCCAAAACCTGAAACCCTAGGATCAAAAAATAAAAAAGAACTCACATCTGATTTTTATATCATGATTTTAAGAAAAAATATATGTAAAAAATTAGACCAACACATTTTTCCTTAGCAACATGGTGACAACCATTGATCAATCCAATCTAATGGAGGACAAGATATGTCAAGAACTAGCCCACTTTCATAAATAAAAAATATAATCTCACCAGTTGTACTTTGTCTGCCAACTCAACCAGCCACAGAGAAGGAAGGACCACCTAGGATATGTGGCACGTTGTTGCCATGTCACTATGAATTTTGATTGTGCATTTTTCCATAGCAATATAATGACAATTATAGATTAGATCCAATTAATAGTCCACCTTGTTACATATTGATTCTTGTGCATGAATAAAGAGAAATGACCCCACATGGAACTATGCCATTTTGTTGCTATGTCATTATAACTTTTGCTCATGCAATTTCTAAAAATGACAAAGTGACAGTCATATATCTTGGAGGATCGGGAAAATGAGAAGATGTAGGACCATTGGGATTTGTTTTAATACATGACCACTTAAAGACTTAGGCAATAAAGAATAACTTAAGTTTTTAAATGTATTTTATAACATTAGGCCATTTGAATATTTGAATAAATATGACCATTGGGCTTGTTTGATAGAAAAAACCTAATTTTTGGCAAGAGGGAAAAAATGACTAACAATTATAGTGACTTAGAGGGGATACTAGCCCACTAAGTATATGATTAGTGACCTTAAATATCCATTGGGATACACAGCTGTAAAGAACATGAATCTATTATGTAGAACCAAAACACTAAAGAGCTGCAACCTCTGCAACAAAAAAAATTTGAAAATTCTACCTCATCTCTTCTCTATAACCTCAAAATTTTCAAAACCTAGCTATCTCATAGAGAGATAACCTATGCTCGACACTTCTTGGAAAAATTGGAAATTAACCTAATATATATGAATTCCATTGACCAGAATTTGTAGGATATCACCATTGGGCCTAGATAATTACAAGGTATTGGTTATCTTATAACTAGTGATAACATAAGGTCCACTCTAGATAGCATCAAATTTAGAGTACCTACCTAGCTTAGCTCTATCTACATCCCACTTGAGAACAAGGTCTCCCTCTTTGAAAACCCTTGCCTTGGCCCTCTTGTTAAAGCTCCTATTTACCTATTGTTGATGAATCTCAAGTGTATGCATAACCTATAGTCTTTTCTCTTATAGCTACATTAATTCTTCCATCCAAACTATCACAGAATCATCTTCAATTAGCTCCAACTCTCAGGGAATTCAACTAAAATAAGAATTCTTGCATCCTTTCCATATACTAACATAAAATATGAATTCCCTACTACTCTATTAGGTGTAATCCTATCAACTCAAAGGGCTATTCTTAATTTTCAATTCTAACACCTTTGGTTGTCCTCAATGGTCCTCTTCATGATTTTGATCAAGTTCTTATTGGAGGACTTAGCCAAGCCATTACTTTGAGGGTATTATTTTGAGGAGGTGCTCGAATACATACCATGGTCAAATTATCAAGAATAAATATGGTTCCCAACAAAATACTTAGCATTATTAGCTATGAGTGTTGAAGGAACACCAAATCTAGTTACAATTGCATCAAGGAATTCATCCACTAAAGACTTTGTGGCATCTGTCAAGGCGACTACCTTTTTCGACCTTGTAAAGTAATATATAGTAGCTAATCTATCCATTTGTGACTAGAGCTAGATGGTGGATTGATTGGACTTATAAAATCTAGGCTCCATTGAGAAAATAGTTGATCAACCTAAATAGGATTTAGGGGAAGGCCTTTTAATATCTATTTTCTTGAGAATAAGGTACACTTCTCACATCCCCTTACATGTTTATAAAAATCATGAAACATAGTTGTTGACACAACACAAGGTAGGAGTATCCCAAGAGGAGATGTCCTAACCCCCAACATTATAACCATGCAACAGAAACACAACAACAAGAAGCAACAATGCAAGATCTGATACCAAATTACAATAGTTTGTTCATAAAACATAACTGATTACATGCAATATTCTTAGCTATGAGGCCTTTCGAGTTAGGGCCAAATCAAAATAGCAATTAAAAAATAAGTTCCATAATATCCCTCAAGATCCAACTTACAAAATCGATCCTAGCTAGCCCAGATATGTAACATAACAACAATGTAGATGAAACCACCAAGAAAATCTAAACTTGTGCTCGCAAGCCCATCAAGAAATCTCCTTGTTTTCTAGTTGCATCCCTAGCTCTTCCCTAAGATCCAAGTGTAAACTACCTCACATTTGATGCTCATAACTTCATCACAATCTTGCTGTGAATTGCCTCACATTTGGTGCTTTATACACTAACTCAAGAAAACTAGCCCTTGAATTTATCCCACATTCACTCCTCCTTTGAATGAATGAATCACTTCCTCTTGAATGAACATAAGGCTCCAAAATACCCCCTACTTATACTAAACTAAGCCACAAGTTGGCCTAGAAAAAAATTAAATACGCATACATAAATTAAATGCCACAACTCAGCCTCCAACGGAAATTAAATGCCCAAAAATTGATGTCTGAGAAAAAATGCTATATCTCCTAGATTTGATTGAATTAGAACTGTCACTTTGAAATTTTGGTTTTAATCTAGGTCCTCTACAATCCCTTAAGTTTGAAAAGTCTGA
This sequence comes from Cupressus sempervirens, assembly GCA_028749045.1. Lineage (NCBI taxonomy): Eukaryota > Viridiplantae > Streptophyta > Pinopsida > Cupressales > Cupressaceae > Cupressus > Cupressus sempervirens. The sequence continues at coordinate 494,125,696 of CM053790.1, forward strand.
TTTCACAAGGAAAACTGTGCATCCATCCTAAAAGTCACACACATAAACCTGTTGTGTAGTTTGTCAAAAAATGACACTTCGAGAGAATTACCATATCCCCCAACATATAAGTAAATAGAACTTTTAATTTGGATCATAGGTATTAATCTAGGCCTTATTAAATCTCTAAAAATCATAGCATCTAACTCATTTTGAAAAATTAGTTACATGCCTTGCAATAGGTACCCAGAAACTAGAAAATACAGTTTCAGCAGCAAGGTACAAATAGCTCAAACGTCAAATCAATCTATCAAATATCTATGCAATCATGAGGAAAGGTTATCCAATGCATCTCCAACACATCCCTAATCATGAAAAGCATATCTCCACCAAAATACAAGATTTATGCTCCTACATTAGACTCCCTAGGTAAATAGAAAAGTATGTTTGATACTTTGATACCCAAAGAAAGATCTACAACCAACTTCATATTTACCAAAGGCTTCAAGTTCATGAAAGTCAATAGAAAAAATATAAAAATTAACCATCTATGCTTAATCCATTGAAACATTAGAATCAAATACATATTAGCAACCCAATTAGCATCCTCACACCCAAGAACAAACTAAATGTAATGCTTCAATAGTAAACCTTCATCCACATAAGAAACTAGTGAATCCACACCAGAAACAAAAAACTCCATATCAATAGCAATATGTAATTCCTCAACAACATATGACAAACTCACAACCCCAACAATCTTATTACTCACAACAATATTCTTTGTAACACACAACTCATTACCAAATACAACTAGATCATCCATGACCAAGTGCTTTGTAATTTCCATGTCAGATCCAACCAACTGATCATGAAAACCAATCTCTATCCCAACATCAACAAGGTTAGGAATATATCTAGAAAAAACCTACAATTTCTCTACAATTTCTATATTAGACTCCACAATTTGATCAATAAAACCAACCTCTTCCACCTTAATTTTACTATGCCATCTTCTCTTATGAACAAGTCTCTTAACTGGCCAAACAACTCTCTTCTAGATCAGTAGGCTACAACTCCACAAAAATTTATGAAATGTCTTCCTCATTCTATCCTGATCTTGATCATCCAAAGTAGTTTCAAACTAAGCAACCACCTTCTGAGTTTGATCAGCCAAACTAGCTTCAAACTGAGCAAACATCTTAGAAAAATTCCTCTCCACCACATCATGGAGATTCACAATCATCTTAGGGTCCAATCCTCTTAGAGCAATCTCCCAAGATCTTCACAAACCCTCTATGAAAAATCTTTCCCATGCTCCTTGTGACAACCTTGAATTTTTTGCAAGTTAGATTGCAACCTGCAATCTCACATGAATAATCAGGAACCACATCATATGTCTAGGACCGTAGATCTGCAATCCAAAAAATCTCTATAATCATGCCTCAACAAGTTCAGTCTTCTGTCTTTGCATCCATCTATCCATCTGTATGCCCTCTTCAATTGCGTGTCAAAGCCTTGATCTGGCACCTTGCAAACAAGAGATCTAGGACTCTAGGAATAAAATCCACGACTAGATCAAGATTAAATTAGATCTACTTCTCTAATCCAAGTCATGGTAAAAAATGTCTCAACTTTAGTGATTAGTCTACACACTTAGGAACAATCTTCACTCTGATACCACCTGATGTAGTGCAAGGAAAGTGTATCCCCAAAGGAGATGTCATATCCCCCATCAATATAACCATGCAGTGGAAACACAAAAACAAATTACAATAGTTTGTTCATAAAATATAATTGATTACATGCAATATGCTAGGTTGTAAGGCCTTTTGGGTTAGGGCCAAAAACAAATAGAAATTAAAAAATTAGTTCCACAAGATCCCTCAAGATCCAACTTTAAAAACCAATCCTAGCTAGCCCAGATCTGTAATATTATAGAAATCTAGAAGAAACCACCAAGGAAATCTAAATTGGTGCTTGCAAGCCCACTAAGAAATCTCCTTGTTTTCCAGCCATAGTCCTAGCTCTTCTCCTAGATCCAAGTATAAACTACCTCATATTGAACACTCTATACACAAAATCATAACTTCATCACAATCCTACTATAAATTTCCTTACATTTTTTGCACTGCCCATAGACTCAGGAAAACTTGCACTTCAACTGTTCCCACATTCACTCCTCCTCCTCTGAATGAATCACTTCCTCCTTCAAATGAATTAATTTCTTCCTCATGAATGACCATAAGACACCACAAGACCCCCTAATTATACAAAACTAAGCTAAAAGTTGGTCTAGAACACAAATTAAATACCCATACATAAATTAAATGCCACAAGTTAGCCTCCAACAAAAATTAAATGAACAAAAATTGATGTCTGAGAAAAATCGTGATATCTCCTAGCTCCAATTGAATTAAAACTTGCACTTCAAATTGTAGGTATTAATTTAGGTCCTATATAACTATGTAAGTGCACAAATTCTAGTTCCCCAAGAAAAAGTGTGCATCCATCCTAAAAGTCATGCATAGAAACCCATCAAACAATCTATCAAAAATTGATACTTTGGGAGAATTTCTATATCTCCCAACATGTAAGGAATTAAAACTTGTTCTTTGGATCATAGATATAAATCTTGGCCATCTTAAATATCTAAAAAGTCTAGCCTCTAAATAATTTTATAAAATTAGTTACATGCCCTATAATAGGCACCCAAAAACTAGAAAACACAATTCTAGTAGCAAAGTACAAACATCTCAAACTTCAACTCAATCCATCGAATCTCTATGAAATCATGAAGAAAGGTTATCCAATGTGTCTCCAACACATCCCTAACCATGAAAATCATAGCTCCACTAGAATCTAAGCACTATACTCCTACATTAGTTGTCCAATAATAACTGGCTCTCATGATCTTAATGGCTATTGTTCTAGCTAAGAAATGGCCACCATTAGGATCATCATGAAACTCCTTGACCTTATTATAGGTTTGATTGGTGTTGATGCATCTCAATAGGGCTCCATTCAAATCCTTTGTGAAAACAATCCAATTAGCTAGGACAAAGGGGTTAGACTATAATCTTCTTTTAGCTTTGTCTAACGCTTGTGGATATCCTCCTCCTAACAAGAAGGTTGTCATGTCATATATCAAATCATTTAAATTTCCATCAACTATTGGTTCTGCATTTCCTATAACTAGACCAACCTCAGTTGGCTCTTGAGATGAAATCATCTATTCACATAGTCCTTTACCTATAAATATATTGGTGATCTTGATATATATTCCATACTCCATGACCTTAGTGATACATTCAACCCTCTTCTCATTAACATCCTTTTTTAAAAGAAAGTATTTCATGCTTGCATGAGGAACTAGGAGTTGGATCCTGTTATGAGATAAAATATATCTGAAATTATTTAAGGCCCTTAGGATAGAGAGGACCTATTTCTCTACATAACTATACTTATCTTCATAGTCCTTTAGCCCTTCACTGAAAAAGGCTATAGGTTGTTCTTCATTTGCATCATTCCGATGTGTCATAACAACTGATATACTTGACTCACCAAAAAGGGTATAGAGAATGAAATCCTTATCAAAAGTAGGGTTTATAAGGGTAGGGGCTGATGATATTTCTATTTTAATCTTTTCAAAACTATACCTCTCTTCCTTTGTCCATGTGAAGACCATATTATTTTTGAGAATAGTTGTAAGGGGCTTAACCATGGTAGCAATATTAGGACTAAATCTTCTTAAAAAATTAATTCTAACAAGGAAGCTTTGTAGCTCTTTCTTAAGAGTAGGAAGTGGGAGAGAAAGAGTTGTCTTTTTTCTTTGTGGATCAATAATTAGACCCTCCTTAGAAATAATATGTCCAAGCACTTTCCCTTGACTAGTGGAAAACATACACTTACTTGGATTTAGTGACATACCATATTCTCTACATTTGATAAACACTTGCCTCAAATGGCCAAAATAATCTGCCACATTCTTGGAGTAAACTATTATATCATCAAGGTAGAACAATTTTTTTTTCTCAATCATATTCTTGAAAGCCATATCCTTCTAAAAAGTAGCACTTCAATTAGTTAGTCCAAAAGGCATCTTGTTGTAGGCATGACTACCCCATTTAGTAGTAAATTTTGTCTTGTATCTATCAAACTATTGGACTAATACTTGGTTATAACCAAAAAATCCATCTAAGAAAGAAAATCTCTTTGAACCAATAACTTTGGATAAGATTTTCTCCATGGAAGGCAGAGGATGGTGATCTTTAAGAGAATCACTATTAAGGTCCCTAAAATCTACACATAACCTAATTTCTTCATTTCTCTTCCTAATAGGAATAAGGTTGGATACCCAAGAAGAATGCTTAACATGAAAATTATATTAGCCTCTATTAGCTTGGATAATTCTTTTTTCATCATAGGCTCAATCTTAGGGCTAATTGGTATTTTCTTTTTTCTAACAAGTTTAGCATCATTATTTAGATCTATGGTATGTTGAAACAAACTTGGATCAGAAATCTTTAAATAATCATATGTCAATGCAAATATATCATTAAATTCTTGACATAGATGAACAAAATTTTCTTGGTCAATATTAGAGCACACGTTTCCCAAATTGAGAGTCCTTCCATCAGTGACATGTATAGGTATGTGATCATCTTTATTTGCATCCATGTTCAACCCCTTGATCCTTGCTTGATCATTAGCATTGAAGATACTCTCCAAAGTGATTAGGCACTTGGGTAACTTTTTTGAACTGAGGTTCATGATTTGATCACCATAGTGGCCTTGTAGCCTAGACTAGTTCCTCTCTAAGAATTCTTTCTCATTTTGCAAAAAAAATCCAATCTACACATCAGAGTCAAAGACTTGACTATTGGTATTGTTATGTAGGATTTTAGACCTTACAACCACCCTGATGTGTTTCTCTTTTTCATCCTCAACATGTTCTGGTACATCATAAGAAGCACCAATTGTTGCAAGCCTATCAACATGTTTGTTTTTTTTCTAGGAACACTTTGAATATTCAATGCTTGAAAGCCTTCAAGAAAATACCACATTTTGTGCTTGTATGATTTGAGGAGATTGTTTTTTGTGATATTTTGGTTTCTTATTTGATTAATAACCAACTTATTATCCCCAAATACCTTTGGAGGATTGATTCCTCTTTTTTGTGCAAGTAGGAGAAGTTGGATTAGGGCTTCATACTCTACTACATTATTAGTGCAACTGAATTAGAGCTTTTAAGAGAAATAATACTCCTCCATTTTAGGTGAAATGAGCATGGCACCAGCCCCTAAACCATTATTATTTCTTGAGCCATAAAAGAACATGCCCCACATTCCATCAATATCTTCTTGTGTCTTCATGAGTCTAGGAATAGGAGCATTCTTTTTTGATATACAATATGTTCCAAGGTAAGTATCTAGGGCTTTTTGTAATGGATCCAATTGATAAGTAGTAGCCAACTCATCCAAGAGGTAATCAAGTACCTTTGCTAAAGAAGTAGCGGGCTCCTTTTCTATGTCTCCATCTTCTTCTTCAAAAATAGTGCAATTCATATTTGTGGGACTTGGAGTATAAGTGTCTATGTGATTGGTTCTTAGAGGCTTTGCTCTTATGGAAGCCTTGGTTCTATAACTTGTTCTAAAAAACATATAAGGCCAATTAGAGGAAATATAGCCACCTATTTGTGTACTAAAGTCTCTAGATAGATAAATGGAAAAATGGGGTTTGACCTCAGTTACTAATATATCTTGTATTACAATACAACTAGGGAAAGTATGTAATGAAATCTCTACATTATTTAAGACTCCTATAGTCTTGATAGAGCTACCATCTAATTGTAGCACATCCTTAACCATTGGTTCATACTTGATACCCATGAGATTAACTACACTTCTAGGCATTATAGAACTACTAGCCCCTTAATCAATCATGCAATAGTTTGTCTCCTATGATCAAGGAAACATAAAAGGGAGGAGGCCTAATTTTATTACTTGTTTCTCCTTCTTTGCTTGGTTGCACTAGGCTTGTTGCATTCCCCACTCTAGGTGGCTGATCTTTCACTTCTATGCCCTCTAACTCCTACTGTAGTATCTTTTTTTGTGATGGTATAGTAGAAACAACATCCCATATGGATATATTAACATTAGTCCTTTTCATTTGATCTATCACTTTGAAAGGAGTATTAGCTATTTTGACTTAAACCTTAGGAGCTACATGGGTAGGTGGTTGAATTTGAGAAGTATGAGGTTTAGTAGACTTTTTGTTGCTCATATCTTGTCTCTATTGAGGAGAAAAATTGGATTGTGTATTCTTCACTAGCACATGAGGAGTAGTAGCTAAAGTTGAAGCTTGATTAGCTAAGGGAGATGTAACCTCTTTAATAGATTTTCTTTTTCTTTTAGTGTTATGGGATATAGCATCATGACTAGCATGATAATGCTCATTTGGTTGATAATGCCCTATTTGTATTTGCAGTAGGGGGATTGCAATTAGGTCTATTTTGATTGTAACGGACATTGATGTGATTTTGATTTGGAGGCTTATTATGCACATGGGCTTGGTATTGAAGTTTGGGAGGCATATTATTTTGAGCATGCTACCTTTCTAGGGTCACCACCTTGTTACTCATCATTTATATCACTAAGAACCTAACCTCAAGCTTCTTCTCTTGACCCTACAACTTATTGTCTATATTTTCAATTATAGATTGCATCATATCTTTAATTTCATATATTCCTTTTAAGGATGTGGAAGCTAAAGAGACAATATCAAGGGGTTGACTCGTGGATGTGGTACGGATAGGGGCTAAATTAGATTGATGATTAGGCATATTAGAAAAGGAAGGAATTTGAGGCCCTGGAGCTAGGTTCCCTCCTTGTATTAAGATATTTATTTCCCTTATAGAAATTTCATTAGCATTTGTTAAAGTATCCCCTCCCATAGTTTGTACTCTAGTAGCTATATCACTATTTAGGGCTTCGAGGTAATGTAAGGAAACATTACTAGGGGAAGGTTTTATTGCAATAGGTATTCTATGTTAATCTCAGATTGGTTTTGATGAGTGTCATAACACTTAAGAAAATTACTTAGTTCATGTCGAACTAGTAATGCATGCCAAGTAAAACATGTAAAAATTAGACCATGCTGAGTAGATAAACCATGCCAAGTGATTCAAGTGCCAAGTAAATAATAGATACTGAGTAGTTTAGGTGTTGACTTAGATTAGTGTATGTTGAGCATCAGAGACTACATATACCAAATAACACAAATTGGACACATTTGTTTGCTATGGCACAAGCAACTATGTAAACCATTTTTTAGCTGACCTAAGGATAGTTTTCAATCCTTTAGAGATAAGGATGAATCTATATGCAGATTCCCTGTGCAAATTACATGTAACTAATCAAAAAGTAGGAAGGTTTAAGAAAAAAAATGGATGAATCTCAGTCGTAGATTCATACCTAACCCTATGCCACCTTAGTCTTCTTAACGAGGATAGAACCCTAAATTTTTAATAGATTTGAGAGCTTTACAAAGGGGTGGATGATCAAATTGGAGAAGTGAACAATATAGTTTGCAGAGCATTCAAGGTGACTTAGTAGTAAGAGTAAATTGTAGAATTAGTTAAGTGAAGAATAGAGGATAGAGGATACAACATTGATACATCAAATCATGAAGGACTAATCAGTGATTGGATAGAGGTGATGTGTTATCAGGCAAGTAGGTGCCAACCGCAAGATCTATGCTGATACATTTTGATAGGTGATTTCAATTAAATCTCTTATGCAGAATAGTCCTAATAGGTTTTACCAAATCCTTTAATAGAGTGGCATTCCAAGTGAATGACCTAAAGCCCTTAAGGCACAATTCTAATAGGGTGTTGAAATCCTCTAACAAGGTGGGACTTAACAGTCTTTGTAAGCCTTTAACAGGGCAAGCCTTTTATAGGGTAGATCATAATTCATGGTTAAACCATTGTAACCTTAATTGGATAAACTCTATTGCTATAGTAGTGAAGATTTGTGGGTGTCATCCCCACCCTAGTTTTACCTTCTTATTTGGAGTGTTTTTGGGTAATCATATTTGGTGTTAAGTGTGTGTGTTTGATGACATGTTTACATGTTTGATTACATGTTTACATGATTGATGTATATGTTTTATATGTTATTTCAGTTTAATATGCACATGATGTACGAAAGGTGAAAGTTTTATGGGTCCTAGTTTATACTCTTGATTTATCCCCCCCTCTTAGAAGTTTACCTTTCCCACTTGTAATTCCAACAATTGGTATTAGAGCGAAGTTCTCTGAAAGAGATTCTTTGTAGCTTATAGTAAAGATCCTAAAATGGAAGTCTACAAATTGGGAAAGATTATTGAGAACCAAGAGATTGAAATACATCTTATAATACTTCAACTGAATGAAGCAAGAGATTCTTTAAAGAGCTCCTTGAAGAGAAGGAAAGAAATTGCCATTGTAGAGAATGAGATGCTATACAAAGAGATAGACACCACCAAAATATTTGTAGATGGTAACTCCAGTAAATTTGATGTAGCAGTTGTAGATATAATGGAGAAGAATAGAATCCAAGCTAAAGAAATTAGAAATCTCAAGTTGGAGAAAATATCACAAGCTATAATACTATGTAAAGTGATTGAACAAAAGAAGAAGTCCACGGAAGACAAAACCATGATTGAAGAAGACAAAAGAATTTTGGAAAATAGACTAGAAGAAAAGTCAATAGAGCTAATTAGGATCTCAAACATGCAGTTGGATACATTAAGTCAAATGATTAATGTTCATCACGAGTTGAACATCAAAGACATTGATATAACTACATTGAAGTTGCAAAATGAACAACTGCAAAATGACCTAAAAGGAGAAAAGCAATTTTCTAAAAGTTTCAACAAGCCAAATGAAGCCATCAAATACTTTGAATAATTACTGAGATCCCCTAGATCTAACAAAGATACATTAAGATTGGGTTACACAAGCATTGAATAAGGAGAATCATCCAAAGTTGCTAAGGAAAGGAAAAACAAAGGTAAGAATTCCAAACCTACTTGTCATAGTTGTGGAAAGAAAGGGCATATTGCTAATGTGTGCAGGAGCAACAATACAAATCAAAATGTCAAGCCTAATAAAATGACTCATTTTCATAAGTGCAATAAACAAGGTCATTAAGCACATGAACTAGGACCATGCATAGACAAAAATTTAAAGCATATTGCTACAATTGTCAAAATTATAGACATAGAGCCTTTGAATGCAGATCCAAGTCCATGTGGTCATCAAACAAGCCAACAAAGGTAAGAAGCTATAGAAACTCTTATAATTGGGATTACAATACAAGATATAGCTTTCATTATTGTCAAGAATATAGACATATTCCTAAAAATTGTATTAGGACTCACTTCAATAGTAACTACAAGAGGTGGTTGAGTCAAACCACATGCTTTAGCTATTTTAAGATTGGTCACATTAGCAAGAATTTTTCAACTAGGTCAAAGGCACCAAGTTGTAAAATTTGATAAAGGAAAAGGCAAGCTAGATGTTGAACACATCAAGAATGAGATGAATAAGACATGGAAGAAGAAAGATGGTTGCAATACATCAAATGGAGAAGGGATCACTTCACCTAATGCATCAGGTGGTTACACCACATCAAACTAAGTAAACAAGAGGTATGTGGGACTGATATTTAAAGTATTATATCATACATTAGTTCTAAAAGAAGTTAGTAGTAAAAGGACTACATTAGCATGAATGAAGATGCAAGATGTTGTTGAAAATTCAAGATTAAATTTTACATTTTCATGTTCTTGCCAAGCATGAAAATTTTACAATGGATGCCAAATGGAATGCTAGTTGATGCCAAGATGTTAGATTAGCTACCAAGTGGTGGTAATATCAATGGATGCCAAATGATTTTGAAATCAATTTAATGCTAAGTTTACAAGTGTACAAACACTAAGCATTAATTGAAAGGGTTTTTGAAGGGTATATGGTTATTTTTTGTATACACATTTTTTGTCATTTCAAATTTGAATAAGAGAAAATAGAGCAAAAGGTGATTCAAAAATTTGTTTGAAGCAACTACAAACATTTTAGCAATGATTTCACACCAATTCTATAATATTTTCAAGCTATTTATCACAAGCCGAGCTATGCAATTTTTATTGTACAAAAACCTAGTTTACAAAATGGCATCTAGCTCAAAGAATGTTGAAGGGAAGGAGGTTTTGAATGTCCAACTAGTTAGTAATGAGGTCAAATAGCCAATATTCAAGGCCATCCCTAACATAGTGTATAAACAAGATCCCTCTGGTGCACTATCCATGATCTCACTAAAAGTTATTATGGTATAAGATGTTAGGAAATGTTACAATTGAAAAATAGGAGGGATAGGAGACATGGAAATTAGAGAAGCCTATGATAAATTATGTGAGAATGATGCTCTCAAAGAAGAATTCAAAATCATCGAGAGAAAGGGTTTGACCCGTGCCCTAGATTTTCCTACCATTTTCAAAACTAAATGGATCATAGTTGTCTTAAGTCGAATACATGATGGATCCCTATGGATAGATGGAGGATAAATTAGGTTGTCAAGGAGGATATTTCATAGGGTGACTAGCTACCCAACCCTAGATCAGCCTAAGACTCTAAGAAGTGACTCAAAACAAGTGATAAAGAGGAACACAAGGGCAAAGTGGAACAAACAAGAAATGAAAATTGACACTATCATTGATCCACTACTAAAATTTGTTGTTAGGGTAATCTCACACAAATTCTATCAATCTAGTAGATTGAATAGTGTAACTTTATTATGGTAGATATTGGCTATAAAATTGTGAAGAAAGATTGTACTTATGATATGGTTGAGCTATGGTTGCAAAAATCGATGGAGAAGTTAGGAGCTATAAGGAAAACTAAATTTGGTTAAGTACTTATTTGTATATTCCTTTATGTGAAAAATACATTTCCCTCATTTGGTATAGTTGGATGGAAGACCAATAGGTCAATAGTAGTGTAGATCAATGAGTATATTGCACAAATGGGAAAAAAATTGAAATATTGACGACTAGCTACTTTGAGGACTTTAAGAAGTCAATGAAACAAAGAATGAGGATACCTATTTCATTAGTTGAGAAACACTACAACAATATATGTTTCCTTGTTGATGCTGATTAAACCTTTGTACAGGCTACCACACCAAGGGTCATGTTGGTGTTTTGAAACAAGGACGGTTCCAAATTACCTCGATGAGAATAAGGTACATCTGGGGGTAGCTAACTCCCATCTTCAACATACTACTTCAGACATCAAGCCAACTATGAGGCTAGACCCTTCTTCTACTTCAAGCTCTGTAAAACCTAGGTAGGTGGACCTTAGATTCAATTATATGGTACTTGTGCTAAAACATGTTCCTTAATCTAACAAAGTAGATAAAACCCTTAATCTCCTATACTTATGTAATAACAAAGATGTTGAATAACAAATTGCAACTCTTTCGAATTCACCGGCTGGGTGGGGGAATCCTTTTCAACTCTTCAACACGAAAGGGAAAGATGTTTGATTAATGATGTCAATTTCAGAAAAACCCCAAAATATGAAACAGTAAGAACACATTGATCCTATAGCTGATCAATGCCTTATCTATTGGGAAATTTCATGAATCAAATACTTACATTTTTAATATCAAGGACATATTTCATACACCAAAATATCAGATCTTTCTAATCACTTTATGAATCTAAGATTAGTGTTCATAATGACCTCCTTCTTGTGAAGTATCCTTCTCAAAATAACTAGTAATCCTATCAAACACATTGAGCGTTTACTTGGCCCTTTGTTCCAACAACAAAACATATCTAACATACAACCTTAAAGGGATGCAAATGATTTTTAGTTCTTTGTTCCTAGATAACATAAGACTATAGATTATTAAGATAGGAGATAAGAACAAGAATGAAACTAAAGAAATTCTTGCTCATTTGTATTCATTTCTTTGAAACAATACATTGAAATGCATGAAATCAAAACATAAAAAACACCTAATAGATTGAAACTTTCTCTCTCATCTTCACTTTTCATATGAGAGAAAATATGTTGAAGAATGTGGTGTCATAGTGATGAGAACACATCAAGACTAGACCCTGGTTTCACAAATATGAGAAAACTCAAGATTGGAAAACACATGGTATCATAGCAGTGAGTAATTTTTTCTCCAAAATTGGAACCAACCGGTTTCACAGTGAAAAAATAGAACCCCTAATGAAAGAGAGAAAGATACATATATAGGATGAAAGAATTCAATCCTAACCTAGAAAGTATTTTCATTTCCTCTTTTATTTCACAAAAGATCTAGTTCTTCAATCATGACTGCAACTTCAATTCCAAAATTTAGCCCAATTGGAAGAGCCAAATTATATCAAATTGACATAATATTCTCAAGATTAACCCAAAATATCTTTTACTGTGTGCTTTTACCATGCTTATAACTACATTTTCAATTTTTCCCCATTTCACTAGAAAGGCCCAAATTTTACATTTCTGCTTAAAACTTGAACTAGTGATTCCCTGTGCAAAAACAATCTCCATAACTAAAAAGTTTGTCTTCTCCTAGTTTTGGCGATATATAATATGCCTATGTTCACTTATTAGAAACTCCTAGAATTTTATTTTGAAAAATCAACTCTGCTATAAATCTCTGGTCTACAACTTATTTTTCAAAAAATTAAAATATTCTAAAGTTTATACTTTAGAATATAACCTTTTTAGATTCAAAAAATTTCTGAGTGTGCCCCTTATGAGAAAATAATTAAAAATATTTCATTTTCAATTTTTCCTACCAAGCATTCTAGGTCAACCTGCTTTGATTGGGCTGCCATGTGTCAACACCTAATTGGTTGGATCATTACATAGTTAGCTTACATTGGGCACCACATGACACCCTATCATTTGCTCTATCAACACCTCACCTAAACATGCCATGTCACTACCACATGGCATATTATTACTGGTCTAGGGTCACTCCTTCCATGTCACCATAGATGAGGCCCATTGCCACTTGGCAACTTAGTGCTTTCCTAATTTTCTTAAACCTTGTGCATCTCTATGAAGTGTGGAAGTTCCATGCCACTATGTGTCTACTGTGACATGTGGCACTCAATTTTTGTGCTCAGTTTGGGATGTATGCTTTGACACTTGGTAATTTTTAATTCATCTAGGCTCCATGCTAATGTCATCACTTGTCTGGCACATTGGTTCAAAATTATTGTGTGGTCACATCTAGTTGGTTGTCCATGGTGGGCCCCTCCTCATGCGACTGTCCCTTTTAAAGGGCTGCCTCTTTTAAGACACTATGCATTGGACTAGAAGTCTATATAAACATTAAAACTCCTACCATCTGCCCAATGTGGGATTATTCCATTGAAAACTTTGAACTCCCTCTCTTGGTGGCTTCTTCCAAGTGCTTCACAAGCCTTTTTATTTTGTCTTAGGCTTTCTTCATAGCTATGTCTTTTACTGGCACCTTGATTTGAGTCCACATTGAAATGTTGTTAGTGATTCCCTAAGAACCAATGCCACTATCTCTTAATCCCTGGAATGGAAAGTGATATGTCCCATGTGTAGGTGCGTAGTTGGTTTAAACTATTCCAATTTCTATTGCATCACTAATAATCATTGCATTGTTGATGCCTCTTGTGAATATGCATCCTTCAAGTCCAAAATTGCTTGCATTGTAGTGATGAATGCCTTCCTTAATAGAGTTGATCCTAATAATGGGTAGCACAGGGCCAAATGGCTCTTCCTTAGAAAGTCTCATGTTAGGTCTAATGTGGTCCACTAATAGAGGCCAGATAAGATTTCCCTCTCTCTTGTACTTCTAGCAAAATGTGGCTCCTTTTTGTTTGGCACTATCATGGGTCTCCAAATTTTTGGCCACTTTGAAACAAAGAAACTTCACCTACACATGTCTCTAATTCTAAATTTTCAACAAAATTATATACAAAAATAATATTACCTACATGTTAATCTGAAACTAAATAATTCTTTTGACATTGATTTTTCCTTTGCACCTCATCTTTCTAGAAAACGTTCATAGAGAAATGACTCCTAGTTAAGCCATACTTTATATTGTTTTCAATCTCTATTGCTATCATGAATGCCTGATAGTCTTAGTTTCTTTATCTCTTAATAGATAACTCATGTTTTTTTCAAATGCATCAAGATAAACCACTAAACACACTTGATCATTTGGGTCACACTTTTTAGGAATATCATTCAAAACTTTTGCAAATATGATATTAAATTCAAGAACTAACTCACCATTCCTAATTTGGATCTTCAATAACTTCATAAAATAATCAAACATGCTTCCTCTTTCCCCGAACTACTTCATGAAGGATGAAAGAAATTCATCCCAAGATGAAATTGAACATGTTGGTAGAAAGGAAAACCAATCCCTGACATCACCTTCCAAAGTTTGAACAAACAACTTCACATGCATATCTTTATGAGCAATTTCAAAATCACTAATCAAATCACTGAACAATTGAACATGACGATTGGCTTAATTTTCATGGTTCCCACAAAAATTAAGCAAATACTTTTTGAGATTATATGGTATAGGGTTCAGGAAACCGTTGATGCCATCAAAAAATAATGGCATATATCTCTTGGCAAAAATAGATCTAGAATTCTTATAGATGGGTTGCATACTAGGTGAGAAGAAATTTGCCATTCCTAACAAACTTAAAACTCAATCACCAAGATTACTTTCAAATTTTTTAACTTATAACAGATCTAAAAACTTTTCTACCAATTCAACTCTAAACATACTTCAAAATATAAAATATTTGTTGAATCTATCCTTTACAAAGCTGAGATGTATCAAACCGTTCTCCTAATTAGTGCTGAAAATACCACTTAACAGAGAAAATTTTGTAAAGATTACTTTCATGGAAATTAAATCACATGAAAGTGGGAAATACCTTTAGTATTTCTGCATGAAAACATTGATCTGCTGATTGGCATAGGTGCTGATTTCAATTCTTAACACCATTGATAAAATCCTTGTAGAGTTGCCATGTCCTTAAGGAGTACCAAATGAATTCACTATTTTGACTCATTCTTACATTCAAATTTCTTATGAAAATAGATCACATACAACACTTAAAAACATTTATGTAGAGCCAATTTTCACTGGGATAGAGATCATTTAGAGAGTCACCACTCACAACTATGAGAAAGATTTACAACATGATTTATAACATGACAAATTTGAACTAAACTTTCAACTTATAGAACTTACAAATCATAAAACATTTAGAAGAGAGAAAACACTTTTAAATAATTCTGACACCAAATGTACAATAGTACTTTGAAAACCAAACCAGCTAAATTGATTGAAATTAAAACTTAGTAGCAACACAAACTACATTGAATCCTTCAAAGATACTTCTGTCCTGAACAGAGCATCACTAGGGTGCATGACATTTGAGTAAGAAAACTAGAAAATACATTAGAGAACTTACTACTATAACTTTTTTCCATGCACTTCCCCTATTTTATTCAATCTCCTTTTTAAATTCTCAAGGTTTTTCTACCATTCAGATTCAATACATTCCCCAGTGGAGTAGCCATTTTGTTGGTGTTTTGAAACAAGGATGGTTCCAAATTACCCCTGTTGGCCTGGTTTTTCACCATTCCTATTTTTGTGCATTTCAACAATGAATTACCCCGACTATGTGAGTTAAAATTCTAAAATTAGGTCAAACCCTAGGTAAAATTCATTAAAAACCCTAGTGCTTTATCTTGTTTTAACCTAGATTTTTAAAAACTTTTGAAAAAAAATTCAAAAATTGTGCAAGGATGACTTCAAAATTTTTTGGTTAAAGCTTTTATATCCTTGTTTTGATTATACTCATTACAAATATTCCACTTGAAAGACTATACTGCAGCACGATTTAGACCCACTACCGATCTTGGTCAAATCAATGAAGGGCACTTCCCCACATCACTAAAATACAAGGTTTTTAACTATTGTGAGAAAGTGCCTTTGCACCATGTAGCCCTTTCTTGTGTTAGAATATCAGTGGGCTACAAATATTATGACTTGTTCGAGTTGGTCAAAACCTTTTTGTAGAATTGTCAATACCATTAGTGCACATTCTAAAATTCCCACAATATCATTGGTTGATCTTTTAAGTGAAGGTATTATTTTATGCTCAAGATTTATACACCATTGATCTTGTTTAGAGATGAAAGGCCAACGCTTGCCCATAGTAAGAAAATGATGAGAATTAAGCAATGTAGGGAAGCACAAACAAGACATGTAGCATGACGTGAAATCATGGGCCTGCCCTGTCAGAGGGTAATAATGACATATCCTCCATGACAGTTGTCTGGTGAAGTGGATTTAAAGTGAAGTGTCTCATTGGTCACCCAGTTGACCTGATGTGGTTAGCATGCAAGATTTTAATTGTTGATCTATGTAACATCTATGGTTAGTGGATGCCTGCATTACGAAGTTGCATGAATATTAAGTAATTCAAGGAAGTCCAAATCTGATGCATGTTGAAGGTGGGACCAGCTACACAAAGTATTGTATTGAGTTGTGCCAAGTTGTAAAAAGAGATGATGATGTGTACTCCTAGCTAGGCCATTCAAATGGGTTGTTTGCAGAAGATGCATTGAACATTCCTGACTATAGATTTTTTAGAAATAATTGGCTAGTGCTTACCCACAATAAGAAACTGTTTGACCTTTAAATAATGTGAGTAATTGACTTTGTGCCATGTGGCCAAGTGGGACTAGGTTTTGGGGAGATTGTTGAGTCATGCCATGCTATAAGTCTGTAAATTTTCAAGCGCATTCATTGGT
The DNA here is from genome assembly GCA_028749045.1 of Cupressus sempervirens. Lineage (NCBI taxonomy): Eukaryota > Viridiplantae > Streptophyta > Pinopsida > Cupressales > Cupressaceae > Cupressus > Cupressus sempervirens. The sequence continues at coordinate 494,142,575 of CM053790.1, forward strand.
TGAATATAACATGTGTGCCTAGCTAGAAGTGATGATATCATGGGTGTAGAAACTCTAACAATTAATATGATAGTTGGACTTGTTAGAGAACAAGGGTTAAAAGGTATTATTTTATTGGTCAAATTGGGTGATGGGACCATAACAGACAACAATTTAGACCCACTGTCGATCTTGGTCAAATTGACAAAGGGCGCTTGCCCGCATAAGGAACTTGCAAGAAATTTAAACAATGTAGGTAAGTGCAATGGGCACATGTGTCCAACATGAGGTTAGCATCTCTATCTCATAATATCAAAAAGGTTTAAGCTATGCTACCATTGATTTGGAGGAAGATCGATAGCCAACACATCCCTACATTTTCAAAATGCAAGAAAGATAAGCAATGCGAGGAAGCACCTGATTGACAGATGGCCATATTTTTAAGGTCATAAAGCTTGTTTCTTTTTTGAAATAAAGTAGTCTAATTTGATGAAATTGATGGATAAGATTCAAATCTAATTGCAACTTGAGAATAATGGCTATTGGAAGTTAATATGGTTCAAAATTCATTTGTGTGATTTCAATGCCCAAATATAATTCATGATCTCACCATTATTGAGCCACAAAAGCATAAAAAGTTATCAGAGCATAAATAAATTTCAAAGCTAGGGCACATAAACTCTACCAGGTGATTCAGTAAATAGCAACAAAAATTATATAGAGGAGAAGTGCAAATTTAGCAGGTAAGTACTTTGCAACTTTTGAAAATCAAGAATTTGGTGTTGAGAAATTTTAAAATCTTTAAACATGCCTCCACGAAAGGAATTCTCTGGACAAATTGATTACCTAAAGAGGGTTGTGTATGATGATTTCATTGAACAATTCCCACTATCTATAAATGAAATCACTAAGGGGAGAGAGTTGATTCCTAAGAACACTAAGGTAGTTGTAGCTAAGGGTTTCTATGATAGGGCTAACTAGGTAAGAGATGCCTAGGTCTTTATGGAAGGATTAGAATTATTTAAGAAATGGTTTTTAGAATGAAAAATAGATACCCCTATGAGCAACGTTTGGGAATTTGACATTGGGAAATTAATAGTCCTTGCAGTTTTCTTTGATAGTGATCTACTGACTGATCTGGCTAAGAAGTATGATCCTATTATGGGATGGATAAAGAACCATGCTGGAGTAAATCTTTTTAAAGTTTTCCTTGAATTGATTAGTGATGTTTTCAATTCAAACCCTACCCATGTTGTGCATGCGACAATTGATATAGATGACCTCCAAGCAAGGTATGATGCACAGAGAATATATTTAAGGAGAGGGCTACTGCAAGGACATTCTACCAAAATTAGTACTTTGTCTATGATTTCTGCAAGCACACCAGAGCCATTAATGAGGAGACATTTCAATCTTAGTGCTCAAGCATTATATTTTTCTCTCTGAAAGATTTTTGGGATGGATGAGGTAGCACATATTCCAGGCTCCATTGTTCTCATCATCGCTCAGACTCTTCAATTTAGGATGAGCACTATTCTTGATTTTGCCACTTTTCTTGCACAAGAAATTCACAATGGTTTGGTGGGGATAGCACAAGGGAAAGTAAACAAACCATTTTATTGGTATTAATTGCTCATGCATGTATGTCTATATAAGGGAGTTACCTACTTCTCTAAGGGTATGGAGCCAAAAGTAACCAAGGATGGTGAGAGGAATCCAATTTAGCTATGGAGTATGGACATGACTTTAGAGGCTAGAGATTTCAACTTTGTGAGGTTTGATAGATATTTTGCATCAAAGCTTAGATTGCTCTTGAGAAGAGATAGCCCTAGGATTCCTCAATCACTACTAGAATTGGACAAACCGAAGGACCATGCAAAAGGGCTTTTGGGTAGTCATAACTGGGGGGGATATGATCCCATATAAATTTTCTATGGTACAATAATAAGAGTATATGGCTTTTTGTGGAAGCCTCATGTGCTACCATTCCATGTGCCTCTAAAGATAGGGATAGCAGAGTTATTATTGTAGATTGGGGCTATTGATGAAAGAGATTTGCCCAAGAAAGGTACTTTATTCTTGGTTGTAATTATAGCACTTGATTTTGTCTTTGTGAGAAAAGGATGGAAACATCTTAGTTTATTTTTTGATAGGTACAACAAGGCAGAGTCCCATGCAAGATTTATTGATCCAAAAGGGTTTTATGTTCTTTTAAGAGAAAGGACAAAACCTACCTACATGGTATAATAGGTATACTTTCCTAAGGATATTATCAGAAATGTTTTGTCTTTACAAGAACATGAATTAAGGAAAGAAAAATGGATAATGTTTAGTAAAAATTTAGAATTCGTCAATGCTTTTGACTCTAATTATGACCCTCTAAAAGATTAAAAAATATTGGGGAGCCAAAAATGTAAGCATTGATGAATAATTTTTCTACAATAATACAAACAATGAATGAGAAGAAAGCTACATATGCCAAGACCTATCCAAATAGGGTTGTAGGGGTACAGAGGAGGATAAATAGTAGAAACATAGTAGCTCTTGGTTAGTATGCTTTGCAAAAAAGGGCAGGTTACGTGATGGTGCAGACTATGCAACAGGCTCCCCTTAAGCAAAGACCAAGACTAGAACGTCCATCTATAGCCAGTGCCCCAAAGAGGTAAAAATTGGAGCAAGGATCTTCCTCCCATGTAGAAAAATACTCCCGAAGCCAAAGCCCAATCCAAATAGATGATGAAGCATATTTAAGGGAGTAGCTAAGATAGATTGGTGGAGAAGGGGATGTTATTGTTACTACCATAGACCTAGAGATTAGGGAACCACAAGAGCCTCTTGCACCCTCCTTGGACCTTACAGTTGCTGACTATCAAGGTAAAGAGATAGATCCAATAGTTTCCCAAGCTTCTGAGAGGTTTATAAATGATGAAAATATTTTTAAATCTAGGGCCTTTGCACAATTTTTGTGGAGATTAAATATAGTAAATTTTGAAAGAGCATGTGAAAAGATAAAAGCAGAGCAACTTGATAAACCAAACTCTATTATAAAGGAAGAGGTAAAATCTAATTTTTTGAATGATTTTTCCCAATTTACACATGATACTAGAAGGAAAATAGTTAAATAGTCATGGGTCCTAATTTTATCAAAGTGGGACATAGTTAATTCAATGGTTTTTGATTCAATAAGAAAAGAAAAGGATGTTCAATATAAACCTAAAGAAGAGGTGCTACAGGCCCATAGAGGAGTCAAATTCAATGATGACCACCAAGCCCTAGTGATTTGGTTAATTAAGAATAGGGACAAAAATAGAATGTAGGAAATCTCTACTGTAGAGCATATTGGTGAATTAACAGTATTTAGGGCTGGTGAGGTTGGCAGCAAGCAAATTTTTGGAATGGCTTCAAAAATGCTGAAATTTGGAAATGTGGTGTCTGGACAGGAAGAGGATAGGTTTTTACAACTCAATGCTAAATTTGAAGAAGTTTTGAAAGAATATGAGGAAAGGGGTATGCAGATACAGTCATTAGAAACCAAGTATCTCAAATGGAGAAGCAACTTGGGAAAAGAAAGGTTGGAGAGTCTAGTAGACCCAGAATTGCATACCCCCCATGACCACCCATTGAACCCTTTAAGTCAATTCCTATAATTGAGGTACCAAAAACCCTTGAAAGGCCTCAATTCTACACTGTAGAGGATTTTTAAGAGGAGAAGAATAAATTATATGCATTACATGTAGAATTGAGTAGTCAATATGAAGAGAAATTTGGGTAGGGTGTAATGTATTTAATGGATAGGATAGAATGGCCAACATTTTTTGATCAGTTAGTAAGGATTGTAGCCATTAGGGATGAATTAAGGAGAGATGAGGTTAGATTGAGATCTCTTGTACATAAGTGGATAGAAAGAAATAATTACATTACAACTATGTGCATATCTATCATCCAGTTGCCCTATCATCAAATAAAGAAATTTTTTGAATTATTAACTAAATTGTAAGGTTTTTAGGACAAACAAGATTCTTTTGAGAAAAGATTAACAATTTTTTTTTTCCAAGTATATTTTTGAAAATTTTGATTTATTTCCTAGTGCTTTAAAAACTATTGATAAGGTAAAGGAAAAGGAAGAATTGAAAAAAGAGTTCGATGAGATATTTTGTCAGAGGATGAATAGTGTCATAAATGAAATTTGCCACTTGTTATGGGTAATGACTTACAAGGAGTTGGTAAAAATATAGTTATCCTATACTGACATTAGGAAAGATCTTGTTGATATAGAGGCAATTGGAAATTCTTTAGTAATTGTACAAAGGGAGGTCCTAGATTTTGATTGGCCTGATGACACTACCTATAATGAATGGAAGGATAAATCCATGTGTATAGAGCAGATGGTAGAAGGTGATGAAGTAGAAGATGATGTTGAAGTAACTATTACCCTAAGAGTTGATGATGAAGATAAGGAGAATCCCTAGGTTAAATTAAGTTTTCAAGTAATTGGACATGACTCATCACTTTCAAGCTTTATAGCCACTTACTTCGAGGATTCAGAGTGATAAAAGAATTAGATCATAGTCTTCTTCTCATTCCAAGAGATGTAACAAAAAAGGAGCCCACCAGAAAAGTGTTATCTATATAAGTTTTATGTCGCACACAATTTTTTCCTTTTGTGATAGGTGTATGTAAATATCTCTTGTAAAGGACACTAATCAGTTCTCTACGCCTAAAGCTTGTTGCATCTCACATTATTTAAGTGATATTCTAGGGCTAGAGGAGGGTCCAATTTCTAATGCATTTTAGTATTACACTTAGGATGTTTTCGATCTAGTTTTTGAGCAACTTTATGATATGTCTTCTCTGCATATTTTCTAAGAATACATCAATATGGAATGGTCTTGGTGTCTCTTTCTAAATTCATTCTAAGTTACTACAATTGTATACAATTTTCAAAGAAATTAATACAAATTTTGATCTATCCCTGGATATCAGTTCTTTCTGAATTTTGTCTCCTTTATTGTTACTTGGTTATTTTGAGATTGTGTGAGTAAAGGTGGTGCAATTAAATGAAATTCATTTAGGTTGTATGTTAGTTCATTATTGCTATTAATTTAATGAATTAAGTAAAAGCTTTGATGAAGTTGATGAGATTACTGTGGTAATAGAAAGGATGTTTGTAAGGATGAATTCGAGTAAGAATTGCTGATAATATTTGTTGTAAGGCAAAAAATTAGATCCATAAAATTGTAGTAGAATTTGAATCCCAATGCAATAGGCATTGATCTAATTTATCTATTATGTAGATAGGTAGATCATAAATGAAAATCAAGTCTAAAATAAAAATAAACTTTATTTTCTTTTCTTGAAGATCTTCAAAGATGGTCAATACTTGTTTGTATGGAATGTTCTAGCATTAGTCAGCCCTATTTCTGAGAATACTTGCAAATCTATAGAAGAATTTATGACCAAATCTGCTATATGGGACATATTTTGTTTAAAATGTCAAAATTAGGTATGTGTTTGAGGATTGAAGATGAGGATCAGAATGAAACTAATATAGTTCTCATAAAATAGTAGTCAAATTGAATCATCCCCTAGGTATACCCATCCTGGTTTTGCAAAGCGTAAAGAGTAGAAAATCTTCCTTGCTTTTGTTGAAGTTGGTTCCAAATGGTTTGCACATGTAACTGTTAATAGGAATTGGCTGATCCTTAGGTTGTATGAGTAATATCAATTTGGTATTGAGCATTTTGTTGTTCAGTAGTATTAAAACACCAACAAAATGGTGACTCTATTGGGGAGTTGTACAACACATCTATGAAGAGTACTACAATTTCTTTGGTCTTATTGTGTACATGTGTGTTAGACCTTTAGCATTGCTCATGTTTGTAAGGGGTGTCTTCTAATGATAAACCTTGAGAATTTAAAAAGAGAAAAAAGAAAACCAAAAACCATGAAGATGCATTGACATATTCAGTCCTTCCAAGTGTCTTATCTATCAAGCAAGAGTTGTAGTTTTATCAAATTTTTATGATTGGTTTTATTATGTGTTCGTATATGATATATCATGTTTTGTCCTTTCCTTAAAGCCAAGAGATATTTTGTTGTTATTTTCTCCCTAAGAATAAGGTGGCAACTCAGTCAAGGTTTTGAAAGCTAGTGCTAATTTAATAAATAGTGAGTATGGTTGATAAAAGGAAAAACACAAGAGCTTACACAAGACCTAATCCTGATATACCCATGTTTACTAACTTACCTCAGGGTGGTAGGAAGAATTTGAATAGAAAGAAGGTAGACCCAAAACCTACTTGGAGGCCAAGAGGTAGTATATCAATTAATTCTTAATGCCAGCTAATGGTAGGGAGAGAGTCTCCTTCACTCAGCTCTAAATCAGTAACCACAAGACTCCTAGGAGGAATATTTAGTACCCCATTACAAAATAAAAAAACATACCATGATAAGAATATGTCACCAATAGGGAATAGGTCCCCTAGACTAGATCTGATAGCGAAAATGAATCATAGGTTAGGACTCAAAAGTTCATTTGGAGATCCCCTTAATCCTAGAGAAATCCCACATGTGGAACCCAATCTTATAGATCAAGATGACCCTACTAATTTAGAAGCTACTTCTATAGATCCTAAAGAATTGCAATCAGAGATGTGATTTTTGAAGAAATGGGTTGCTAAGGAAGAAGCTATGCATATCTATCTAGAGAAAGAAAATGAGCAAGCTACCCTAGATGCCATTGTTGAAATAGATAATCTGCTTAGAAGGATGGTCACTTTAAAAGAACAAAATAAGAAGCTAACAGAGAGGACCTTAGTCCTTCATGTTGATGTATTTGGAGATGTAGACACTCTAAAATCTAAGGTTCTAAAAAAAAGAAAAACTCCTAAGCTAGAAACAAGAACCTATCATCACTCAAGTTCAAGCTTATAGGCCTATTCAAATGGACCCTATAGAACCTACTATGAAAATTACTGATAAGGGTAAAGGTAAAGCCCTAGGAATCTAAATGAATGAACCACAAGCTTTACCAAGCAAAACCATAAATCCTCCCATGTCAAAATTGGATCTAGATTTGGAAAATACTAGGAAGGAGAAAGAAGATCTTGCAAAAGAACTTGAAAAGGTTGAGAATGAAGCCCAAGCCACAAAAACTAGGAGAAAAATCTAATTCGTAAAGTCAAATTTTGCATTGGCTTCATGGCCAAATTGTTCTCTCCCAGCTGCAACTCTTGTTTTGATTTCTGGTCCATTAATCTCAATTTAGAGAATATCTCAAATGGCTCCAACCTTATCATCCACTATTAATACAAAAATTTCTCTAGGTCAACCTCAATAATCTTAGAATATTGTTCGTAATCAAGCCAATACAGCAAGCAGCTAAAATGTTGCTGGTTTTTAGAAGAAACCTATCTACATGGAAAAATATAGACAAATTTCATTTGTAGGTATTCCTAGTGCCCCACACCCTATATCTTTTGACTTGAGAGACAAAGTTGTCAAGTTCTCTGGGAATAATGTTGTTACTAGTGAAGAGCATTTAAGAGTTTTTATAGACATGCTAAATGATTTTGAGGTTGAACATGAGGATGTAGTGATGAATTTATTTATTCATTCTTTGACTAAGGATGCAAGAGATTTTTTTAGAAGACTACCTAATGACAACATTAATTCATGGAGTGATTTGGAAAGTCTATTCAAAGAACAATACAAAGATAATACAAGTGTTGTATTTATGTTGGATGATTTTAATAACATTAAGAAAAACCCTAATGAATCCACCTTTGATTTCAATGTAAGATTCTAAAAGGGTATGTACAAATTGTTCAAAGTTATGAGCTTGAATGAGGATGATTGTCTTACAATTTATTTTAATTCTTTTGATAGCAAAATGGCTTACCAATTAAGGGATGAAGATCCAAAAACTTTGAGAGATGCTTATAAGATTGCAATGAATATTCAAAACAATAGGAAGGCATCTAGCAAGCTAGGTAGGAGAGATGATCCAAAGTTTTTTAATGCTAAAACTAATAACAAAATAGAGGCTAATAAAGCCCCTATAGGAAAGAAGTCTAAAGAACCTACAATAGACTAGGTATTGGACTTGTTGAAAAAGATGAACCCAACTAATTTCAATACATATAAGCCAAATGTTGATGAGAAAGCCCCTATCAATAATAGCAATTTCAATAGACAACCTAGAGTGTAGAAATATCCCTATACTACTCAATGGAAGGATGGTAAGCCAATTCCTAACCAGACCCAAAATGTGAAAGAAAAAGGTACACCAAATCTTTTACAAAAAATCTTTGTTAATATGAGTGATGATGTACCATGGTGTATTATGTGTCATTAACCTCACTCCTTAGAATATTGTGTTGTTGCTCAGTCCTTTACTTCAGACCATAATGCACAAAATGAGGAGGAAGAAGAAGAAAAAGGCCATCATGATGTAAATTGTAATGTGGCGAGCATGTGAAATGAGGATTTGGATTTTGATTTGGAAGAAACAAAAGGTGATCTTGAAGACAAGAAAATTTCTTATCAGTTACATCATCAACAATTGTTTTTAGAAAATGAAGCGTATGATGAAGATCAAATATGTGTTACATCTTCTAAAGTTAGTCATGTGAACTTGAGAATGCCTTCTAAAGAGAAAATTAATAGGATTACTATAGAGATGATTTCCCAAGTACATAGTAATTATAGTTTGAGAAACTGAATAGTTAACAATGATGTTGGGAAGCTTTATATTATATTTATAAAGGATATTACTCATAAGATGAAAGATGAAGATAAGAAGGCTAATGTAGACACAACTAAGATTAAAAAAATCAAAACCAAGAAGTGGGAACCCAAGAAGAAAATCCAATTTCAAACAAATGAGATAGCAAAAGCAATTATGCATGAAAAGGGATCAAGACCTGATATTATCAAGTAAACAATGGTTCTTGCTATTCAAAAGGCTCTTACTCCAAGAATGAATGTGAAACCCACTATATCTGATCCTATTGGCATGATATCCATGTCATCACAAATTACTATGAAAGTACCCTTGTTTGAATTGTTTAGAATTGAAGATCATAAGAGCAAAGCTTTGTCATGGTTGGGAGGGATAGGAAATAATACCAACAATGTAGAGAAAAATGCTATTCAATAGACACCCTTAGTAATAGAAGATAGTGGTATCATGTCCTAAATTCCACAAATGTTCTTGGATGATTAGTTAGTAGCATACATAGAAGATATTGACCCATTTTTTCTCAGTTTAATAATAAAAGGAAAGACCATAAAAAATTGCATGATAGATTCAAGAGCTTCTAACACCATCATGCCTTTCAAAGTAATGGAAGCCTTAGGATTGAGAGTAGACACTAAACAAGGAAAATGTAGAGGTATGGATGCTAGAGAAGTCCTAGTCATAGGTACTATAAATTCTTTACCATTTAAGGTAGTTGCATATCCTGAGGTAGAATTGACCATGGCAGTCCTTGTAGTTGATATTCCTCCACACTATGAAATGTAGCTTTCTAGAAAGTGGAGTGCTGCTATGGGAGGTAGCCTACAATGTGACTTAACTTATGAAACTTTCCACATAGGTGACAAGGCTATTAAAGTAGATAGAGAGCCAAGGGTTAGTCATATCTTGGGTGAAGAAATTGACAAAGATGTTACTTGTTTTTTAGATATTGGTGTGAATGCATTCAAAGTTGAATTAATTATCCAAGAAGTTGAGAAATTACCTATTGTTATTGAACATGAAGTTGAGTGTTGTATGGAATCGCCAATATTATGGACAATGTTCTTTGATGGGGCTAGTTCCAAAGAAGGTGTAGGGGTAGGGATAGTTTTTGTTTCTCCACAGAAAAACACTTTCAGATATTCCTTTACCTTGATTTTTTCATGCACTAGTAATATTGCTAAGTATGAAGCCTTGTTTTTAGGGTTGAAAGTTGCAAGTTATAGGTGATTTTGAACTAATTATCTCATAGATAAGGGGAACATATGCTTCTAAGAACAAAAGGTTAAAATAGTATAGAAATTTTGTTTGGGATCATATTGAATTCTTTGATGCATTTGTTATATCATGGAGAGATAGAACTTAGAATAAGATGGCTGACTTATTAGAAAATGTAGCAATTAAACCATAGGAGATATCATTTGTAGGAATCTCACAGATTGAAGTCTAGAATAGACCCTCAATACCTGATAATATTCAACATTGGCAAGTGTTTGAAGATGACAAAGACATTGTCAATTTCTTGTTAAATGAAGATAAGTACCATGGTCAAGAGTTGGACTATAGTGATTTGGTTGAAACCATAGATGGTAAGGAAACAATCTTTTGCCAAGAGGTCATATAATTAAAGATTAATAAAGTACCTAAAGGTCTAGTTATTTTGGAGAACATGTTTGATAACCAAGATAAGGCAAGGCTCAGGGCTAAAGATTGTGAACCTCAAGGGCTAGAAGAGATAAACCTAGGTACAAATGAGGCTCCAAAGAAAGTTTATATTGGTCAAAATTTATCAGCTAAAATTGGGGAGCCTTTGATTGACCTATTGAGAAAGTATAGACATGTTTTTGCATGCTCATATGATGACCTAAAATTTTATAGAGAAGATCTCTTTGAACATGTCATATCACTAAAGGAAAATGTAAAACCTTTTAGGCAAAAATAGAGACCAATTAATCCCACCCTATCTCCTAAAAGGCAAGAGGAATTAATGAATTTAAGGGATGGGGGAATAATTAAACCTATTAGACATTCCACTTGGGTTTCAAATTTAGTACCTATTAGGAAAAAGAATGGAGATATTAGACTATGTGTGGATTTTAGAAATTTGAACATTGCTTCCTAAAAAGATAATTATGGATTTCCAAACATTTAAGCTATGTTATACCAAGTAACTAGGTCTAAACTCATGTCTATGATGGATGGATTCTCAAGATATAACTAGGTCCTAGTAAAAGAAGAAGAGTAGTTTAAGACATCATTTACAACTCCCTGGGGAACCAATGTATATGTGAGGATGCCTTTTCAATTGATTAATGTTGGTGCCACTTTTCAAAGAGCCATGGATGTGGCTTTCCATGAGTACATAAATAATTTTATGGTTGTGTACCAAGATGACCTCACAAATTATTCTAAAAAGGATAAAGACCATTGTAGGCACTTGGAGAAGATATTTATCAAAGCCTTGGAATATGGAGTATCATTAAACCCTAAGAAATGTACATTTGGGGTAATTGAAGGGAAGTTATTGTGACATATAGTATCAAAGGATGTAGTAAAGATATATCCTGAAAGAGTTTCAGCCATTGATAAAGTTCCTAAGCTAAAAAATGTGAAAGGAATCCAACCTTCCTTTGGGCAAGTTAACTTCCTAAGGAGATTTGTTACAAACTTTGCTAAGAAAAGTAGACCTATTTCTAAAATGCTCAAGAAAGGGGCTACTATTAATTGGGATGGTGAACCTTCACATGCATTTCAAGATATTAAAACTACTATAAAAAATGCTCTAGTCCTAAGAACCCCTGACTACACTAAGCCAATGCACATATTTTCTTTTGCATCTTTCCACACTGTAGCTGCAATTTTTTTGCGAAGAATGAGGAAGAATGTGAACAACCCATTGCTTTCTTTAGTAAGTCATTGCAGGCTACTAAATTAAAATATGAGATAAATGAGAAAATAGTATATGCTTTAGTAAAGGTTGTTAAGGTATTTAGATGCTACTTGATAGGTGATATTTTCATTGCATTTGTGCCCAGTGTTGTTGTAAAGGACATTTTTTCTCAACAAGAAGTATAAGGAAGAAGGTGTAGGTGGATCAACAGGACCTAAGAGTTTAACATTGAGATATAGATAACAAAACTAGTAAGAGGTCAAGGTTTAGCTAAACTCATGGCTCAATCCAATTTGGATGCTAATTAGATAAATATGGTAATAGATGATGTGAGATCTGATTTATGTGACATGGATCACTGTGAGTGGTATGCTAATGTTATCCACTATTTACAACAGATGGAAGCTCCACCTCATTTGACTGAAAATGAGAAGAGGAGCACTAAATTACAAGCCATCAAGTACATAATTATCAAAAGTAATTTGTGGTGGAGAAATTTCGAGGGACTATTACTAAAATATGTTGATCAAGAAAAGGCTAAAGAAGTCCTGAGTGAAATGCATGTTGGAGTGTGTGGGGGACATTATATGGCCAAAACCATTGCACACAAGGTAATGAGAGATGGATTTAATGGCCATCCCTTTTTAAAGATGCTCATATCAAGGTTAGGAAATGTGATGCATGTCAAAGGTTTGCTAGAAAACTAAAATTCTTAGGTAATACTCCATTAAGGCCAGTTGAGGTTCAAGCACCATTTCAACAATGGGGTATGGATTTCATAAGTGAGATCTCTCCTAAATCTAGCACTGGCTATTCTTGAATTTTAGTTGCTACTGATTATTTCACAAAGTGGGTAGAAGCCATCCCTACAAGAAATGAAACTAGTAAAGTTGTCAACAATTTTTTGCTGAATAACATTATTTCCAAGTTTGGTTACCCCTAGATAATTGTAACAGATAATGAAATGTGCTTTAGGTATGAGGAATTTTCATAAAATTTTGTGACAAATATGGAATTACCAAATCTACATCCTCCCCATATCATCCAAAGGAAATGGACAAGCTGAATCCACAAATAAAATCTTGTTAAAAGTCATTAAGAGGACCTTGGATGATAATAAGAAGGCATGGGATTCCAAGTTTCAGCTAGTAATATGGGCTGATAGGATGACTATAAAGGAAGCCATTGGAGTAGCCCCATTTGACATGGTAAATGAAATTCAAGCAAGGATGCCTTAGAATAACCTTTAAATGAGCCTATGTAACTATATTCAAATGTATGATGAAGATATCACTAATGACATGCAAGAAAGGATGGATGAGCTGTCAGGATTAGCAGAAACTAGGAGAGAAGCATCCCTCAAGAACCAAAATTTGTAATTATAGTTTAAGATATTACATCACAAAAGGACAATAAGAAAAAAATTGAAGATGGAGATTTAGTCCTCATGTGGAATGCTAGAATTGAAGATAAAGGAAAACATGGCAATTTTGATCCTATATGGTTAGGTCCATATTTGATTGAAAGTACATGGGGAGAAGACTCAGATATTCTCAAAGATTTGTTAGATAATATTTTGGAACTACTAGTTCATGGACAATTCTTAAAGAGGTATTTCTGCTAAAATACTTGTTTTCCATAAACAGTAGTTTAGCACTTTTCTGTACATTCTTGTAAATCCTTTGGTTTGTGTATAGTTTCTTGTATATTTTCACTTTCCTATAGTTGTTTCTCTCTCAAAGTTGTCAGTTTTAAGAGATCCTTGTTTTGTGGTATGCTTCTCCAAAAAATTATGAGCCCTCATTTAAATTTAGAGAATTCAATGTCCCTAGATAGAGCCATTGTTGGCTTCATTTTTCACCATTCCTATTTTTGTGCATTTTAGCAGTGAAATACCCTAACTATATGAGTTAAAATTTTGAAATTAGGTCAAACCCTAGGTAAAATTGATTAAAAACCCTAGTTCTTTATATTATTTTAACCTAGCTTTTAAAAAACTTTTGAAATTTTTTTCAAAATGAATATTAGGCAGAACGTTTTACCCTAAGTTTTAAAAATTGTGCAAGGATGACTTAATAAATTTTGGTTAAACCTTTTATATTCTTGTTTTTATTATAGTTATTATGAATGTTCCACTTGAAAGACTATACTGCAGTATGATTTAGACCCACCATTTATCTTGGTCAAATTGACAAAGGGTGCTTCCTCAAATCATTGAAATAGAAGGTTTTTAACTATTATAGGCAAGCGTCTTTTTTCCATGTAGCCCTTGCTTGTGTTAGAATATCAGTGCACCACAAATATTATGACTTGTCAGAGTTGGTCAAAACCTTTTTGCAAAACTATCAATACCATTAGTGCACATTCTAAAATTCCCACAATATCATTGGTTGATCTTTTAAGTGAAGGTATTATTTTATGCTCAAGATTTATGCACCATTGATCTTGTTTAGATCAAAGGCCAGCACTTGCCCACAATAAGAAAATGCATGAGAATTAAGAAATGTGGGGAAGTGCAAACAAGACATGTAGCACGACATTACATCATGGCCCTACCCTTTTAGAAGGTAATAATGACATATCCTCCATGGAAACTGTTAGGTGAAGTGGATTTAAAGCAAAGTGTCTCATTGGTCATCCAATCAACTTGATGTGGTCAGTGTGCAAGATTTTAATCATTGATCTATGTAACATCTATGGTTAGTGCATGCCTGCATTACAAAGTTGCATGAATATTAAGTAATGCGAGGAAGGGAAAATTTGATGTGTGGTGAAGATAGGACCAATTGAATAGGGTATTGTATTGAGTTGTGCCAAGCTATAAAAAGAGATGCTGATTTGTACTCCTAGTTGGGCCACTCAAATGGGTTGTTTGCTAAAGATGCATTGAACATTCATGATTATAGGTCTTTTAAAGATGAGCAGCTAGCACTTACCCACAATAAGAAACTATTGGACATTTAAATAATGTGGGTAAGTGCCTTTGCACCATGTGGCCAAGTGGGACCAAATTTTGGGGAGATTGTTGAGTCATGCCATGCTATAAGTTCATAAAGTTACAAGTGCATTCATTGGTTGAATATGACATGTGTGCCTAGTTGGAAGTGATGATATCATGGGTGCAGAATCTCTAATAGTTAATATGATAGTTGGACTTATCTGAGCATGAGGGTTAAAAGGTATTATTTTATTGGTCAAATTGGGTGATGGGACCATAACAGACAATGATTTAGACCCATCATTGATCTTGGTCAGATCGACAAAGGGTGCTTGCTCACATAAGGAACTTGAAAAAAATTTAAACAATGTGAGTAAGTCCCATGTAGGCATGTGTCTAGGGTGAGGTCAACACCTCTATCTCAGAATGTCAAAAAGGTTTAAGTTGTGCTATCATTGATATGGAGGAAGATTGACGATAAGTGCATCCCCACATTTTCAAAATGCAAGAAAGATAAGCAATGTAGGGAAGCACCTAATCAACACGTGCCCATTTTTTTAAGGTCATAAAGCTTGTTTCTTTTTTGAATTAAAGCTATTTGATCTGATGAAATCAATGGATAAATAGAAATATAATTGCAACTTGAGAATAATGGCTACTAGAAGTTAATATGGTTCATAATTCATTCATGTGATTTCAATGCCCAAATATAATTCATGATCTCACCATTATTGAACCACCAAAGTACAAAAAGTTATCAAAGCATAAAGAAATTGTAGAGCTAGGGCAAAAAAATTCTACTTGGTGATTCTATAAATTGTAGTGAAAATCATACAGAGGAGAAGCACAAATTTATTGGGTAAGTACTCTGCAACTTTTGAAAATCAAGAATTTGGTGTCGAGAAATTTTAAAAACTTTAAAAATGCCTCCACAAAAGGAGTTCTCTAGAAAAATTGATTACCTAAAGAGGGTTTTGCATGATGATTTCCTTGAAAAATTTCCACTATCTGTGAATGAAATTACTAAGGGGAGAGAGCTGATTCCTAAGAACCCTAGGGTAGTTGTAGCTGAGCATTTCTATGATAGGGCTAACTAGGTAAGAGACACCCAAGTCTCTATGGGAGGATTAGAATTATTTTAGAAATGGTTTTCAGAATGAAAACTAGATACTCCTATGAGCAATGTCTAGGAATTTGACATTGGGAAATTAATAGTCCCTACAATTTTCTTTGATAGTGATCTACTAAGTGATCTAGCTAAGAAGTATGATCCTATTACAAGATGGGTAAAGAACCATGTTGGAGTAAATCTTTTTACAGTTTTCCTTGAATTGATTAGTGAAGTTTTCAATTTAAATCCAAACCATGTTGTGCATGAGAAAATCCATATAGATGACCTTTAGGCAAGGAATGATGCATATAGAATATATTTAAGGACAAGGCCAATACAAGAACATTCTGCCAAAATTGGTACTTTGTTTGTGATTACTACCAGCACCCTAGAGCCATTAATGAGGAGACATTTCAATCTTAAGGCTCAAGCATTATATATTTCTCTCTATAAGATTTTTGGGATGGATGGAGCAAAACATATCCCAAGTTCCATTGTTCTCATCATGGCTCAAACTCTTCAATATGGGATGAGCACTATTCTTGATTTTTCCACTTTTCTTGCATGAGAAATTTGCAATGGTTTAGTGGGGATAGCACAAGGGAAAGTAAACAAACCATTCTATTGGTATTCATTGCTCATGCATGTATGTCTATATAAGGGAGTTACCTACTTCTCCAAGGCTATGGAGCTAGAAGTAACCAAGGATGGTGAGAGGAGTCCAATTTAGCTATGGAGTGTGCACATGACTTTAGAGGCTAGATATGCGAGCTTTGTGAGGTTTGATAGATATTTTGCATCCAAGCTTATATTTCTCTTGAGAAGAGATAGCCCTAGGATTCTTCAATCATTGCAAGAATTGGTCAGACCCAAGGACCATGCAAAAGGGCTTTTGGTTAGTCATAATTGGGGGGATATAATGCCATATAATGTTTCTACATTAATAAGAGTATATGGCTTTTTGGGGAAGCCTCATGTGCTACCATTCCATGTGCCTCTCAAGATAGGGATAGCAGAGTTATTATGACAAATTGGAACCATTGATGAAAGAGATTTTCCCAAGAAAGGTACTTTCTTCCCGATTGTTACTGTAGCACATTAGTTTGTCTTTATGAGAAAAGGATGGAAACACCTTAGTTTATTTATGGATAGGTACAACATGGCAGAGTCCAATGTAAGATTTATTGATCTAGAAAGGCTCTATGATCTTTTAAGAGAAAGGACAAAAGCTTCCTATATGGTACAATAGGTATACTTTCCTGAGGATATTATCAGAAACATTTTCTCTTTATAGGAACATGAATTAAGGAAAGAAAAATGGATAGTGTTTAGTAAAACTTTATAATTCATCAATGTGTTTGACTCTAATTATGACCCTCTGAAAGATAAAAAAATATTGGGGAGCCAAAATAAAAGCATTGATGAATAATTTTTCTATAATAGTACTAACAATGAATGAGAAGAAGGCTACATATGCCAAGAGCTATCCATACAAGGTTGTAGAGGTACAAAGGAGGATAAATAGTAGAAACATAGTAGCTCCTAGTTAGTATACTTTGTAGAAAAGGGCAGGTTATGTGATGTTGCAAAAGACAAAGACCACAAAGTCCATCTATGGCCAGTACCCTAAAGAGGAAGAAATTGGAGCAAGGGTCTTCCTCCCATTTAGAACAATACACCCCAAGCTAAACCCCAATTCAAATAGATGATGAAGCATCTTTAAGGGAGAAACTAAGATAGATTGGTGGAGAAGGGGATGTTATCATTACTACCACAGACTTGCAGATTGGGGAAACACATCAAGACTGGACCTTGATTTCACAAATCTAAGAAAAATCAAGATTGGAACACACATGGTATCATAATAGTGAGTAATTTTTTCTCCAAAATTGGAACAAACTAGTTTCACAATGACAATTGGAACCCCTAATGAAAGAGAGAAAGATAAATATATAGGATGAAAGAATTTAATCCTAACCTAGAAAATATTTTCATTTCACAAAAGATTTGATTCTTCAATCATGACTCCAACTTCAATCTCAAAATTCAACCCAACTAGAAAAACAAGTATCCATCATAACTAAAACTTGGAGCCAAATTATACCAGATTGGCACAATATTCTCAAGATTAACTCAATAGACCTTTTACCATGTGCTTTTTACCATGCTTGTAACTACATTTTCAATTTTTTCCCATTTCACTGAGAAGGCCCAAATTTTACATTTTTTCTTATAACTTGAACTAGTGACTCTTGTGAAAAAACAAACTCCATAATCAAAAAGTTCATCTTCTCCTAGTTTTAGTGATATTTAATATTCCTATGTTCGCTTATTAGGAACTCCTAGAATGTCATTTTGAAAAATGAACTCCTTTGCTATAAATCTCTAGTCTGTAACTTATTTTTCAAAAATTTAAAATATTCCAAAGTTCATACTTTAGAATATAACCTTTTTAGATTTAAATTTTTTTTGAACATGCCCCTTTTTGAGAAAATAATTAAAAATATTTGATTTTCAATTTTATCTTACCAAGCATTCTTAGTCAACCTACTTTGACTAGGCTACCATGTGGTAGCACCTGATTGGTTGGATCATTGCATAGTCAACTGATATTGAGCATCACATAGCACCCTCTAATTGGCCCACTCGTTGCTACCACATGGCAACTCCTCATTGTACCATGAATCATCTAGTCAACACCCTGTCATTACTTTGACTAGGCTACCACATGGTAGC
Source organism: Cupressus sempervirens (assembly GCA_028749045.1). Lineage (NCBI taxonomy): Eukaryota > Viridiplantae > Streptophyta > Pinopsida > Cupressales > Cupressaceae > Cupressus > Cupressus sempervirens. The sequence goes on from CM053790.1 coordinate 494,160,969, forward strand.
ACCTGATTGGTTGGATCGTTACATAGTCAGCTGACATTGAGCATCACATGGCACCCTCTAATTGGCCTATTCATTACTGCCACATGGAAACTCCTCATTAGATCACAAATCATCTAGTCAACACCCTATCATTTCTCTATCATCACCTCACCTACACCTACCACATCACTTCCATGTGGCACATTATTATTGTTCCAATGTCACTCCTACCATGTCACCATGGAGGGGGCCCACTACTACCTGGGAGCTTAGCACTTCCCCAATTTTCTTAAACCTTGCACATCTCTGTGAAGTAGGGAAGTGACATGCCACCATGTGTCCATTGTAACACATGGCACTTGATTTCTATGCTTAGGCTAGGATATATGCTTTGACACTTGGAAAGTTTTCATTCATCTAGGCTCCATATTGATGTCATCACTCATCTAGCACATTGGCTCAAAATTATTGATTGGTCACATCCAACTAGTCATCCACGGTGGGCCCCTCCTCATGTGACTCTACCTTTTAAAATGCTGCCTCTTTAAGACACTATGTTTTGGAGTAGAAGTGTGTTTAAACATTAAGATTCATATCATTAGCCCAATGTGGGATTATTCCTTTGAAAACTTTGAACTCCCTCTCATGGCAGCTTCTTCCTAGCACTTCACAAGCCTTTTCATTTGCCTCAGGCTTTCTTCATAGCTATGCGTTTTACTGGCACCTTGATTTGAGTCCACATCAAAATTTTGTTAGTGATTTCTTGGAATGGAAAGTTATCTGGCCCATGTGTAGGTGTAGAGTTGATTTGAACTATTCTAGTTTCTATTACATTGCTCATCATCATTTCTTTGTTGAAGTTTCTTGTGAATATTCATCCCTATAGTCTAAAATTTCTCGCATTGCAGTGATGAATTCCTTCCTCAGTAGAGTTGATCCTAATAATGGGTAGCATAGGGCCAAGTGGCTCTTCCTGAGCAAGTCTCATGTGAGGTCTAATGTGGTCCACTAATAGAGGCCAGATAAGATTTCCCTCTCTCTTGTACTCCTAGTAAAATGTGGCTCCTTTTTGTTTGGCATTGTTGTGGGTCTCCAAATTCACTATTGCTTTGGATTTTTCCTCTTCTTTTCCTCAGGATGGGCATCATTTTGGCTGCCCTACTTCTCCAATGTCTTCCTTAGTTTATGTAAACTGCCTTCTAGGCACGCTACCTCTATGGTCTTTAATGTGGGCCTCTTTCTTTCCATGTGATGGATTCAATAATGCTACCTCTACTTCCTCTTCGACTTTTGGGAGTCCCCTGTAGGTTCCTACTTTGCTATGGCCTTTGCATCATTTGATGGAATTGTCAACACCATCCTCTTCACATTCATTTTCAGGGATATAGCTACTTGAGGCTTCAATATAAAGTATATGGTTGATCAATGACAACCACCCATGCCATGTTGAGACACCTATATGCTAGAGAATAGGCTTGATTTGAAGATGTGAGCATATCGAGTGTGAGCAATGATTACATCTATAGTAGTTGGAATTGCAAGAGCTAATCATTCAAAATATTTTGGACAAACATAGACGTCTCCTCTCCATATAGCATGGGGCTCCATTTTTTACATGGTTTCAGCCATTGTTATGGCTTCTTTCCTTTTTATGCAAGGCTCCTATTCAGAATTCTCTACCCAGATAGATTGAGCTTTAATACACAAAATATTAATAGCCAAAGAAGTGTGGGCTTGTCCTTCCACTTTTCTTTTCTTAAGTAGTGGACTTACTGTCAATACATCCATCATCAATATTCATGTGTAGACCACATACATTGATTGGTTCAATGAATTTTTGGGAAAATGAGGAGAAAATGGTAATGAAAGGATGAAGCCATGGATGTTAGATTAACTAAAGTCTATGTTTAAAACAATTGTCTCCAATTAATGCAGTTGCCTTCAATTTGGGTTTGTCCTTCTTCAATATGGGTCAATGTCCTTCTCCTTTCATTTATTTATGCCCCAAACTCAAATCTCCATGCTCCTGATTTAGTGCTCATCATGTTCTGCCCTACTAGAAAACCCACACTCTATGTCAAAGAAAAGAGGTATGTACCACCATTTCACTTCTTTACGTTATATGCAACTCTCTTCATCAAGCTCATTAGATGAGATATATTCCTCCTTACTACTATCAATATGAGAATGCTTATATTTCATAATTCTTATATTGGTAGTCATGATCCATAAGATTTATATGCTATTAGTGCACGAAATTCAACAAAACCCACATTTAATTCATCCCTAAGCTCTCAATTAGATATATGGCTTGGTTTCATGGTTTTCTCAATGAATTCTAGTATGAAAAATAATATTCAATTCAAAAAATCAAGACCCCATTTTTGTAATAAGTTTGTGGAGCCATTGTCATCATTAGTGATGGTGCTTCAAGCTACTCCAGTGTGTCAAATGTCATTATATCCTAGTTGCATAAAATTGCATGGATTAGATTGATCATTGAAATTTATGCTTTGATGCTCTCTAATGGAGACCACTTGGATGACATTCCATGGGCTTCTCCTTTTTAGAAATCAAACCAACCATCTCTTTGTTTAAAATGCTCTTACCCTCACATTTTTATTGAATCTGATGTAATTAGTCAGGCCCACAAAGTGGGTCTAACTAAAAAATATTCATTTTCATGTGATTGAATTTTCAAATTGATCCACTAAATATTTGAAATTGACTAAAAACTGTCCAATCATTTTTGGTTCAACTTTTAAAACTCAATTCACCTCTTTTTGCAGCTATGATTTTCTACTAATAGGGCCTGTTGACTGGCTTTAAAAACTTATCAATAAACCTAATCGGGATCTAAAATTAAGGATATTGATTCTATGCTCTACATACCCTTACCTTTCCAAATCTCATCTTATGAAGAATTCTCAATCAAACGATAGCAACTATTGAAGTTGACCTCTCAAAACTGTCTGCAAGAAAACAAATTAGAAAACTATAATTCAGATTCAGATTTGGCTCTGAAAATTGGGTAAACTGACACTTGGGGAGAAAAAAATTGGGGAATTAGTTTATTTTTATGAACAAAGTATAAATCTAGGATTGAGGCTCATGATGAATAAATGGACACAAATGGGAAGCGGTCAAAACAGGCTACTAAAAACTTGGAGATTGGAAAAACTAGCAGAAAAACATTTTCTGCAAATGGAATGGACTTGATAAAGTGTGTAGATGAATTTATCAAGATTTGAAAATCGGCACACTTAATGTATTTTTAAATTATAACATAGTGGCATAATCCATTCAATCTCACCTGTCATGGATCTTGAGATATTACATCACGAACAGGGGCACCAATCACTCTACATTTGTTGACACCAGCATAAAGTTATAAATTGCATTTGAAAACTAATCAAATGAATTTTTCATAAGCTTAAAGTTGACACATAGAAATTCTATGACCTCTAAAATACAATAAAAAAGGAATTATCTCATTTTGATCATTTGGGTCAAATTTATAACAAGTCAAATAGGGCCTCCCAAAATTTTGAACATTTTGCATCAAAATGACAATAATAAATGACCAACTTTGAGGGATTAAAACCCTAGTCAAACAGATTCAAAATGACTCAAAATCTAAAAAATAGACTCTATGGTATGGATTCTAAACACTACCAAAGTGGTGATTCATGAAATGTTATTGGGTGCGAGTATTCAATTGCAAACAAGGCCTTCTATCATTGTTTGACACTTAGGCAAAAATGTAGATTTAGACATTGCTCAAAATAGAACTTCACAAGATGGCTCAGAATGCCAATTTATCTTCATGGAGGACATAGATGTACTGAATTCAAGGTGTTAGAAACATTAAACACCTCTTAGGCCTTGAACGTACAATCGTGTACACATGCATTAAAAGTGCTTATAGGGCTTGATTTTTTCAATGGTACTCAAAATCAGGGCCTTGATTTGGAGTCCCAATAGGTTAGATGGTTAAGACCACTTGGATATGAGATCAATTTTGATGAAGCATAAGCATCAATAACTGTACTTCCAATAGAGGAAGTGAACAAAATAGAAAAAATTGAAATGGAGTCGAAAACTACCTCCACACTTAAATAGAAAGATAAACTAGTGAAAAAGCTAAAGGCCAAATTTGGTGAAGGTGCAGGTGAGAAAGAGAAGGAAGAAGATGAAGAGGAAGAACAAGAACAAACATAAGGACCTCTTACATTGACCCAAGGCATGGGAGAGGATAAGGAAGAAGAAGAAATAGAAGGTGCTAAGGGAGAGGAAGTCAAGGAAGCACCAGCACATGCCGAGTCAAAGAAGAGAAAAGCCAAGGTGCAACTTGTGACTAAGGAAAAGAAAATTACAAAGCCAAGCCTACTACTCCTACCACCAGAGCCAACATATGTGCATACACACAAAAGGCCAGAAACCACTCTTTGATATTCAAAATGTGTGTGAAAATGCTAGAAATAATGCAAATTTATTTGGTTTAAAGAATATTGATTTTGAAAAACTTGGAACAGAGGAGAGGAATCTAGTAGAAGAGGCAATGTATGTAATGATGTCTAAAATTAAGAACACTCCACTTGAATTTGATAACACTATACCAAAGGGCTTAGATGACATTGTTGAACAAAAGTGACATTATTATTTAAATTTGGAAAAACAAATTAGAGAAACAACACTAACCTAGGTAATGCCAAAATTAACAAAAGGGAAGATTGCGAAGGCAAACAAGAAATATGGAGGAAGGTTTGCACCAAAGTATAGAGCATTTGGAATTCTTCAAAATAACATTGAATATGTTGTAAAGAAATCCACAAAAATGTGGAAATTGATCTATGGATTAAACACTGTGACACAAAGAGAAGAGGACCCCTTTAAGGGTAAGAATGATGGCAAAGATGAGATGAAAAAGAAGATAGTAAGGAAGAAGGAAATATAGTTGAGGAGGAGACTGAAAACATAGATACTAGCACAACCACAACTGAATAGAAGCATGAGGAACAAAGTTTGCAAGACACATAAATTTCAAGTGCCAGTCCCCCTCATGACATAAGTGTAACTGTAGAGACCATAATTATCAAGGATGTTCTTGATGCATAAGCTTAGAACATCAATCCATTAACTATAGATGATTTGAAGAAGATTCTAGACCAATCTATAGTAAAAGCAAAATTATGTAATAATCCAATTTTGGTCTATGTAGAAGAACTTCAAAAGGTAGTAACAGAGGTTACAAGGGATAAGGTGAAACCACAAGAACCACCTTCTACCATCCCTTCAATTACTCAAGTACAACCTTTCACTGAAACAATACTAGATACATCTACTAAGGTTGATACTAATCTTAAAGTTGATACAGTTGAATAGAAATAGACTATAGAAGAAGAAAAAGGGACAACAATAAAGCAAACATGATGGATAGATTCATTTGTACCTGAAGCAAAAACACAAAGTGCAAGTCAAGCTATTGTCATAGATCAAGATAAGTCTAAAGAAGGTGAACAAACACCTAAGATAAAGGAGCAAGAAGCCATCCAAGCATTGGTAACTCTACCAACTTTTGGCACTTCTCATACAAAACTTCTTCAAAAGCTAAGCATGGAATCTATATCATTGCAGATCATAGTGCCAGGCTCAAGCTCTTCAAAAGCTAAAATGGTAATTCATTATGGTGATATCACTTTAGATGAAGAGATAATAATTCCTAAATTTGATTATGACACAATGATAATAGATCAAATAAGCATTTTACAACAAGCTTTAGAGAAGAAGAAGCATCAAGAAATGCTTAGGAAGGAATACAAGAAAAAGTAAGCACTGCAAGAAATTAAAGATAACTTTTTAGAGGCATTCAACTTGCCTACTCCTAAAGAAATAAAGCCACTATTATAGAAATTGTCAAACATAATGGAAAAGGTCAAAAATGAAGACATTGATACAAGTGGAAATTTTTTTGAGTGGTCAAAAAAGAAATTCTAGAGTAAGGTCAAAGAGAAGATATCTAGTGATATAATGCTGACTCAAGTTGCACTAGCAAAAAAGGTTGAGGATGTGAAGAAGGTACTTGAGAATATATTCTCATTATACACCAAATTTTGTGACCTTACACTCTTCACCCAAGAGCCTAGACATCATATTCTAAGCTTGGAGATAAATCTCAATATATCAAGTACAAGGTTACCTTAGAACCCAGCTCAGAGTGAGAAGCATTTTAATACATTGCTTCAAACACAAAGTCAACTAGTTGTGTTTACAGCTGAAGATGCTAACATAAGAACCAAATTGATAAATATATATGTGCCTCTCACCCCTCACACGAAAATACTATAGAAGGAATTAGGCTATGTAGAAACTTTGGTAAAGAAATACTCCAATCTTTCTACTCTAGATGGCCTAGTACACCTTGTTGTTGATCTTGCCATCCAACTCAACTCATTAGATGTTGCCTATGACAACTGGGATGCAACTCTAAAAATCATAATGTAGGTCCACAAATCATTTTTGGACAAACAAACTATTTATGTATAGCCCATTTGACATAAGTGTCAAAAAGGGGGAGAATACCCTATGGGAGAGACAACAAAAGAGACAACAAAAAGGATGAGAATATCTTATGTGGAAGAATTAAAAATGGGGGAGTTATATATTTTTTAGAAATACAATGCAAAGATAAAACTAGAACATAATAGAGCATTAAATAATATAAGTGCATTGAAGTCAAAGAGTATCAGTTAGCAAAGAAAAACCTACTTAGAATGGAGAGTAGATATATTAACTCAGGGGTAGTTACAAATTTTGAGATATGCAGGTTATTACAAACTTCTAAAATTTTTGAAGTTCTGTATATAAGCCAAGTCATGGATATGTTATACTCGAGAAAGATTAGATTGATTGTGTATATTCAAGTGTTTTTGACCCTCATGTCAAAGGGGGAGATTATTGATCTTGGATTGGTTTTGACAAGTAAGTGTCAACACAATTAAGACATTTAAGGGGGAGATTGTTGATCTCAAATTGGTTTTGACAAGTGAGTGTCAACACACTTAAGACATTTACTTAGTTCATTTTGAACTATTAATGCATGCCGAGTACATGTAAATATTAGACAATGTCAAGTTGCAATGAGTGTCAAGTCACTCATGTGTTGAGTCACTCAAGTGTTGAGTAGATAGACCATGCTGAGTGATTCAAATGTCGAGTAAACACAAGATGTCGAGCAATTTAGGTGTCAAGTTAGAATAGTGTATGTCAAGCATCAGAGACTACATATGCCAAGTAACATAAATTGGACTTATTTGTTTGTTATGGCACAAACAACTATGTAAACCATTTTCTAGCTAACCTAAGGATAGTTTTTGATCCATTAGAGATAAGGACAAATATATATGTAGATTCCCTATGTAAATTAGATGTAGCCAATCAAAAAATGAGAAGGTTGAAGTAGCAAAATGGATAAATCTCAGCCGTAGATTCATACCTAACGCTAAGCCACCTCAGTCTTCTTAAGGAGGATGAAGCCTTAAATTTTTAATAGAGTTGAAAGCATTGGAAAGGGGTGGATGGTAAAATTGGAGGAGTGAACAAGATAGTTTGCCGAGCATTCAAGGTGAATTAGTAGTAAGAGTAAATTGAAGAATCGGTTAAGTGAAGAACAAAGGATAGAGGATACAACATTGATACATCATATCATGAAGGATTAATCAGAGATTGAATAGAGGTGATCTATTATTAGGCAAGCAAGTGCCAACCACAAGATCTATTATGAGACATTTTGATAGGTGATTTTTAGTTAAATCACGTAGCCCAAGTAGTCCTAATATGCTTTACCAAATCCTTCAATAGGGTGGCATTCCAAGTGAATGACCTAAAGTCCTTTAACAAGGCACACTTCTAACAGGTTGTTGAAATCTTCTAACAAGGTGGGACTTAATAGTGTTTTTAAGCCTTTAACAAGGAAGGCCTTTCATAGGAAAAATCATGATTCATGGTCAAACCATTGTAACCTTAATTGGATACACTTTATTGGATTAGTAGTGAAGATTTGTGGGTGTCATCCCCACCCCAATTTTACCTTCTCATTTGGAGGGTTTCTAGGTAGTCATATCTGGCATTAAGTTTGTGTGTCTATTTGATTACATATTTACATGATTGATGCATCTGTTTTATATATTATTTCAGTTTATTATGCATGCGATGTATGAAAGGTGAAATTTTTATGGGTCCTAGTATAAAGTCATGATTCATCCCCCCTCCCATAAGTTTACCTTTCCCTCTTTTAATTCCAACATTCTATCACATGTCTTCTGAAATTTTATAATTAAAATCAATCATACATTCATGGAGTACCCTTTTGATAGTTGTCAGTTTCTATAAAAGTGACACATGATCACTTTTGTCCTCAAAATATTTGCAAAGTCCTACTCCTAACCCATCTCGATTAGTCATGGAGTTATGAGGTAAACCCCTATACTATTGCAATGTTTTTCCCTTTAAGGATGAAGCTAGAAGCCTAACAAGAACATCATTTTTAGTGATACCATCTATATTGAAGACATTTTATATTTCTTGGATATGTCCTATAGGAGAAATGGAAATTTCAATAGTAAAATCAATTATACTTTTAAGAGCTGACATTGGAATATCATGTCTCTAAGCCAATAGGAGAGGACTCTCACCATTAATGGTGGAAAATGCATGTGCTCTATGTTGAGTCATATGAAATAATGATCTATTCAAATGAAAGTATGGCACTTTATGTTGTGACCTATCAATAGGGGGAGTGGAAAGAGATCTTGCACGTGTATGTGCTACTCCTGCACTCCTAACTAGTGATAGGTATAATATACTTCTTTTTCTTGTATGATTTGAAAGTGAAATCTCATTGTATTGAAAATTACCTCTAGAAGATGCTCTTTCATGAGCCTTGGTTATTTATCACAACAAATTTGGTCTAGAAACCACAATGTAGAGGTGGAGTTTCCGAGTATTTGGAGATGAGCCTCTTGAAGGCCTCAAGTATTGAGAGTAGCATTATCTTCTTATATTGTGTTTGAAGTTCTCTTCTTATTGATAGTAGTGAGATTAAAATTCTTCAATATTTTAGTCCTATTAGGCATGCCAAAAACTATTATCACAAAGCTTACACCCTTGCCTAAAGTTTTTACCTAAAGGCAACCTTGTGGAATATGGAAACAATCTCCAAGTTGTGGGAACTGAATTGTGAGATTGAGTCTTCAGAAAAGGTCAGATTCCTTACTATTAGGGTTCACCTAACTACTCTTTGTGAGTAAATGTGAGGAGGAATGCATGAAAACAAAATTTCCTAGCCTATTCTAAAGGAAGTGATACACTAAAATAGTTTTTTCAGTCATATCTCTACTTAAGAATGCAATATTCATCAATATAATCTCAGAAGATACTAATTCAATATTTATTTTGACTCAAAAACCACATGTAGATTAGAAGCCAAGTTAATATAATGAGGAAGGGACTTTAATCCATAACATTCAAAGGGGAAATAGTAGATACTTGTATGTAAATTGAAGAATGAAAACAAACACATCAAAAAAGGTAAGAAGGTTTTACACTTATACAAATTGAGAATAAGGAACAATAGAGATTACATTCATTCATAGTAAAAAGGGAATTATAGTAGCATAATAAGATACTCCTGCTAGAGAATTAGAAAAAAATGGCAGACCCTAAGAAGGGTTACAAAACCTACTTTTATAGTTCAAGCATAACTCAAATAAATTCAATTGGAAGTCACATTCAACCACTGCATTAATTTTTGTGGAGAAAAATTACTACAAATTTGGGAAGGAATCTAATTATGGTACACATCTAGATGTCAAAAATCATTCTATTTACCAAACATAACATTGAGAAGATAGAAATAGCAACCATACACCATAACTAGGTAGATAGATAACCAAGTAGTGAAGGGAATGTCCTTTTCATTTATCAAGCATTGAGATCAATGAAAGTGGTTGTGAATGATCAATAAGATCAAATTTTATATTAAAAGACTATCTTTCTTCATTATCAACATGCCAAGTCATCCTTGTCATCAGTCAATTAGAGTCAACCCTCAAGATCTTCTAGGTGGACCAATCATGTTCTATTCTTTTTGCCACCTAACCATTCAAACTTATGTTGATCCATGTCTTACCCTAGTCACATATTCACCAAATTTTTACCTTTATTAACTATTTACCTTATGAAACTACAAAATTAGTCAAACTAACTATTGTCATTGCTTCATAGGTTGTGTCCAACATTCCTTACTAGCTAGTGTGACCTGATGACTGCATCATTCTAAGCCTTTGCATTGTCCCTAGTGTTTTCTTAGCTAACATGAAATGTCAACAACCATCAAACCATTTGGACCTAACCAAAAACATATCATTCATGTCATTATGGTTTGAACCTTAATGAACATGAAATGCTTGTGACTTTTTGAATATGATCTTAATCACCACCACTAACTTATTACTCTCTACTTAGGCCCATTGAGACACTTATCCACCTATCATTATGTCACCATGGATAATGATCTCACATCTTTGGTTAGTGACATAATGGAAATTCTTGATCTACATTCACTCTAATGGTCTTTTAGACGTATTGACCCCTATGAGCACCTCGACAAATGAAAACAATGGCCTATGCCAAATTGTCTAACATTCTTTCTTTTGCCTATAACCCATAATAGTAATAGGACCCACACATTCACGTGTCACATCATCACTATCTTGCTATGCGTTTCCAACATACATTTTTCCTTAGTGACATTGTGACAATCATTGATCAATCTCCAATCTAACAATGGACAAGGTACTACAAGAGCTGGTCCACTTTCATAAAGAAAAAGCAAAACCTCGCTAGTTGTGCTTTGTCTAAAAACTCCAATACTCACAAAGAAGGAAGGCCCACTCAAGATACATGGCATGCTATCGCTATATCACTATGACTTTTGATTGTGCATTTTTCATAGAAATATAACTATAGCCATAGATCAAATTGGATCAATGATCCACCTTTCTGCTTCTTAATTACTATAGTAATTACTATAGATGACTAAAGAGAAAAGGCCCCACATAGATGTGTGTCATATTGTTGCTATGTTATTATAACTTTTGGTCATACAATTTTTGGCAATGAAAAAGTGACGGTTGTAGATCTTGGAAGATCGAATAGATTAGGAGATGTGGGTCCATAAGTTTTTTTAATACATGACCACTTAAAAGCTTAGGAAATAAACTATAACCTAAGGTTTTAAATGTATTTTATAACTCTAGGCAATTTGAATACTTGAATAGATATGACCATTGGGCATATTTGACAAACAAAACCTAATTTTTTGGTGGGTCAATAAATATGACTAACATTAACCTTTTTGGTGGGTTGCAACTTAGCATGGCTTTATTTCATCAACTATCATGATTGGATGAACATTTTTCATTAACAATGATCATGATTTCTCAACATTAAACTCAACTTCCTTTTCTGACCCGTGACCATGCAATGACTAATTTGATGTTAACTATTACTATAGTCTCTAGTTTACAACATAACACTTCTTGAATGTCATCTAGCCTATCATCATGTGATGATTGGTTCTCATAGCTTTGTATCTTTAATTATAGGTTACTTTAAAAATCATGTGAAAATGTGATTGCTTCCTTTCTCTTAGTTGTGACCTTAAACTGGTGTTTTCATTAATCATCGATGATCATACAATAACTATAAATGTCTAAGATCTAATGATTGAGATTTAGAAATGCCTTAACTATCATTTTTATTTTGTAGTGTGGGTTCATTTATTCCACATATCGAGTTCATTTATTCCTACATTGGTTATCATTCATGCATCTTTGAAAAGTGGGAATGGGATGAATATCAATCATCTAAGGTCAAACAATTGAGCATATATCAACTTTTAACCCTTTTAATTCCTTCTTAACACACCACCCATTGATTTAGTCTTCATCTAACAATCTAGACTTAATTTAAAAGTCATTTGACTTGTCAACTTTGCAATGTAAACAAATTGATTAAATATAAGTTGTCAATTAGATTTCAAAGAGATTCATACCACCTTTGATCAAGGTTCTTCCACCATTTTTGAAAATTTATCTTCTTCTCTTGCATTTTAAACTGGATCATCTACACTAACCTTCATGGAACTGTAGCATAATATGAATCCTTGTCTTTAACATTTTTAAGAATAGAGAAAGATAAATCATGAAGATATCCATACCTTTTTCTCATCAGAGGAACACATAAAAAAAATCTCCAAAACCTAATCATCTAGCCATTGGACTGTTTCTTTGCTCATATGATTTCTCACATTAGGTTAGCTCAAAGGAATGATGAGAAGAAAGGCCATCTTATGGACAATCTAGAATCAGACTCAAGATATTGACACTTGACTTGACTCAAAACCCTAAGCAAAAAGATATGACTGAAACTTGGAGGTTCAAAGAAAGCACCTAGAACCTAATATGCAAGGTTAGACAAATATTTGAAAGAACTAGGATTTTCTAAAGGTATGACAAATAATAATTTATATTTGGAAGAAAATTATAATGGTTTGCTAATCATTTTGATATTTGTTGATTACATAACCTTTGGAGGTAATGATGAAGCAAGTGAAAAGTTTTCTAATGAAATGAAGAATGAGTTTGAGATGACTATGATGGTGAAATGAGTTTTTTCTTGGGTTTATAGATTGTGCAAAATAGAGATGCTATTTTTATATCACAAGCTAAGTACTTGAAAGACTATTTGAAAATATTTGGCTTGAAAATTTGTAAACTTGTTGGTACACCTATGGTAACTCATCACAAGTTATCTAGAAAAAATGAGACAACTATAGTCGAGAAGAAGTATAGATATATGACTAGAAGCTTACAATATTTGACTCATACTAGAGAAGATATACCAAATGTAGTCAAGATAGTAGAAAAATTTTAAGCTGATTCTAAAGAATCACATTATGCAACAATATTTTGATAACTAAAGGATACGCCTAATTTTGGATTATAGTATGGTAGATCAAGTGATTTCACTTTTTGTACTTATACTGATGTGGATTGGGAAGAAAGTATGTATGTCAAAAAGAGTACTAGTGATGGAGCATTTTTTTTTAGGAGGAAGATTGGTTTCTTGCCTGAGAAAGAAACAAAATGGTATTTCACAAAGTATAGCTGAAGTAGAGTATGTAGTAATAGAAAAAAATTGTAATCAGATCATGTGGATGAGTTAGATGCTAAAGGATATTAGGATAGAGCTTTCATGCATTGTGATAAAAAACTACAATGAGTATGTCTAAGAATCTTGTGTTGCATTCTAATGCTAAACATATATCTATTATCATGTTTTTAGAGAGAAAGTTGAGACAAAGAAATTAGATTGGTGTATGTCAATACAAAAGATCATATTGCAGATATCTTTACAAAGCCCTTATGTAAAGATACATTTGAGTACTTTTGAGGTATACTTGGGGTTATGAACCTACCTACTTCTAAGTAGATGATGCAGAGAGTGCATCAGTCTAGTGGTACAAAACACTATTATTTGATTGGACTAAATTTTGATGCTCCATATATGGGGAGTATTAATGATGAGATGAGTCATCAAGAACTCTTTACAGTTGGTATAGAACAATTTCTTTGGATACTCAAGGTGATTGAAGGTTTAGAGCAGATGATTGACATAATGAAACCTTTATCATTGATGTCAATGGGAGAGAGATTGCATGAAAATAATCTCCTATGAATGGAGAGAGAAGTACCTTGAAAGGGGAGAAGATCCTTTAAGAACTATGGAGAGAAGTATATATGAAAGTGTATGAATGGGGAATAGATTGCATAGAAGAATAAGAGTTTTATCTGAGAGTTAGAGTGTAAAAAAATGATATGGATCCTTAAAAAGAGATGTAGATAGAGTAGTTTTATAGAGGATTTCATATTTAATTGATGAAGTACTTTTAAAAGAAGAAAATAGTAGCAATAATAGCAGAATGTTGATTTGGTATTCTTGGAACTTAGATATTTTTCATCTATGTTGCCACCAATGCCAAAGGGGGAGATTGTTAGAATGAGTTATAATGGTATTCCTTTTGGGGAGTATCCTAAGAATTAGAGAGATTGTTTATGATTGGCATATTACATTCATCATAGTGTTTGTCATTAATGTCAACATACTAGCATTTTTATGAAGAATGGCAAAGTAGAAGATAGAAAAAAGGTCATATAGATGGATTACTAATGATCAAGTGAATTTTAGTTAAGGACATATCCTAAACCATGTCCTAATGAAGTATTTAAGTGTACATGAAGGAATTCAAAGATATTCATAAGTTATGTTTTATTTATAGAGAATAGTAAGCAGACAGAGTACCTAAAAAGTAGTTTCTAATGTTTGGATTTTATCTCCTAATAGAGATTGAATCTAGATATATAAAAGGTTAGATAGTGATAGTAGACATCCCGATAAGGATATCAATGAGTGTGAAGGGTCTAAGGTTGCACATGTAAGAAGTTGTAAATATTGTTAGCCAACAATGTTGTGTAACTGTAATATAATTAATTAATTTAATGTGGTCCTATTATAATTAATTGGGAAAGCCTCAAGGCTAACTCAAGGGATTTTTTTGAGGACATGATATAAAGGAAGGATGTTTCTTTTTGTTAAAGTGTAAAATTGACAAGTGATACATGAAGTATTTGGTAAATACGTTATGTAATCCAAGGGATTATTGGATACAAAGTTGGTGATCTGGTATCAAGATTAGAAGATGAAGTCTAGTTGACAGGGTAGAGGAGGTAGAAGTAGAATTCAATTCTATTATTCTAAAAGGAATAATATAGATATTATTTGGATAGTGAGGTTAGTGATCTTACCCCTAAAGCTATTTGGGCAGTTGGCACATTTACCTTCTACAACTCCCAATAGGGTTGGCACAACTCCTAATAGGGATCCAAAGTCTCCTAATAGGGATTGATATGTATTGAATGAATTTAATTTACTCCTAATAGATTCCATCCTCTAACAAGGAACTTGTATATTAGTAAATCATTCATTGGGTACAATCCTGACTAGAACTTTCCCTCTAATCAAGAGTTTTTCTAGTTAACATATTTGGTGTTATTTTGTATAAGTATCTTGTTATGGTTGTTGATTATATTATTTACATGCTTTAACAATAATAAGGTTAGAGCAAGTATGAATTATAGAAACAAGAAAGTATTGTATGTATATCTATTCTGTGAAGGAACTAAATTATATAATTACATGTTAGGGCAGTGGGCTCTTATTGCATACATTGTAATTGATCTACCAACTTCTAATAGGTTTGAGGATTCTAAAAAGTTCTATCCCTCTAAAAAGGACTCAAGACACCATATGTACTTCATAGACTCCTAACAATGTCAATATCCTTAACCAGATCCCATTGTTTAGTTAATCATGTAATGGGTATCATCCCCATTAGGGGTTTTCCTTGGCCAGGGTTTCCCTAGTTAAAAAATAATGTGTTATGAGTTGTCCATGTGTATGGTTCTATTTACTATTCAACATTTTTGGTATAGACTTTTTTTAATGATGATACATGAAATCTAAAGAAAGAGAATGAGATCTTGAAACATCAGTTGGAAATTGTTGAACTTAAGTTGAAATCTTAAGAATAGTAGCAATAAAAGTGAACCTATTCTAAAACTTGATAATGCAAACCTTAGATCCCAGTTAAGTCAAGTGACATCTGAATTAGATTATATTAAGATAGAGCATGCACAATTGGAAAAATACAACATCATTTTGAAAGGAGAGCTAACACAAACTAAACAACAGCTAAAGAAACTTCACACAAGTCTTGAGAAAATTGATGAATGAATATTTCATCAAAGATCTTCTTATGACAAGACAGGCCTTGGATATCTTCTTGGAGAGAAATTAGAAAAGAAAGATGATATTAAGTTAGAACTAAATTCAATAGTAGAAATCCCTTAAAAAAAGTTCAAGTGGTTGGATGAAGTTGAAAAACTTGAATTGATAAAGAAATTTGATGAACTTAGAACAAAAGAGAAAGTTAGAGAACCTAAACAAGATGATTCATCCAAAGAGGTAAGACATGAATTCAAAGGTACATGTTTCACATGCAATGAAATTGGACATATGAAGAGAGATCATACAGTAAGTCTTTTAAACCCATTAATAAATTTAATTGTTATAATTATCATGGTTATGGACATAAGGTAGTAGAATGTAAGAAACCTAAGTTTGTTCATGATAAGATGAATTATATAATGTTTAGGAATACTATGTTAGAAACAATAGTCCACCAAGATAATTGAGAGGGGGTGAATCAATTGTCTAAAAATTAAAACATTTATCTTCTTTAAAAAAACTTAACTGTTCAACCAAATTAAATAGCAACCATAATAAGATGCACATAGACAATTACACCAGATATGTTAACTAGGGAAACCCTTAATTAGAGGGAAAAACCTAGTGAGAATGATGCCCAAAAAATGTACTTATATATATATATATTCATTTTTATAGGATGGACCCTATTTGGAGTCTATTACAACTTTTAGTACATAAGAGTCCATGTTAGAAAACTTTGAATCCCTGTTAGGAGATTCCAACCTTGCTATGAGTTGTGCCAACCTTGTTAGGAGTTATGGTAGAATGTATGCAACGAGATCCCACTACCCAAACATAGAATTTCAACTACAAGAAGAACTTGCTACTCCAACATGCAATTTACTTTTCTATTCTTCATTCCTTTGTTATGCCTACTGAGCCAGTCACTATCAGACCTTGTAAACTAAGTCACAAACCTTAGATCTAAATATCAAACCTCATATCACTCAACTTCTTATAATCACTTCTCCATGTCACACTTTCATCTCATGTGATAAAATAAAATTTCCTTCCTTTATATCAAGTCCATAAAACAATTCCCTACGTCAACTATTAGACCTTCTCAATTAATCATTATAGGACCACATTAAGAACATGCTACACTTAGAGATAGCATTAATCTTCCACTTTACAACTTGAATATATTTTTGTACACATAATATTTTGATGAGAGAACTTAGGGGCATCATCATCAACATGTATTCTTCCCATCCTCAACCTTGGTTCTCAAAATAACAACTCTACTAAGAGATATAACAAGTTTACAAGAAGATGCCTCTATATACTCTATCTCAAAATGGACATCCAAAAAACTTACAAAAATTCTTCCAAACTTATCATTTCTTCATTAGAAATTAACTATATAAACTAGATACTCAAAATTATCTCTCATAACCTTGGATAGTTAGAATACTCAACCAGATGTCTATACCAACTTGATCTTTTCGTTGTTTTTCTATAAGATACCATAGAAGAATTATGAGTTGGCATCAATGAAAAACTTAGTCATAAATGTAACATATCATCATAGTAACATAACTATAATACTCCCCCATAGGAATATCATCAGCATTCATGCTTCCAGCAATCTTTCGCTTTGGCATTGATGGCAACATAGATGAAAAAGATCTAGTTCCAGAATATCAAAAAAAGATTGTTCATCTTTCTTTTCAAATCCTATTCATAAATCATTCTTTTCATTGATATACCTCAATTTTCTTTCTATCAAACTGTCATTCCATGTTATACTTCTTCCTTCTTGTCTTTTCTTCTCCCCATGATGTTCTTACTCATGGTCTTCTCATGATATTTTTCATGCCAAAATTTTACCCCTTTGACATCAATGTCAAAGGTTTCAGTAACCATCAAACTCTACAATAACTAATTCTTACTAGCTCAAATATCCAAATAAATTATTCAAAATAACATCCAACAAGAGTCATAGATGACTATATCCATTACAGATTCTCCCCCATATAGGAAGCATCAACATTCAGTCTAGACAAACAATAGTGCTCTGTTACACTGGATTGATGCACGCTTACATCATCTACTTTGATGTAGGAAGGGGCATAACCCCTAGCATACCTTGCAAATACTCAAAAAAGTGTTTGGGAAGAGGCTTAGTGAAAATATTTTTAATCTTCTCTTTAGTGCTCACATACTCTACTCTAATTTCCTTTTGTACAACTTTCTCTCTGCATGTGTTACTTAATAGAAATCTGCTTAGTGCTTGAATGCAACACTAGATTCCTAAACATATTTATTGTGCTTGTGTTATCACAATGTATGACAACAAGTTTTCTGATCTCTATCATTATATCTTTCAGCATTTACTTCATCCAAACAACTTGAGTGCAATTTTTTGCTATTGCAACATCTTTTGCTTCCACTATACTTTGTGATGTAGAATCTTACTTCTTTCTTAGCCAAGAAATCAAACATCCTCCAAGAAAGAAGGCTCCATCACTGGTGCTCTTTCTATCATCCATACTACCTACCCAATCAACATCAATATAAGCACATAAAGTGAAATCATTAGATCTGTCACACTACAATCCAAACTAAGATGTTCCTTTTAGATGTCAAAACATCCTTTTGATTGTTGCATAATGTTCTTCTCTGGGATCATCTTCAAGTCTTTCAACAATTTCAATTTCATTTTCTATATTCAACCTTGTGTGAGTTAGATATTGCAATTGTTTGCTATTACAACATATTTTGCTTCCACTATACTTTGTGATGTACGATCCTACTTCTTTCTTAGCCAAGAAACCAATCTTTCTCCAAGAAAGAAGGCTCCATCACTGGTGTTCTTTCTATCATCCATACTACATGCCCAATCAGCATCAGTATATGCATATAAAGTGAAATCATTAGATCTATCATGTTATAATCCAAACTAAGATGTTCCTTTTAGATATCAAAACATCCTTTTGATTGTTGCATAATGTTATTCTCTAGGACCATCTTCAAATCTTGCAAAAATTTCAATTATATTTTCTATATTCAGCCTCTTGTGAGTTTGATATTGTAATCCTCTGATCATGGATCTGTATTTCTTCTACTCAATAGTAGGTGTCTCATCCTTTGTAGATAGCTTGTGTCTAGTTACCATAGGTGTTCCAATAGGTTTACATGTTTCCAAACCAAACCTTTTTAGTAAATCATTCCAATTCTTAGTCTGAAAAATAAAGATTCCTTCTTTATTTTATAGAATCTATAATCCTAGAAAATATTTCATTTCTCCTTTCATACTCATCTCAAATTATTTTTTCATCTCTTCTGATGGATAAAATTGTTCAATTATGTGTTTTCTTTGATGTTACACAAATGTCATATTAGTTATCAGATAGAGTCTACTGAGCTCAGTTGGTCAGCAAGGCAATTCTCAGAGTCTACCGAGCTCAGATGGTTAGCAAAGTGATTTACAAAGTCTACTAAGAATTTTTGGAAGTCACACTGTGGAAACAGTTTCTACCAATCTCACTCACATGTTAAAGGATTTTATGGCAGAAGTTAGTTTCTATCGAGCTCACAAGGTCAGTGAAAGAAATTTAGCATTTACCGAGTTCACTCAGTCTCCAAAGGATTTTGCAGAGTTTGTAGTGTTTATCGAGTGTCAGTAGGCTAACACTAAAAATATTTTTGGAGTAGTGTTTATTGATCAGGGTTGGCCAATGAAGGATTTCATTATTTTGGGAAATAAAGTTTAATTGTTTCATGTTAAATCTTTGTGAATTCTTAATAAGTTATAATATATCTACCGAGTTACAACATTTTTCTATGTGGCTACCGAGTGACAACAGTAACTAAGTTTATAAGAGATATAAGGGATCTGTGGATTTATTGTTGTGGTAACTGATTCATCCCCCCCTCTCAGTTACTCCATCTATATTTCCAACAATTAGTATCAGAGCATTTGGTGCTTGTAGGAAGGATTTCAAGCTAAGCCAAAGATTAGGATGTCTTACAAGAGGGAAATTCCAAGGCTTAATAAGGATAACTTTTTACCATGGAAAGGTCTCATGAGACTCCATCTGGCTTCCATTGGAGATACAAGATTGAAATATCTTGATGAAGAACATGTGACTCCTTCTGGTACACTATCTGTCAATGACATTGCTAAGAAGAAGACTCATAATACCATGATGATAGGCATTGCATTTTCCTTGAGCTATGAAGAATTTGATGATGTCAAGGACTGCAAAACTACCTTTGAAATGTGGAACAACCTGAAAGATATCTATGGAGGTGATGATAATGTGAGAAGATCCAAAGCAGAAAGTCTAAGAGGAAAATTTGATCATATGAGGATGAGAGAGGATGAAAACATTGCCAAATATTTTAAAAGAGTCAAAGTAGTATTCAATGTAATCAAGGCTTCTGGAGGAGACATTGAGGAGGAAACAATTGTAAGTAAAGTTCTAAGAACATTACTTCCCATTTATGCAATTAGAATTTCAACAATTCAAGAAAGAAGATGTGAAGAAAATCATAAGATAAATTTAGAAGCAATAGTAGGAAGATTGACTACATTTGATCTAGATAACGATGACAACTATGTTCCAGCTTCCAAGAACATTGAATTAGCATTTGAAGCCAAGCTTTCACTCAAAGAGAAAGGCAAGAAGATAAAGGATTCCTAGTTAGAAAGTGAAGAAGAGTTAGAATAGAGATTTAAAAATGATCTTGAGGTGGGTGAAGCTCTAATAGCAAGGAAATATTCTAGAGGCAAAGGAAAATACAAAGTTAAGGTTCCCTTGATCTATTTTTCATGTGAGAAAATTGGACATACTGCTGCTAGGTGCCCAAACAAGAAAAAGAAGGATGAGAAGAAAGGTCACAAGTGCAATGGCAAGAAAGACTTCAAATCATTCAAGGACAAAGGTAAGAAAACAAGTTTCATGGCTAAGGATTCTAATGGTTCTGATCATAGACATGGATCATAGACAGTGGTTGTTCTCATCATATCACCGGTGATAAAACTAAGTTTGAACAATTTGAAGACTATGATGGTGGTAGTGTGAGATTTGGTAATAATGAAACTTGTTGCATAAAAGGAAGAGGAAGAATCTCACTAACCAAGGAACTTGTATCTGATAATGCCTATTGGGTTGAAGGTCTAAAACATAATTTGTCAAGTGTGGTACAGCTAATCAATATTGGACTCAAAGTGGAATTCATGCATGGAAAAGCAAGGCTACTAGATGACAAAGGAAAGCTGATTGAATCAGGCATACAAACAAAAGGTAACTTATTCTATCTTGAACTTGGTGAATGTTCATGCTTTATTACTCAAATTGATGAAAGTTGGTCTATCAACACTATAATTTATACCTTGAACAGAGTACAACTGAAGAAGGACTCATTCAAAACCCCCTATCATTTATGGTATGGCTATAAACCTAATTTAAGTTACCTAAAAGTATTTGGAAGTAAATGTTACATTCTAAAACAATCTAGAAAAGGTAAATTTTATGTGAAGGGTGATGAAGGAATATTTTTGGAATATTCTTGTAAGAGTAAAACATATAGATGTTTGAATTTGTTTGCTCACAAATTTGTAGAAAGTGCACATGTAAAAGTTGATGAGTTTGCAAAAAGGACTAAAGAAGAAAGGAAAAATGAACCAGAAGATTACAAGAGATTTGTTTTCATTGAACCTGATACAGTGCTAGATACATCTATCAATCAAGAATCTTCTACTCTTGAGTCTTTAGTAATCAAGTTGCAAGAAGTTCAAATTGAGCTACAGAAATTTGAGTCACAGTTAGATGCTATCGAGCCAATGCCTACCAAGTCTAAAGGACCCAAGCAATAATTAGATCAGCTAGAATAGCAATAATAAAGGAGGAAGCTTCATTTTTATTACTCCTTTATCTCTACTTCCTATGATTCTTTATCAAT
Organism: Cupressus sempervirens; assembly: GCA_028749045.1. Taxonomy (NCBI): domain Eukaryota; kingdom Viridiplantae; phylum Streptophyta; class Pinopsida; order Cupressales; family Cupressaceae; genus Cupressus; species Cupressus sempervirens. The sequence continues at coordinate 494,182,809 of CM053790.1, forward strand.
TTTATTTTAAGTATCACCACTTCAACTTTGATTTAAGCTTTAGGTTCTTATCTTTATTCTTCCCTTTGTACTTCTCTCTTAATTTCATTCTAAAAATTAATGTCAATCTCACTAAATAATTTGTTCTCATCATTTTCTCTATTAGGCCTTGGATTAGTTTTTTTATCAGAATTATATTCAAGTATCATTTCCTAAATTATGGACTTTTCATCACTTATCATATTAGCACTCTAGACAATAGTCTTATATTATATGATTATAATATCTATATTCCTTAATTTTCAATGAATATCCAAGGAAAATACCTTCATCACTTTTTGAATCAAACTTTCTAATATCATCATCTCTTTTAATGTAACACTTACTTCCAAATATTTTAAAATACTTCACAGAAGGTGTATTTCCAAAAAAAAGTTTATAAGTTATCTTACTAGTAACTTGTTAGATTTGTGCTACATTCATTGTGTATACTGTTGTATTTACTGCTTCTCTCCTAAAGATCTTAGATATGTTGTTTTCAAGAATCATTTCTCTTGATGCCTTTTTTACTATTTTGTTTCTCCTTTCTTGTGTTCCATTATGTTTAGGTGTATTAGGGGCTAAAATTTGTCTCTTTATACCACTATCTTCACAAAAAAATTTAAAACTCATTTGAAGTAAACTCTCGTCCTCTATCTAATTCCAAACATCTAACCTTCAAACTTGATTCATTCTCAATACCAGTGAGATCTCTCACTATAGATAGGATGGGAGTATAAAGCTGCCTTTCGCAACCCTGACTACACAGTCTATAATTTGTAACCTATTCTCTTATAATAGTAGGCATAGGGCCCTTGATTTTTTCAAAAGCTTCATATTTTTCTCTAAGAAATACTACCCACATCATTCTAGTGTAATCATAAACAAGAATCATAAAATATCTTTCAACATAGAATGCTCTTATTTTAGTCAAACCACTCAAGTCTATGTGCACAATCTCCAACTTTATTGAAGTGGTAAATTTCTTTCTTTGAAATGAAATTTTCTTCTATTTCCCCATTAAAAATTCCTTAGATACCATATTACTAAATTTTTTTATCTTAGGAAAATCTCTAACTAACAATGTAGTACTAACCTTCACAATGTTATCAAAGTTGATATGACAAAATCACTTATGCCACATATACTATCATCCACCTCAGCAAAAAAAAAAAATCAATAGGAATCAATTGAAATGAAATACCTCTTGTCCTTTTACCAATATCAATCAATGCACCATCTTTGTCTTTGATAATGAAAGTCTTCTCTGTGAACTACAATAGTTATTTCTTGTCAACTAGTTGTCCAACACTCAAAAGGTTATATTTCAAACCATCCATAATTTATAAACATCATATGTTTTAGTCTTTTCATCAAGTGTAATAGATCATTTTCCTTTTATATGATAGCTTTCATTATTTCAAATTCTAACTACTTCACCATCATAGCTATTGAATTCAAAAAACTTATTCACATCTTCACTTTGTGATGGGAAGAATCACTATCAATAAGCTTATCAATTTTTTCTTTTCAACTTGTGATACTAATTCCTTTTCTTCTCTAAATTCTCCTTTTTTGTGGATTTCTTCCTTAATATAAATAAATCTTATTTCATCATCACTTTTACTCAAGATTTCTTTAGCATTTAATTCATCCTCATTAGCAAAAAGACATTCCTTAGATAATCTTGATTTATGGGGCTTTCTAGTCTTTCTTACTCTCTTAAGACATTTAAATGAATAATGACCATATTATTTGAAGGTCCAACATTTAGAATATTTTTTTCCTTTAGGTTTTTTCTTCATAAGCATGAAAATTTATTCCTTAATCTTTTTTTCTTATTCAACTTTTTTTAAGTTACTACTAGCATAATCTCCACTTGTTACACTATCACTCCTTATTAAAATAGGTTTCTTAATACGTTAAAATAAGTTTCAACTCTATGCAATTATTTGCTAACTATAATCTTCCAAGAAGATTCTCTCTTGTAAAATTAGATGTTAAGGAGATAACTTGTTCTATCATTTGTATTGTGTGTCTATATGTGGGTGTCAAAGTATTAAATATTTTTCATACAACTTCATCTTGTGATTTCTCTCCACCAAAAGTGTTAATTCCTATAATAATCTATGCTATTCTACAAAATAAACTTCGTATAGGTTGATCTTCCATTACTTTTCCCATCTTTAAATAAGCACATTTAATTCTTTAATCCAATCTTTTGAGCATGTTTATCACCTTCAAATGTACTTTGCAAAGCTTTCCAAACTTCATGAGAAAGTCTTAAATATTTTACCTTAGAAAATTTAGTTTTAGGAATAGGTAATAATAGTGCTTCTCTTGAAAGAATATTTAACATGAATTTATCTTTATGAGTTTCATCACAACCTTCAAACTTGTCTTCTTCAATCGCATCCTTTTTACTTTTAGCAATTAAGCAGTAACTTAGACCCATTCATAGAAAATGTGTCTTCATCTTTTCCTTCCAAATATCATAGTTAACTCCATCAAAATTTAGACTTTCTTTCCTAAACTGCATCATAGATTTCCAAGTTGTTAAGCTTTTTCTTCAAGGATCTAATGCTCTAGTAGCAATTGTTAGAAATTAAAATCAACCAAGATAACTCACAGGTGGAGGGTGTATCAATTATCCAAATAAAATAACTCACAATATCCTTATTCACTCTAAAACATGTAAATAGTAGATTTCATAGAAAGATAACCATACAAAATAACACCAAATCTATTAAATAGGGAAACCCTAGATTAGAGGGAAAACCCTAGTGGGGATGGTATCCACAAAATGGTGTACTAATATAAAATCACCTTGTGGAAGGATAGACCTTGTCAGGAGTTAATGAAATACATTCAATGCATTTGATTTCATGTTAGGATACTTTGAATTCATATTAGGATATTCCAACCTAGTTAGGAGTTATTCCAACCCTTTTAGGAGTTGAAAGGAAGATAGATGAAGCCATTATCCAAACACCTTTAGTACTATCCTCATTGAATAATAAAAGTGTACATAAATAACTATCTAAAATAATTCTCTTGTTAAATATAGTTCCTTGTAAGCTCATTGTGCCTCATGTGTAGTAATTCCTTCTTTGATCCAATAGATAATTGTATGCAAGTTTGCACAAAAAATATAGATGATTGTGTATCACAAAAATTATCTTACTAATAATTACAACCAAGGAAAAAAAACTTTCCCTTATACCAAGTCCTAAAAAAATTTACTGTGTCAATCTTGACACTTTCTAAATTTACAATAATAATATAAGGCCAACTTAAGATATTACATTACATGTTACATTGTAATATTACATCTTTTCCAAATTACAAGAAATTTGTTCAACTCACAATCTTCATAACTTTCCAAAAACCAATACTCTAAACGTGTGTGATTAACCATGACATATTCAAAATGTCTTCAAACTCTATCTCATTTTTCTCAACTAGATTCAACATCTATTAGGAGATACAATCCAAACAACAGTACATAGTTTCTAGTTTGTTGTATGAAAGCTAATTTCACTCAATTATTCATAACTTTGTCCACTATTCATATTTCTATATGTACTCTTAACTATATAATCTAGAAATACTCTAGAACATAATACTATGTATGCATAAGTTGATCTTCAATCCTTGAACAATGCAAAGCCAAGATCTATTTGTTTCTCTACCAGTTTTCCCAGAATAGATAGTATGTTGACATCAATGAAAAACTCTTTCATGAATGCAAACACAACCTTATAATCATGTAGATAACACTTCAAGGATACAACACTAAAGGAATACCATCAAAATTCATGCTTACAGGACTAGAAACTCATATAATTTCACTCTTCTAAAGTGAGGTCCTCTAGGAGCCAACCTTGTTAAAGGTTTACATTTTCATTTTTAGTGTGGCCTTGTAAGAGGGTTTTAACATAGAGATCATCTATACCTTATCACCCCTTAATCCTATCTAAATAGTGGTATATTCTAAAGGACTTGTAAACATCACTAATCAATGTTACCATATGGGATTTAGTAGACCTATTACATCCAATTAGTTAAGATATTTTTCTACTACAATAGTAAGAAGGTAACACTCAAATAATATGTAATATTTAGCACTACATTTCTTATTTAAATCTCTATTCTACATTGTCTTCTTCCTCTTCTAATCTCTATTTTCATAATTCACTTCCTCACACAGTCACTTTTCTCTAACTTTCCTTGATCTTCCTTCTTCTCTATTTGGTTTACCTTACTTATTTCCTTATCCTTGCATCACATGAATATCCAAATAAATAATATGGATCAGAAACCAAAAACTTATTCCAGTTCATCTTCTTAATGTAGATGCTCAAAAATGGTTCGCATCTACGAATTAATCAAAATGAAGCTCCATTTGACATATAGCACACCTTTTGAAAGAAAAATCCCTCACCTCATTCTAACTGGTCCTCATCTCATCTATTAGGTCTTCTTTCATTCATATCTTCATTGACCTCCATGATCATGTCTTTCAATACGCCAAATCATCTTCATCTTGCATTCCTACATTCTTGCATCATCCTACAATGTTTGTCAACCTTCTAAGGCTTTCCACCTAGTCCAACCTTAGTCTGACCTTTTTTTACCAAGTTTGACCAAATGTAACCATGTTTGACTGATTTCACTCATGTTATAGTCTCTTTCCACCATTTTGGGCACTCACACAAATTTTTAGGTCATTCTAAGTCCAATCGGGCTATTTTTGGCCCCTGAAGCCTTCTAGGGTGCAGTCTACACTTTCAGAGCACACTTGGGCTTCCCAAGAGCACCATGGGCACACTTGGCACTATAATAGCACACTTGGGCTTACCAAATGTGCATTGGGTGCACTTGGGTGTCTTTTGGGCACACCTAGGGTAGTAAGATGCCTGAAACTACTCTCGTAACCCCTATGTTGCCCTCTAGAGGCCATAACATTTTCATTTCAACTCTGATTTATAAACCGTTAGTTGCGTTGGATTTGTATCTTCTTTGTGAAAAAATTGAGCTATAATTTTCATTATTTTTTCACTATCTTGAGTGGTAACCCTTGAAAATACTCTCAAGCCCCTAAATCAACATCACTTCTTCATACTAATTCATCCCATTTTCTCAATCTAGTAATTCTAATCTTTTGGCCAACCTAATTGTATCTCAACAGCATCTATCATCATTCATATCCTCTTTCACATCAATTTCACATCATTTTGGAACCATTTCAAGATCATCATAAATCATATCAAATCAACTCGCAATCATATCAAACCAACTCAAAATCATATCAAATCAACTTAGAATCACTCCAAATCAACTTAAAATCACCTAAAATTAGTCCTAATCAACATGGAACATGTCAAAAATCCAAAATCAATCATTATTTATCCAATCCTAAGAATTTTTGTGGCTTTCATTACCTTGGAAACCTATCAATCAACCAAATTTTATCAATCTGACCTTAGTATTGTCATGGCTCTCAATGCTAGGTCAAACTATCATTCTTGTCATTTGATCATGGACATTGTCGAATACCTTAGTGTAAGATCATGACATCATCAAACCATTTTAATAATATTTACTGCATCCATCGATATAATTATGATCAAACTTATCAATCAATCTTGATCCTGTAGCATTTACAATGTTGGTTAAATGTTACATATCCTTAATTCATGTCATGTGTCCTTGGCATGTTATCAATTTCAATCAAATGATCAATTTGACCATGGATTTGGTATATCCATCATCATTCTAGTCAATATCCATTATCATCATAGTTCATCAAAGGATACTGTCACACTTATTTAATCAAATTGGCCAGTCACCTACTAATTTTCTCTATAGGATTAAATAACTCATAATTTAATCTTATGTCATTACTAATTATTATTCTTAACTAAACTTCTCAATTAATTGATATTTTATTAATTGATTGGTTCATCATCCACAAACCATAGAAATTCTCAATTTCCTAAGTCATATTACTACCATTAATTCCATTTTTCACTAATTTCTATTTTGTGGAATAAAGGATTTTTAATTCAAATATTCCACAAAATATTGACTTCATCATGACACATGGGTGTGACACCTCGTGGATTCTCCTTTGACACTTGGCTAACATATGTCATAATCCAATATTCTTATTCTCTTACACACACCCATATTTGGCCTTCGTTCTCATAGATTCTTGACTTTAAGTGGGTTTGAGGTGTCATATGATGCATCATAGATTCTCTTCCATTTTTAGCCAAGTTTCATCTCCAAGAGTCATACAATCCAACACTTGGCATCTTTTGTCATATGTGTCATGGATTCTATCAAGGAATCTCTTGCCATGTCACATATCCAAGGTGACAATTCCAATGCTCTCATCCTCCATGTTGATTATAAAATGAGCATTCTTCCTCTCATTTTTGGTCCCCAATTTTTGAGTCTTTTGCTCCATCTCTCATTGTAAAAATCACATCTTCTAGTATTCTCATAGTATTATCATCATTTTAGGATTTTTCTTCAACATTTAGTGCACTATAAGCAATTTGGAGCTACATCACATGGAGAAGAAAGAAGGACATGGGAGCTACAAGTGAAAGAGGGATTTTTGAAGATTGTATTGTTTTCTTTTTTCATTTGGATTTCATGGTAGAGTAGAGGTTGTTAATATATGATTATTGAGTTTGTGATTATCTCATAGTATGTTAGAAATTAGCCTATTTTTTGGGCCTATATTTGGTGAACCCGACATGAACATGCTTATCTAACTTGGGTTTTTCTTGTTTTGTGCTTGTAGATGCAAGGGAGGAGCTCACTTGGAAGGGTATAATAAGTATCTATACTACCTTATCACACATAGATTAACTAGGGGGTCTATTAATATGGTTATATGCTTTCATTCTATGCATTTTTTTAGCTTGCTACCCTAGGGTGCACTCTGCTTTGTCAGGGCGCACTTGGGAATATAGTTTTCAAAATTTTTAGTTTTTGGGTCTAATTTAGGCACCATTTCCCCACAACTTGCCACTGACCTCACAACTTCACCTATAAACTACCAACTACACCCTTCTAGACCCCAAGTGTACCATGGGAATAGTTAGCACTATCTGAGTGCACTTGGAGGCATTCTAGGTCATTTTGGCCTCCTAGGGTGCAATCTGCTCTCTCAGAGCACATTTGGTTCATAAAAAGCACATGTTTCAATCAGAATTTACATCTAGGGTGTTTTTTTGTTTCTAGGACCTACGATAGATTTTTTTGTGTTACTGACGGTCTATTTGTAGCATGTGGTGATCATTGGATGAAGAGATAATCATAACATACTACTAATGCTTGTTTGTAGGATGTTGGAAAAGACCTTATGTGTTTGTCAAAACCATGTGTGTGGATTTCTTAGGTTAAATAACACTTCATTTGGTTCTTAAAATGAACTTTTTCTTTTTTTCTTTGTTTGTCTATAGTGTTTAAATCCTTAGGAGTTGCATCAACATATCCTCTCCCCTCACCATTCGTGGAGTTGAGCTATGAGATTGGGAAAGATGCTCTTTTGCTTCTTTAAGTTGAGCTATGGCCGTCTCTAGATCTAGCTTCTCATTGTCAATAGCTTTGTCAAGTCTAAATATCTCCATTGTCCTCAATCTTTGCTCAAGCTATCGAGATTTCTCTTGAGAAACACAAAGCTCTGATACTAATTGTTGGAAATAATCAAGACTAGCTAGGTTACTGAGAGGGGAGGGGTGAATCAGTAACCTCAAAAGCTTTCATAAATTTAGCACAATCATTTGCCATTAATTGATCTACTTTATTGCATGCATAGGAAACTGAATGATAAACATTCATGACACATGAACACAAAGTTTAGTGACCTAGAAACCTTTCAAATAGAAAGTAAAACTGGGGTGGGGATGATACCCACAAAACTTTACTACTACAGAATAAAGTCGGCCTGTTAAGGCTTACATTGACCACTTCTGATGATCTACCCTATTAAGAGCAGTTTGGACTACTAGATCCACCTTGTTAGAGGTTTTACAAACATACAATGAAGTATGCACTCTATTAAGGTATTTGAAGAAAGACTATTAAGTCTACCCTATTAGAGGATTTAGAAATTGATTCACCTATTACGATAAAAAAAATAGATCTAAATTACAACTTGATTGCTGATTAGATCCTTGAAATACAGATCACCTCTTGTGATTGATGTAACTTTACTACTCCTTAATTGACCTTGCTAAATTCCTTACTCTGCTCTATTGCTGATTCGCATTCACTCTTCTCAAAAATTACTTCATACTTTTTCTCATGATGATACATTTGTATGATACAATAAATCACATATATATAACATTGCAATATTTACAATTACAAAGTTGGCTAAAACAAAAGTAAACAAAATATTACTGAGTCAACCAAATAGTAGAAACTTGGGTTCTAAATAGCTAACTTGGTGACCTTTTGATACTCAACATCCACTACATTACTCAGCATCATCATGCACTTGGTAGGAGTAGAAGCTCGGTCCATACTAATCACACAATATAACTTTGAACTTGGTGACCATTGGAGACTTGGTAGATATAGAAACACTACACATTCATCACTCAATAGACACTGGCTTCACATCATAGCAACTGATGAATCAATAGAAACTATGAAGCTTGGTGACCACTATCTACTTAGTGATAATTTTTGGACTACACACTATTTATATTCACTCAGTAACTTCTGGAAAGCTTGGTATGAACTAGTGAACAGTTGAACATACTTGGCAACCACTGAATGCTCGGTATGAATTATAGAATAAGTAATGAGCTTAATAACCATATAGAATTGAATAAGTTTTGTCAATAATGACAAACATAAATTAATGCCAACAATCTCCCCCATTGACATTAATGACAAAAACACTTATAAGCCAAGACTTATGTACACTGACTCTCGGTATGAGCCCGTGTGGCACTGGCAATCCCTTGTGGAATGGTTAAGCTTCCAAGCTCAACTAGAAATACCAGACTACACCTACCAAAACCATACATGGGAAAGTGTATCCAAATCTAAGAATTTCCAAATGATTATGTTACAAGTCAAATTAAATAGCCACGATGAATATAATGTTGCAATAACATGGACCAATTTTTTTGGTGGGGTGAGTTCCCCAAAATCCAATGTATAAATTGTAAATTGATTACAATGATAATGAATAGGATGCCATGTTCACAAACATGGATTGTCCCCAAGTATATGGTGTTCCCAAAAGTTCTTGACAAGTCCATTATTACAATATGAGCTCTTTTCTCAATAACATATTTTCCTCAGATACAAGAAGTTCCAACACAATAAGTTCCAAGTTCCAACTCACACTTCCTTTCTTGGATTTGCTCCTTGCCTAGGTGCTCCAAAGTTCACTCCAAGAAATAAGGCTCCAAGTTCACTGCCTTACCTATGAGCTTGATCACAAAACTCTACTTGCTCCTTGCTTGATTCCAAATGAAATACCATGGGTCTCCTTTTATAGTGGAGTGCCTTGAGTAGTGATCCAAAAAGTAGCCATTATGAGAATATGTCCTGATCTATCAGTCACATTCACCAAGATTGCATTAACAACAAATAAGGGGGTCAACCCCATTCTAACCCCTTACAAAAATAGGACTCGGCTAAGGATACCAAGCATTTTGGCTTAGCCCACATGGTCCTAAATGTTACAAAAAATCCCAATGAGATCATACCCACCCAAGCATAGATCCTAAGTTAGCCAAATTAGTTGTTACATCACAATTACATGAGTTTATTACATGAGTCAGCATAGCTAGCCATTACATTACATGAGTCAATTCATGAGTTGGCCCAATTAGCCATTACCAAAGGAAAAATAAGAGGGTCGAGTCAGCTAGTAGTGCAAGTATGTTAAATCCTCCCTTGCTTACCTTGTGGCAACATCCCGACACGAATGAGACCTACTCATACTAGGAGTTTTAGGAGGTTGAGTTTTAGTGTTGCTAGTTGGATTTCCTCCCTTGCAGGAACTCTATGATGATTTCTTCATCTCACCATAGAGTCTCACCATGTTCCCATGTTGCAGTCTCTTGACCCTATCCATCAAACACAAATAAAAATTCTGTGATAGCTCATTTTCCTCCAATTCAGACTTTCATTGCCAGTACTTGGGTTACCCGCCAATTTGAATTGTCCAATACAGTAGTAGGTCCTCTTCTAGGAATGTTTCTCACTAAGTCTTTCTCATTGGGGCAGTGAGGCTTTAGCTGAGAAACATGAAAGATCAGATGCACCTTCATATGCAAAGGCAATTTAATCTTGTAGGCCACAGGGCTGAGCATTTGAACCACCTCAAATGGGCCATCCCAATGCCTTACCATAGTCACACTCAGTCCTTTTGGAGCTTTGAATTGATTCTGATCTATTTGTAGCATAACCTTATCTCCCTATTTGAATTCAACTTTTTGCCTATGCTTGTCAGCAAATTTATTCATTCTATCAGAAGCTTGGGTCAAATGATACCATGCCAAGTTAACCCTTTCATTCTAACTTGAAAGGAGTTTCATCACTTCCTTATTAGGACCTTGATAACCCATTAAGATAGTGTGAGGTATGATTGGCTACTAACTCGTGGAAAGCTCGAACAGGCTATATTGACAAGACTCACTCCTCTGAAGATTGTAAGAAAATGGGGTTGCATCCAGTAGTCTGGGCTAATTCCTTTATTCGAATGCCACATAATGTCTCAAGTAATCTTCAAGAATCTCATTTATCCTCTCTATTTGTCCATCAATTTGGGGATGGAAGCCTAAGCTCATCAATAGTCAAGTATCCACAATCTTGAATAACTCTTGCCAAAATGTTGAAGTAAACCATGGATCTCTATCACTCACCATGCTTAGAGGAATACCCTAGTATTTTACCACATGTTTAAAGAATAGCTCAATTTCATCCTTGGCTAAGTAGGGAGTATTGCATGTAATGAATGTAGCATACTTTCTGGATCTGTCCACTATGACCATAATGCTCAAATAATCCTCCATAAGGGGTAGTTGTGTAATGAAGTCCATGCTTACACTTGTGCAAGGATGAATAGGTACTAGTAGTGGTTGAAGTAGCCTTGCTAGTTCTCTCCTAATTTCTTTGTCTTACTGACAAATAAGACAAGTCTAGACATACTTCTCAACATCATCTCGCATGCAAGGCTAGTAAAATCCCCTCTCAAGTAGTGTCATTGTCCTCTTCTACCCAAGATGTTTGGCCCATATCGAATCATGATATTCCCTAAGCACTTCTTTGTGAAATTCTCCCCACTTAGGAACATATACTCTATTAGAGGAGTAGTAAAGGATCCCATCACGAATGTTGAACCTTCTAGTTCATCTTGCTTGTACTTGTAGCACAATCTACCAAGCCTAAGAATTGTTCTACAATCCCTCTTTGATCTTCTCAATCATCTCATCGGATAAGGTTACTTGACTCTATCCCATCACATCTAAAGTGCCAAGGTAGGCTTTCCTGCTAGGAACATCTACAACTACATTATGATGGCTATGGTTGTATACAATTTCAATGTCAAACTTTACTAGGAATTCTTGCCATCTTGCCATTTTTAGGGTGAGTTTGGACTAGATCTTGAAGTATGTCGAGTTGATCTTATCCATTTTAACCAAAAATGGTACCCCCAATAGGTAATGTCTCCAAGTCCATATGAAATGTACAATTGTAATCATTTATTTTTCATGCATTGGGTGGTTCTATTCCCTATCATTAAGCTTCCTTGATTTGAAAGCAATAGGATGTCCATCCTGCATTAAAACTACACCCAGAGCAAAATCTGATGCATCTGTCTGAACTTCAAATGGCTATCCATACCATGGTAAGGCTAGAACTAGCTCCTTAGTTAGCTTCACCTTCAATAATTCAAATGAAGATTGCTTCTTATCACCCCATTTCCATAGTTGATCCTTCTTCAAGAGATTAGTAAGCAAAGCAACAATTTTAGAGTAGCCCTTAGCAAACTTCTATAATAGTTCACTACACTAAGGAACTACCTTAATTCATGGATGTTGTGGAGTCATTCCCATTCATGAATACTCAATACCTTCTCTAGGTCTGGTCTAATTTTTCCATGTTCAATAATATGTCCAAGAAATGACACCTCTTCCTATGCAAATAAGTACTTCTCCTTTTTGATATATAAGTCATGTGACTTGAGACGCTTAAACACCTCCTACAAGTGTTCCTTGTGCTATGTTATGTCTTTTTTGTAGAGCAAGATATCATCCAGATATACCACCATGTATCTATCCAAGAGTGGTTGAAACACATCATTCATCAATGTACTAAAGGTAGCAGGGGTGTTTGTCAATCCAAAGGGCATAACCAAGAACTCATAGCTCCCATACCAAGTAGTTATGGTCATTTTCTCCTCATCGCCCAGTGCTATACTAATCTAATAATAACCTTGATGCAAGTCCAAATTCTTGAACACCCTTGCATCAATTATGTAGTTGAAATTATCTGCAATGATGGGGAGTGGATACTTGTTCCTGATCGTCGGCTTGTTCAATGTCCAGTAATCAACACAAAGTCTCAGTGTCCCTTCCTTCTTACGTTGTAACAAGACCAATGTGGCATAAGGTGACCTAGATGGTCAAAGGTACCCAGCCTCAACAAGCTCTGTCAATTGCTTCTTCAACTCAATCATCTTAGGTCTAGAGAGGCAATACAAAGCTTTTGCAGGTGGCCTACTTCCTTCCTCTAGCTCAATCCTGTGATCCACATGTCTTTGTGGTGGTAGCACTGATGAAAACTTATCGGGCATGAGCTCTGCATACTCGAGAAAAAAATCCTACACTGTTGATTCATTAGAAGTCTTAGATGACTCCCCTTTATACTAGCCTCCAAGAAAAGTAGCCAAGTATAACTCATCCTTCCCAATCTTGCTGACCTGCTTAGCACTTAGTGTGCCTAGGATATACTCACAATCCCTACTCTTTATTGTTGGTATTAAGCACGGCCATCCTAGATCAAGTACCAAGATGTAACTCAAATGTGGTACCACTACTAGTGATGTTGTTCTTAGGAACTCTTATCCCAGAATGAGATCAAACTCACTCATGTCAATAGCTACCATATCAATCGTGCCCTGCCAAGGTCTTGCTCGGATGATCTCCTTTTGAATCTCACCATCTACCTTCTTAGCTAGTGTGGTGACTACCTTGTAGTGAGTCAATGTTTCTTCCATCTTGAGACCTAACCTCTTAGCTTGTCTCACTAAAATGTAGTTATGTGTCACCCCTGAGTCCACCATAGCCATAACCTTTTTCCCTCCAAAGAAGACTTCCACATAACACAACTCATTTTTATTAACTCACGATGCACTAGATGGATCATTGATCTCATTGAGGAGTTTCAAGGTGCTCATCCCAGGCATCTTAGCTTCCTCACTCAATATGGTGCTAATCCTGCTCTATTCTAAATAGTCCTTTGCCTAGTGATCAATATTTTTGCAAATGAAACAAGCCAAATCTTTTTTCTTTTTATTTTTTGGGGTTGCCTCCTTCTTCTTGGCATTATCTTTTCCATTTTTCTTGTTTGTCTTCTTCTTGCCTTTTTTATTGCCTTCATGATTCAAAACAATTTCCTTTTTATTATCATGTTGGTGAAACTTCTTTCCATTGTTCTTAGGTGCTCCTCCAAAGCCTTTGGCTATGTCACTCTTATAATCAAGTAACCCACCAGCTACCATGATCACTTTGGCAAGAGTCTAAACTTTTTGACGTCAGACCTATTCTTGTGCCCAAGGTTGCAAACCCTTAGTGAATAAGAACAACCACTCAAATTCATTTAGCTTGGTGTACTCCAAATCCAACACTTAAAATGCCTTGACATAATCTCTAATGGTACCAATATGCTTCAAGTTTTCCATGTGAGTTCAGGTGATCCAATCTGATTTTCCTGGACAAAACTAATCAAATAACGCCTACTTAAGATCAGCCCAAGTCTTGATCTCCTTAATAGCTTTCCTAGCATGTTCATCAGCCTAATGTGTTCACCAATACAACTTAGCACTACCAGTCAAATGCACTATCACTTCTTTGACTTAAGCCGTAGGGCTTAATTTTGGTGTCCCTACAAGATACCCTTCTACACCCTAGAAGAAGTTATCCAAAATGGTGTCATCTTGGTCCCCATCATACTCTCCAATCCTAGAAACCTTAGACAACTATCCTCCTCCCTAAATTAGTGAGTGATAGACCTTATGACTTTCTTGTAGTGAATGGATTCTCTCTTTCAGTGTATCAATCTGCTCGGTAAGAGAAGTCAACTCCCCATTTAGCCTTTCATCCATTCTTTCTTCCCAATTAAATGCTTCCAAATCATCCAACCTTTAGTCATGAATTAGAATCCAATCCTTGTGTTTTAGGCTCCTAATCCTATTATCATGGGCCTAGACCTGTTCCATTTGAGCTTGGCTATCAACATCTTCCATGCTTCCACTTGTCTTAGATTCGGTTCCCAAAATAATGATCCAATCTCTCCAAGATTAGACTTGCTCTGATACCAACTTTCATAGACCTTTGGGATGAGTGTGTGTGGCACTAGCTATCGCTTGTGGAATGGTTAAGCTACCAAGCTCAACTAGGAATACTAGACTATGCCTACTAAAACCATGCATGCGAAAGTGTATCCAGATCTAAGAATTCCCAAATGATTATGTTACAAGTCGAATTAAATAACCATGATGAATAAAATGTTTTAATAACACAAACCAAATTTGTTGGTGGGGTGAGCTCCCCAAAATCCAATGTATTGATTGTAAATCAATTACAATGACACCAGATAGGATGCCATGTTCATAAACACAAAACACCCCCAAGTATATGGTGTTGCCAAAAGTTCTTGACAAGTCTATTATTACAATATGAGCTCCTTGATCAATAACAAAGTGGTCTTGGATACAAGAAGTTCCAACACAATAAGTGCCAAGTTCCAACTCAAACTTCCTTGCTCAAATTTATTCCTTGCCCAAGGGCTCCAAAGTCTACTCCAAGAAATAAGGCTCCCAAGTTCACTACCTTACCTCTGAGATTGATCGTCAAACTCTGCTTGCTCCTTGCTTGATACCAAATAAAATGCCATGGTTCTCCTTTTATAGTGGAGTGCCTCAAGTAGTGATCTTGAAAGTAGCCATTATGAGGATAGTTCTTGACCTATAAGTTGCATTCACCAAGGTTGCATTAATAGTGGATAAGGGGATCGACCCCATTCTAACGCCTTACAAAAATAGGACTCGGCTAAGGATACCAAGCATTTTTTCTTAGCCTACATGGTCCTAACCATTACAATAGTGCCCAAGGAGATCATACCCACCCAACCATAAATCCTAAGTTCGCCATGTTAGCCTTTACATCACAATTACATGAGTCCATTACATGAGTCGGCCTAGATAGTTGTTACATTATAGGAGTCCATTCATGAGTTGGCCCAATCAGTCATTACCAGAGGCAAAATAAGAGGGTCAAGTCAGCCAATAGTGTAGGTACATTACATCAAAGATAAATTTTGAAAAATAAAAAATCAGTAAGTCAGTGTACATAAGTCTTGGCTTATAAGTGCTTTTGTCACTAATGCCAAAGGAGGATATTGTTGGCATTAAGTTATATTTTTCAGTAGTGACAAAACTTATTCAATTTTGTATGGTTACCAAGCTCATCACTCAGTCTACAATTCATACCAAGCATTCAATGGTTGCCAAGTAAGTTCAGTAGTTCACTAGTTCATACTGATCTTTTTAGAAGCTATTGAGTGAATATAGACACTGTAAAGCTCAGTGACCACTATCTGCTTGTTGATAATTGTTTGACTACGCACTATTTTTATTCACTTGGTACCTTCTAAAAAGTTCAGTATGAACTAGTGAACTATTGAACTTACTTGGCAATCACTAAATGCTCGTTATGAATAGTAGACTAAGTGATGAGCTCAGTAACCATACAAAATTGAATAAGTGTTGTCACTAATGAAAAATATAACTTAATGCCAATAATCTTCCCCTTTTGCATTAGTGACAAAAACACTTATAAGCCAAGACTTATGTACACTGACTTACTAATTTTTGATTTTTCATAATTTATCTTTGCAAAGCTATTCTATATACATTTTCACATAACTCCCTCATATATAAGGCATAATATACACATAGTCACATTTCTTTTATTTTGTACATATGTCAATCTATTCTTTCCACAAAATGTCTCTTACTCCCCCTTTTTGACAATAATGCCAAAGAGATATACAATATATTCATATAGAGATACCAAAATGTGAGAGAAACTCAGAATGTACCTTGAGAATAAGAGCTAATGTCTTATCCCAATTCTCTTACAAAATTTTGTAGGTATGGAGAGCTACGTGAACTTCTACTAAAAGTTGTATCATGTGGTTTGCAATTGAGAAATTATTATCCTAGACCAATTACTTTGAATATGGAATATGCTTTTGCATTGTGTCCATGATTGGAAGGATCATGTTTTGGATGTCCATCAATGTGGATCTGATCCTTGCTTTCTCTCTCAATATTTCAGCTTGCATATTTGATAGAAATGTCACCTTATTGTGATGTGTTAAGCTTGAGCTAGGGTCAAGCTACAACCTTTGAATACTAGCCTTCATATCTTGATCAATCTTATGCAATTTCTCTTTTACCTTCTTAGTGAACCTAGTAACATCACATAGCTTAGAAAAAATTGATGTTGCATTTTTAAAAGAATTTTCAATGTTAGCCAAAATGGAGGATAGTTCTACCTAATTTAAGGCAATGTGCCGAACAATGTGCTCAAGCGCTTTATTATCAAACTTTTTCTCTACCTTTTCAATTAACTTTTCTTATCTGGTAGAATCCTCATTAAACTTTGCACTACTTCCTCTAACTACAAAAAAATATGTTAATTAGAATCAACATCTATGCCTATAGCCTCTATCAAAATATTCTTTTCACTTTCAATAATTTAGAATTCCATGTCCCTTTCATCTCTTAATTGCTTTTGCCTTGCCTTCTATTAAAAAAGCTAGCTAACCAATCTCATTTCATCAACTGTAGCAGTATCAAGATCTATCTTTGGAATTAAAATCTCTTTGTCCAAGTCAATATCATCATCAAATTCCTTTCTAGTAAGTAGAAGTTTTAGGGGTTTCCTTGGTTCTACATCTATCAATACTACCCTAGACTTAGGAACAGAAACGATTGTAGAGATGGTTGGACTAGCTATAAAAACTTCAATAGGGACTACTGGAGGAAAATTGAGAGAGCGCTAACTAAATCCAAAAATTGTTGTGCTATCCAAAATTGAAGTGATAATAGGTGGAAGATTGATTGGAGCACAAACAATAGGAGCGCTAGTAGAAATATTTACAAATGATGTACTTATGGGAGAATGCAAAATTGTAGTTGACAAAATTGTAGAACTGAATGTTGTACACATTGCTGATGTTGACCTAGGAGCTGATGAAGATTAGGTCTATAGCTTGGCAAATGAAGTGGCTAACACTTCCATTAATGATACCTAGAGCTAAGAGGTAGAAAAGAGTGATTGAGCAGATGATATATCTATTGATGTTACAATCACACTTGTTGAAGTTGTCTCAATGCTAGATGATGTAGCAGTCTTTGGTGGAGAGTGAGGAAGGGAGGCTATAACCTGTCTAGCTATTGTTATTGGATCATCCTCTTCCTTATCTTCCTCATTAGTTTCTTTCTCCTTCTCTTCTTCATCATTCTTTAATGTGTAATAGTCTTCAACATCAAAAGTGACACAAGGTGTGCTATCTTCTTCATCACTGTCACTTTCATCATCATCATCTTTGATCTCAACTCAATCTTCACTAGGTTTGTACAAATGATAAATTTTTTACCACATAGATGTAGCATCCTTGACTACATACTCAATTTCCTTGACCAAAATCAAACAAGTATGAAATCTCATCATCACTTTCTCTTCGTTATTCTTCATTGCTTCCTTGACTTTTGCATTAGTAAGATTATGTAGCAACTTTCTCAAAGATTTCTCAAATATGTCTTTGGTTGTCTGCATAGTTGCTTTCCATCTAACTTTGAGTTTGTCTAACATAACTATAGGTATTTGTGAAGCAAACTAATCAAGAGAGAATTTCCATCTTCCTAACTTTTCCATGATCAGATCTTCAATCTCCTTTTGTTTAGCTAGAGTCCTAGTTTCATACTTAAGTACTTTGAAGTTGTTGATCCTAGCACCTACTCTTAATTGGTTAAGTCTTTCCTGAAAGGTGGGAGGAGGCTTAACAAGCACAACTTCACTATCTCCTTTCTTCTTGGACCTTCTTGTAAACACTGTTGGGGGAGTTCTTTGATGTCCTGGTGATGTCCATGTTTTTGGTTAGCTATTTCAACAATAAATTTGACAGATCAAATTCTAGGTTCTTCTTCACAATTTTGTATACCAAATCCAATGCCTCACACAACACACTATTCAAACAACTAGAGCTATATATCTTATGTTCAATGATGTGAATTCCAAATCTAACCTCCACATCAGATACATTACTAATCTTTAGACCTCTATTGTCCCACTCTTCTATGGTTTTCTTTTGAAGTTCTTCCCGACCTAGGGTTTTGGTTGTTTTGGCCTTGTTTAGCATAGGGAGACCCATAATCCTATGAATCATTTTCTTTGTGATCAACATAGGCTGCTCTAACCATTACTAACCATTATGAACATGGCTCAAAATATACCTAATCCACTTCACTTGGAAATTCCTAGGCATATGCAGGATATCGGTTAATCCTTTGACCTCTAAATGCTTGTGCTCAAGTTTCAAAGATCCATCAACACACATTTCTCCTAGGGCACACTCCATCTCTAGGGTTCCAATTTCTTATATAGAACACTTAAAATGAGTGTGAATATCATTAATAAGAAGTACCTTTGGAGGAATTTGCGATTGAGCTCCATTTGGATCTAGTGACTCTGCAACTATTGGAACTAACTTAAAACTTGGTGCCTTCCATTCCACTCCATTTACCAACATTTAAAAACCTTTTTTTGTCTTTCTTTTGTTGCTTCCAAATGCCATGGTTGCTTGATAAATGAGAAAAAAACTTCAAAAAAATATTTCTTGCAAATTCACTCGAGATTGCTTGGATGCATTGTAAAATCACTCTACTCTAGGTATACTAAAGTCATGGTGAAAAATGAAATCAAATTCTTCCCTTTTTGATGAAAATTTGCCATTAATTCTTCATGCCATAATTATATAGTGCATGATAGACTGCCATCCACTGACTATGCTTGGTAGAAGCTTGTAACTTGATGATTGAACAAAACTTTATTACTCCCAACCTAGCTCAGTAGAGTCTATGACCAAACTTGCTTGATAAATACTAATTCCTTTTGATCCCTTTATATCTAAAATATGGATTTGGATCTTTTCTTCCTATTCATTGGAACTACTTAAGATATGGCTTGAAGATAGAGTTCTAGTTCTTCCTTAAGAACTCAATTGGAAATGGTGGAGTCACCCACTTCTTGAGTGACATGACCATCATTTGAATTAGCTTGCTTGGTAGATTTGGGAATCCACTGTTGTCTCATCTACTTCTTGATGTTATCAACTTTAGCTTTCTTTTCATCTTCAACCTTTCCTATATTCATGCAATTCTTAGCTATATGACCAAGTTTAGTGCATGTGTAACATCTTATGGTGGTATCCTTCTTTCTCAAGTGATGCCTTGCACAGTTTATGCCAATGTGTCCATATTCTCTGCATGAATGACATCTACACCAAGTATTGAAGTCCCAACCAAATATTGCTTTCAAAAATTGTTTAGCTAGATTGAATTGTTTAGATCTACATTTAGATGCCTTGTGACCTTGTTTCTTGCATTTGTGACATTTTCCTTCAAATTTTGGTTTCTCCTTACATTCGTTAGCTTTATGACCATGTTGACTATAATTGTAACATTTTCCATTGCTCCAACATTTTTTTGATGTATGACCTAACATACCACAATTTTTTCAAGTAGGTCTTTCATTCCTTTGAGAACATTCTTCTTTGTATCCAAGTCCTACTTGACCTTTTTGCCTATACAGATTCTGCTCATTTTGTTGATTCAATTGGTCCATGGCTTCTTGGGATTTCATTATTCTTTCATTGAGTTTCTTTTCAAAATTTAGATCAGCCTTAAATCTTTCATTGGTTTATCTTTCAGTGCTTAAATCATTTCTTAGCCTTTCTTTTTTAGATCTCAGACTCATGATTTCCTCATTTGCATTAGAAAGCTAATTGATAAGGCTTTCTTGCTGAAAGGGTTGACTTTGAGATTCATTGTTCCTTTCCTCCACGTCATCATTTTCATTATTTCTCTATTCCAATATTTCACACATTCTTATTGACTAATTTTTTTGTTCTCTTTTCAATTTCCTTACCTCTTCTTGCAAAGAGCCATTCTTTTCTAGGAGTTCTTTGATTGCCTCATTTGCTTCATCTGAACTACTTGAGGGGAAAAAGTCTTCAATCTTTTCTTCAACATACTAGTGGTCATTCATTTTTTTTGCAAGTTCATTCCTTCTTTTCAAGGATTGGAAAAGATGCTCTTTTTATTCTTTGAGTTGAGCTATGGCCATCTCTAGATCTAGCTTATCATTCTCAATAGCTTTGTAAAGTCTAAAAATCTCCATTGTCCTTGATCTTTGCTCAAGCTATCAAACTTTATCTTGAGAACCACAAAGATTTGATACCAATTGTTGGAAATAATCAAGACTAGCTAGGTTACTGAGAGGGGAGGGGTGAATCAGTAACCTCAAAAACTTTCATAAATTCAACACTTAAAAATATAAATCATTCACCATCAATTGATCTACTTTATTGCATGTATAGGAAATTGAAAGATAAATATTCATGACACATGAACATAGAATTTGGTGACCCTGAAACCTTCCAAATAGAAAATAAAACTGGGGTGAGGATGGCACCCAAAAAACTTCACTACTAAAAAATAAAGTTGGCCTGTTAAGGCTTACATTGACCACTTTTGATGATCTTCCCTATTAAGAGCAATTTGGACTGCTAGAATCACCTTGTTAGAAGTTTTACAAACATATAATGAAGTATGCACTTTGTTAAGAGATTTGAAGAAAGACTGTTAAGTCTAACCTATTAGAGGATTTAGAAACTAATTCACCTATTAGGATGAAACAATAGATCTAACTTACAACTTGATTTTTTATTAGATCCTTTAAATACAAATCACCTCTTGTGATTGAAATAATTTTATTGCTCCTTAATTGACCTTGCTAAATTCCTTACTCTGCTCTACTACTGATTTGCATTCACTCTTCTCAAAACATTACTTCATACATTTTCTCATGATGATACATTGGTATGATACAATATGATATAATACATCACATATATATACCATTCCAATATTTACAATTACAAGGTTAGCTAAAACACAAGTAAACAAAATATTACTATGTCGACCAAATAGTAGAAACTTGGATTCTGAATAGCTAACTTGGTGACCCTCTAATACTTAGCATCCACTCCATTACTCGACATAGTCATGCACTTAGTAAGAGTAGAAGCTCAATCCATACTAATCACCCAACATAGCTTCAAACTTGGTGACAATTGGAGACTCAATAGATATAGTGTAACTTGGTAGATACTAAACACTATGTTTACCTTGCTTTCACTCAGTAAACATTGTACATTCATCACTCAATAGACATTGGCTTCACATCATAGCAATTGATGATTCGATAGACATTATGAAGCTTGGTGACCACTATCTACTTGATGATAAGAGTTGGACTGCACACTATCTGTATTTAGTCAATAGCTTCTAGAAAGCTCAGTATGAACTGATGAACTATTGAACTTACTTGGCAACCACTAAATGCTCGGTATCAACTATAGACTAAATGATGAGTTCAATAACCATATAGAATTGAATAAGTGTTTTCACTAATGACAAATATAACTTAATGCCAATGAAAATTTGTGTTCAAAATATTGTGTGATAGCTCTCCTCCAACACCCTTATGGTGCATCAAACCCTGGTTCTTAGGGCTGGGAGATCTTCCATAGAAGTTTATCCATTATATCCACTAGATCAAGGGGTCACCCATGTTCGTGAAGAAATCCTACATTCTTGCGGTCCTTAGTAGAGACAATAGTCCCTTAGGAAGTAGATCTTGGTAGCCCCGAGAAGTGAGTGTGCTATGAGGGGGAGCTTGTGGTGCCAAGGTCCTAAGTTTTCTACTCTAGATAAATAAGGTTGAACTTTAGTTCAAGTAGGAATTTAGTGGATATAGTTCTAAAGCCTAGGTTGTGGTGTGTTTGTTCACTTTTAACAACAGCTATTCTTGTCTTAATGTGTCTTTCATGTGTTTAAAAATTAATGAAGATAAAAATCAACCCTTAAATTTACACCTTGAACCTTTCACAACATTACACATTGTCAAAAATGTTACAACCTTTGGTCAAAACTTTACAAACTTTGGTCCAATACATTCAAGACTTGGAAAACATGGCCATTTGTGATCATAAACATGCTTGGCATAATATAGATTTCATCCTTGCATAGAACTCACTTGAACTCACCCTAGTTTGAGCCTTATACTTGCATCATATAGGTTTCATCTTGTATCTTTTAGTCCTCACTTAGTATTGCTTACCTTTAATATTGCATCCATTAGGGTTTTGTTTGCCTCCCTTAGTTTTTGCATTTCAACCTCAAAATTTGAACTTTGCATCTCCAATCTTGCATCTTTGCATACCCATTCTTCATCTTGTACACTTTAACCATCATTCTGGGTGTCATACATGTAATTTTGAACCTTTATTCTAGTCTTAGAATTGTCCTCTTCTATCTAGCTCACTATAACATCAATCTAGAAACCACAGCACTTGAAATTGCCTTAGTTTCAGCCCAACCTCCCAACTGCACCCAAAAAATACCAACTATGCTCAAACTAGCTCCAACTACACCATAGGTGTAGTTGGTACTATTTGAGTGCACTTGGTAGTCTGAGAACCTAGTTTGGGCTTCTAGACAACATTTTGAGGCTTTAGAGGTGTTCATAGGTACCTGGATATGTCCCCTTGTAGTAGCATGACCTGATCTACATTTTGCACCCCATAACCTTCATTGTTTTAACTTAAAGCATCATTCCCTACATTCTAACCTTAACTCTACATCTCTTCATCCATCACAACATCAACCCTAGCATCGTAGTTCTTTGGTAGAACAATTTGGCAACCACCCCACTTAGATTCAATAGACATTCAATGTAGCTTCCCAACTGTGTCATGAAACTACCAATCATGCCTAAACTAGCCCCAACTACACCATAGTAATATTTGGTACCATTAGAGTTCACTTGATGTTGTTAGGCATAGTTGGGCACATGTTTGACCATTTTAGGCCTTGAAACTACATTTTAGGACCCCAAAACTGCATTTAGGAGCCCTTGTACATCCTCATTCTACATTTGACCCAAAATGACATCTAGCACCCAAAAGCTCATTTTTCATGTTAGGGAATGTCCATATTGCATATTCAATTAGCATAACCACCATTTCAAGTCCTCTAGATTTCATTTTGAACCCAAACCCATTGAACTTAGTCCAAAATTAGAACAAAAGTATGAATCCTAGAGTATTACATTGTGTCAGTGGATAACGGATCTTGACCATGGTCATTTTATCATTTTCTTTTATCATTCTCTTTTGTCAAATTCTATCTATGTCAAGATAGATTTGACTTTGTCATTTTGATCTTATCACTTTTTGTCTTTTCTTGGTCAAGATCCTTATTGTCATAACATTACACTATTAGGTCAATACCTATAAAAGATATCACCTAGGCTCAAAAAACCTTATGTATACCATTATCATTAGCATTTTCATTTTCCTAGTCTCCTTAAATGTCATTTTAACTTACCCTAGTGGTATATCTCCCTTATCTTTCATTTTCAAAACCTTAGCATCATTTCCACTATCAAACCCTATGAACTTGTCTCTCAACCAAATTTTCTTCTTGATCACTTATCTTCATTTTGCATATACCAAATGGAATTATTGACCCTAGAACACCATCTCTTGCATAGTCCACCTTGTATACATCAAACCCTAGCATCATTACCAAGTCCAAAATCCAACCCTAACCTTAATTTCTCATACTATAGAGTCATTTTCATCTCTTTTAGTCAACCCCCAAAATGTCACTTTGCATTTGCATTTGCATGGTTTCCCTAGGAAAATTGCACCTTACATATCAAAACCATACTTCATTTGGCATTCTCCTAGGTTGCATAACATCCTTAAACACCTAAAAATCCATAAAAACACTCATATCTTGCATACCCACATCCTAAGTGTCAAGTTTTGACTTGTTTTACCAACTACACCCCTATTTTACCAACTACACACTTCAAGTGCATAGTTGGTAGTTTTAAAGTGCACTTGGTAATTAGGTATTTCATTCTAGGTTCCAGAACCCTAATCGACACTTCCATAGGCTTCATTTCATCCCAAAACCCTAGAAAACACTCTAAAACACCCAAATCATTCACATTTTTCATTTTAGGCACCCTAACACCTCTATTTACCCATTGCATACCTCCTACTTACCAACTACTTAGCTTTAGGGACCTAAGTGCACGAAGGGTGCACTTGGTACTATTTGAGCATAGTTGGTATTTTAGGTGCACACTTGGAAGGCAGGGAGTCCATTTAGGTTTCCCTCTATTGCATATGCATCCTAAGGTATCATGCCAGCACTTACTAGGACACAATCAGCTTAGAGACCTGAAGAACTTTATCAACCATTGCTTTTTGAAGTGGCAACACAACCAAAACCTCATCCAAGACAAAAGAAGAGAAAGAAAACCCAACAAACCTTTGCTGAAGACCAAATTGAGGCATCACAACCTTTACTTGTAGAGCCCTTAAACATGTATCTGCAAGATCACCATAACCAAGAGATGATAGAACAAACCCTAAGAAACACACCTACCATGAGGTTTTCGTCAAACACTTCCCCTACACATGGGATGGTTCAATGGAGTCCTAAATTTGAACCTATATTTGTGTTGATACCACCTAGAGGTGGAAGTGTACCAACCAGACTCAAGGATGAACAAACACACTCCTTTGAATTCAACAAACCCAATGCAAGTACCTTCAACTATAATACGTCAAACATACAACAAGGTATTGTACACCTAAGTGATGACTCTGACACTGACTATGGCATCACTAGTGAAGAAATGGCTAGGGCATGTCAAGACAATAATTTTTGCAAGGACTTTAAACTTTTGGTAGCACAAGAAATTGTCGAATTCAACCCAAACTTGGAGGGACCTAAGTCCAAACATCAAACCAACACAACAATTGAAAACATACAACCCATGATCAATTTGGACTTAGATAAGGAAAAACAACCTTTGGAGTTTTCAAATACATTAATGGCACCTATAAGGTCCCATCAACAATCAACCATTAAAATCCTCGAAAGTACATTTGAACACATCAACATTAATCCCTTGTTTGATAAACCATAACCAATGAAGAGAAACAAGACTCTTCCTAAGTATCCCAAGATGATGTTAAGACTTGACCTCAATAACATGATGCATCTAAAGGGACTTGTGCTCTAGGGATGCCAAACATACCTCCTTTGGAGACAAATCAACAAAGTGCACCTTTTCTCCTAACTCTACCAAGTGTTATGACATCAAACATTATGGAGACTCCCACAAGTACACCATGTGAAACATCAACTACAAAAATCCCTATTGATGCACAGAGGAAAATTCTTATTGACATTACACTTATTCCCAAAAGAAATTCACCTCATTGTCAAGTCAATATGATGTCCCAAGGCGAAACCTCTAACACACAAAGGTCTCAAAGAAACAATACCAACATGGTGATCAATCCTCAAGGACATAATCAACTACCCTGACAACATCAACCTACAATAGTCCAAGAGCTTAATGTTTCCAACACACATGGGACATATCAATAGCAACATCAACCATAACAACAACAACATTGAGTGATGCAAACATCCAACATCCCTAATATGAAATCTAATTTAAACCCACTTGACTTCCATGCAATTTTTCAACAACAATTCCAACAACAACAAGCCATGTTTTCTAAACAACAATAGTAACTCAAATAATAGTTGGAATACCAAAGACACCTTGAGAAACAAATTGCATACTAGCAACATTTGTTACAACAATAACACATGCCACAACAACCCCAATAGATACCTCTAAAACAACAATCACATGCATGGTCTCACATACAACCAATAGAGGTATCTCAACAACAACCACAACAAATGGCACAACAACAACACATGGTACATCAATCATAGTAAATACCAAAAAAAGTACCCCAACATGTATCACAACAAGGCCCTTTTTTCTTCGAGGTACTAACATACCTCCACCACCTAGTGACACATCACCAAACTCATCAGACATAGAAATGTTTGGACCAAGTAGACATAGCTCCCACCATAGCAAATGGTCAACTCATAGGCACAATAGACTTGAAGGGAAAGCTATAATGAAAAACCCTAATGAAGAGCTATTTCAGCAAATCAAACAACTTTCTAAACAAGTCGAGGCATTGGTAGTCCAAAATAAATAGGCTCTATATACAGAAAGGGACTACATCCTAATCCATTTGACAAAATTTTGTATATGCCTCCGTTCCTAGAACACTTTGAGGCTCCAAGATTTGAAAAATACTAAGGAAAAGGAAACCCTGTTGATTACACACAAGAAATGTGGCTCTTGTATCGAACTCAATGACAAGCCCATTTACCTAATGAGATTATTCCCTCATTCTCTAGGTGGGCCCACACTTCAATGGTACTCCAAACTTCTTGATACTATCAAATCTTGGTCAAAACTTGTAGACAAGTTCATATCCCACTTTTCCTTCAACATTACAAATGAGGTGACACATTTCAATTTGTGCTCAACCAAACAAAAGATAGGAGAACCATTTATCACATTCTTACTGCACTAGAGAAGCTTAGTCAGTCAATGCTCACTAGACATTCCTAATGAACAAGTTAACTTGTGAATTGAAAACTTAGTCCCAAACTTAATGTACGAACTCATAATCAAAAGTCCAAGCACCATTTCTAAACTGATGAAAATAGGGGCTAGTTTTGAAGATGTATCCATAAGGGAATCCTCAAGATGAGCAAGGAAAACACAAACACCAGTGCCTCTAATGACAAGGAAAAAAATTTCTCCAAAAAAAAGAATGTGACCAATGATGGTATTGTGGATGCACATATGATTATCACAACACAACCTCAACTAACTTTGAAAGGTGTAAACCATACAAATTCACAAATTCCCAATCAAACATCAGCCCCATAATCAAAGACTGAGACTTCCATGCAAGACAAACCCATAAGACATCCTAGAACCAAGGACAAGAAATTCACACCATTGGGGATACCTCTTGAGAAGTTTCACTACAATAGTTACTCAATAATAACTTCCTACAATTAACCTTAATCAAAGACAAACTGTTAACTAAGCAGATTGGTGGGATGAAAAAAAAAATTTGTGATTACCACTACACCAAAGGACATAAGACCTCATCATGTCTCCAACTAAAGCATGCAATAAAAGACCTCATTGATGATGGCATAATCATAGTTGATCCATCACTGCTAGCATCCAACTATAATCACACCATCTTCAAATATCCTTTGGGTAATCATGACAAAGAGAAACCCTCTAGTTCAAACAAAAACTCACAAGGTAATGTGAATTACAAGTGCACTGTATATTACTACACTATCAACTATTTTAATGAGTCAAATTCCTACATATCCACATTCACCTTAAAGGCTGAAGACCCTCATTTTAGTGTCACTACATGTCCTTCCAAGATCACTATTCTTGGAGTCCCATCTAGACCTACTGCCTCTACTAGAACTGCACCTCCTGATAGACTTGCTCCTCCTACTTCATCTGATTATAGCCTTGTTGAATAGCTCGGAAAGACCCCTACACAAATACCCATCTTGGATCTACTACATGCATCCCCCCAACATCAAAAGATCTTGGATCAAGCCCTTAAAGAGTCAGTAGTCATAGATAACATGGATGTTACCCAATTCCAGGCCATGGTTGGGAACCTATCCACCTCACAGCATATCACCTTTTCTCCTTGGGATATTCCAAAGGATAGACCTAACCAAAATGATCCCCTTTATCTTGAAGTCTTCATCCATAATGCCAAAGTTAGACATGTCTTAATAGATGGAGGAGCAGGACTAAAAATTTGTACTCTTAAGATTGTCAAATGTTTGTGTTATTTTGAGGAAGATGTGGATCCCTCTCATAGAATCACAATAAAGGCTTCTGATGATGGTGAACGCTTCTCCAAGGGTGTCATCATATAACCCATAAGAATTGATCTAGCTACTAAAGATATATTATTCTTTGTCCTAGATATAGAAATGAATTGTAACATGATACTAGGACGCCCTTGGCTTCATGCTATGAAAGTGGTGCCCTCTACATATCATCAATGTTTAAAATTTTCTTATAACAATGTGGAGGTTACCATCCCTAGTGATCTAGACTCTTTATAGTTTTGTGTTGATCTAAGAGATACCACTGCATACCAAGTCCCAACAAACAATGAAGAACAACACACAGATTCCTCTAAATATGTGGATGTAGATATACTCCTTAGTAAGGCCAAGGAAAAAATGAATATTGAATATAATGGCTATGGAGAGTACTTTATGTCTCAAGTATTCCATATTAGGGAGTCACCACTATCTCCCCAATCTTATGGTAAATCACAACTATTACAAGCACAACATTATGAGATTAGTACACAAAATACCACTTCTACCAATGATAATACTTCCATTTTTATGGAGAAAGCACAAGTAGAACAAAAACCCACTTTGATATCTCCTAGCAAGTATGGACTTGGGTTTACTATCATGCAGGAACAAGGCTATGAGGGCTATAGTGGTCTTGGATCTCAAAAAAAAGGTATAATTGAACCTATCACTACAAAAGGATGACCTCCTAGTTTAGGGCATGGATTTAAACCATTACAAATAGATCCTCCTAGTACTACGGTACCTATGTGTAAGACTATGGATGTTTTGAATGATGAAAAGGCATCTGAGGATATCCCACCTAAAACCAACAATCCTCTAGCTTATGAGCATAACCCCAATGATACAATAGAATCTAATGCCCATATCCATACCTTTAACCAAAGCCCATTCAGCATTGATGATGACATCCCGTCAAGTTATCCTGAAATATGGGATTGGGATCAATGTGGACCACCAATTTTTGATTGATTTGACAATGATGACACTCTTATAACAAACTTTGAAATATATGCAGGCACTATGAACAACAACCATATAGAAGCAATTTCTCCTTAAGTGAACACATTGGCATATTGTTGGGAGTCAACTCTATCTTCCAATTACGAAACTAAAAGCAAGGAAAAAATGACAAAAGTAGGTCTCTTGGTGAAAATTGAAAGGCACCATTAGACCATGAAAAATAAAAAGCTAAGCAACTCCCAAGGATACAAAATGAAAAATATGATGCCATGAATATTAGTGTTTCAGTTTTCAACATGCCACAAAGTCTTTTGCAGCTCTCCCAATCAGCGTTCATATGGGAAGTCGTTGGTCTCAATCCTCCCAATCCTTCCTTATATCCAATTGTGTATCCCCAAATCCAACTACCTAACCTATCCAAAACCCAAAATACAACCTTTATCCATCAAGCCTTTGAGCCCATCATCCTCAGTGGCATCCCATAAAAAGGATCTTTTGACCCAATTATGCTCAAATGCCTTGATTCACGAGAAACAAACACTATCTTACATAAGGTACATGATGGTATGTCTCAAGGCCTTTCTAGTGGTTTGATTTTAGCTATAGACTTGGAACAAATCCTCTGTAGTTACGGTTAGTCGTGGATCTAGAGATTATAAAATAGTAGCACCAACAAAATATTTCTTCTTAGCATTTGTCAAGAATGTTCTTGATTCCATCTAAAAGTCCTAAAAAAATATCAAAAAAATAGCAAAAAGACATGACAAAAAGAAAAGAAAAAAGTGAAAAAGTTCATGAAAAAATGGATGCCTTGATGAAAACTTGGCAAACACATGTCTTGGCATGAAAATTTGAGTCAAGAGAAAAAAAAATTCACAAGTGAAAACTTAGCAAACAAGTGCTTTGGGCAAGTACCATGGTGAAAACCTAGCAAACAAGTGCCATGTGTATTCAGTTGTTGCTCCTCCATCTATCAAGATTCCATCTGGTTTTTTCCCCTCTTTTTGTCATTCCCTGATCATATCCATCATATTGCAAGACATCCTTAGTCCTTATCATGGCTCATGAATTGGTTAATGTCCATTGTTATCTTACCCAAGCATCACCAGTTTGTATATACTCTATCATTGGCCTTTGCACATAATCTGCGGCTTGTCTGGGGGCATATTACCTACACAATGCATGAGTTTGAGCTTGAACTAGGGGCATGTCCCTAAGCACATCTTATCTATTGGACTTATCACATATCATATTGGAGCTAACAATTAAATTCCTTTATGTCCCTAAAAAAATCCTAGAAATTCAAATATGATGCTAAATTTTTTTATAAAAATCATAAAACATCCTGGAAAAAATTCATTAAAAAATCATAAAATATCCTTAAAAAATTCTTAAAATCATAAAATTTCCTGAAGTAAACCCTAACAATTGTAAAATTTCCTAAAGAAATTAGTCACACCAAAAATATCAAATATCCTCAAAAGATCTAAAAATCAAAAAAACCCATCAAAATTTTGTAATAAACCTTGTACTTAATCACTCCTTTTGCATAAACACTTGCACTTTTGTAGACTAAAATTCAAAGCACTACACTTCCATGACAATCACACTATCTGGGCAATGCACACCAACAATCAATCCAACATGTCACTATGAACCTATCAACTAACTTAACAACTAGAACTACCACATGATCAACCTATCAAACACTATCTAAAGACCTCAACCACTAAAAAGCAAGTAATAATGGACAAGAATAGCTATTGGCTCATGCTATTTAGTGAGTGATTTAATCTTTTCTTTGTTTTTCTTTGATCATGATCCTATGCTACTCGATGTTATAAAATTATCCATGAGAGTGTCCAGGATGGTTCATGGTCATCTTTTATTTTTTCTCTGTTAAAATGTACCTTTGAGAGTCAAGGGCATATATATATGCCTTAGGAAGGACAAGCTCATTTTTTGTCTACATCATGCTTGTTTATGCAAAAGTTTTTGCATTTTTTGTCTCATCTCTTAGGTCTTCTTTCATTCATATCTTCATTCACCTCCATGATCATGCATTTCAATACACCAAATCATCTTCATCTTGCATTCCTGCATTCTTGCATTATCCTACACTATCTATCAACCTTCTAGGGATTTATACCTAGTCTAGCCTTAGTCTGACCTTTTTTTGACCAAGTTTGACCAAATGTGGCCATGTTTGACTGATTTTACTCATGTTCTGACCTCTTTCCACCATTTTTGGCACTCACACAAATTTTTAGGACATTCTGAGTCCAATCGAGTTATTTTTGGCTCCTGGAGCCTTCTGGGATGCAGTTTGCACTTTTAGAGCACACTTAGCCCTAGTTTCATTAGCAATATATAAACCTTTCCACTCAACATAATCTTATTTAGGAAGAGCTAATAACTATAGGTGAACTTAATAATTAAAGATATGAAAACTAAAAGTTGTAGCCCTTTGAATCTAGTTTCTAAACTACTAACTTTTTTGTTAAATCGTGGAGTTTAAGTCCCTCAAAAAGGGGGAGCACACAAAATGGTATTTTTTTTGACTAAATTTATGACATAGTATCAAGTGTGCTCCACCTAATTTTATTTTATTTTTTAAATTTTTATAATCACTCTAGTGAGGAGATAGCTAACACTATGTAGTTTATCCTAGAATTTTTGTAAATTTTTATGGTACATTTGATTTATTGTGAATTTTTAGAGTGGAGTCATCTCAAAAACATGAAATTTTGTTGTGGAACCCCTAGAAATCATTGAAGACTAGTTTTTTTTTTTAACTTCTTTTTACAAAGGTTTGTAGAATGAAGTCTAGTTTTTAAAATTATAACCTGTTACAAGAAATGATGAACGAGGGAGAATCTATCCCTAAAATGCTACAATATGGTTTTTGACAAAAAATTGACATACATTGAAAACAAATTAGTGAAAAAAGGCTTAAAATAATTCAATTTTTTTTAATTATATGGTTAGATAGCTAACACAGAATAAATAATCTTGTGTAACCTAATTCTCTTATTATATAACCACAAGAAAACCTAATGGATGTCACATAACCAAAAATATGTTTTGTTGTGCAAACTTACTGGAAATCATGTTTAAGATATATTTTAGATGTCCATGCATTTGGGTTGGATATCCAAGCCAAATACAACACTTAGGATTGGCAATCTTCAAATTAGACCATAGTGTGTACATGTATTAGAGTAAATGCACTATAGTACATACATGCTATTTAAATTTTAAAAATTGGTATTTTGTTTCAATTTTTAAATAGCATATACACACTATTTAAATTTGAATTTTTTTAGTTTTCTAATATTTTTAAATAGTGCGTACAGCTATAGCCCATACATGCTTTAGTGTGTACATGTTATGTTCTTCCTTGTCTGAGGCTATGGTTTGGGAAATACAAAGCATAGTGTGTATGCACTATAGTGTATATGAAAAATACTACATACACACTATGTCTTAGATTGGAGGGAAAAAAGTGGTATCTTTTTGGTCCCCCATCTTTATGCACATACCACCCAATTAAGATGGAAAATTGTAGAAAGAATGATGCCACCAAGATGATGTACTAACATAAATGTTCCTTGTGAAAGTGTGTGACCTCATTAGGATTTGAATAAATACAATTAGTACATATAGGTCCCTATTAGGAGTTATTTTAACCTTTCAAGGAGTTGATAGGAAGAAACCTGAACTCACTGTCCAACTTTCTTTAGAGATATTCTCACTAATCAATTTAGGATAGCCTATCCAAGAAACATGAGCTAACCAAAAAACCAACTTATCTTTCCAATACATTTCCTTTGAATTCCATAACATATCCTTAATATCAAACACTACTCTGACCTTGACAAATTCACGTCAAAAGATCACATAACATTACATCAATAACATATAACCACATATGATAAAATTTACAACTAATAAAAAATATTTCCCTCATATCAATTCCTAATAACTAATAGAGTCAGCATTGAGGCTTCTATAATGTAAAATGACTAGTGTAGGACCATTACAAGATATTACAATTAGGTTCCACATGTAACAATATAAGCTACATACAAAATACAAAAGGGATGACCTCTAAGGAATAATTTGCACAATATCTTTTCCAAGTATTCAGAGAATAAAAAACAAATTCTTCCATCTTGAACATGTCTATGACAAAATAAAAGATTGCTAAACA
Organism: Cupressus sempervirens; assembly: GCA_028749045.1. Taxonomy (NCBI): domain Eukaryota; kingdom Viridiplantae; phylum Streptophyta; class Pinopsida; order Cupressales; family Cupressaceae; genus Cupressus; species Cupressus sempervirens. The sequence goes on from CM053790.1 coordinate 494,216,477, forward strand.
AGATTCAACTTTGCTAATAAGATACAAAATGAACAAAAACATATAGTTTGTTGCAAACTATTCTATAGCTAGTCTTCAAAAAAGCTTTTGTAACTAATTGAAAATATCACAACTTTTTTGTGAGCATAGATATAGTATTTATACATATCTATTAACATACTTCTAACCCCACTAAAGTTACTCAACAACCCAAAATATCATTGAACACAACTATCTTTTCTACTATGCAAAAACTATCTAGGAAGTTGATATGTTGACATAAATAACAAACCAACTCATGAATGCAATACATAAGATCTCAATCAACTTCCAAAGAATCTTAGAAAAAATCATCAGGAATTTATCCACAAAATCAACAGGAAGATCATTAATAATACTTATGAAGTTAGCTTACTAAAAAATATAGATATCTCTCTTATGGTTAATGTTTCATATTTGTACACATTCCATGGAGATGTTCCAAAGATAGATGATGGATAGGTAGTGGATTGGCAATGTCACCTTCCCAACAAGAAGGGACATATTGACAATATTATTCAAAAGAATACTACCTCCACAAGGCATGATCAACATAATAGATAATTTGTACAATGGGATGGGTTACTAGAAATAGAGAATGCATGGTTATCTAAGTGGGAAGTGATATAGTTGGATCTAGCAAAGTTGTAGAAATTCACTGACAACTACTTGCAAGAGTTGTGTTACTTTGAAGAAGGGGAGAATGATTCATCAACTTATATGGGTTATAAATTTTGACTTAGATGTGGCTTTTTTCTAAAAAATTTAGGGTGGCTTCATTAGGAGTTAGGTGGTTTTCCACTTTAGATCTTCTCTATTATAGCTAGAAAAAAATATTTTTCAACTGCTAGAAAATATGTTGAGACCCCTAAAACTCACTCTCTATATCTTTTTTATTTTTTAGAGTTTTTTTATTGTGATAACTTTGAATGGATGTTTCCAAATTTGAATATTAGTTTGAAATTCAAGTAGTTGAAGTTTAAGGAAAGTCTAGTTTGATTTTAGTATTTTAGGAATTATTTTCAAAGGTTTTCTAAAATGGTAAATTTTAAGATTTGTAAAAGACTACCAAAGAGGGTAATTATTTTTGTTTGTTCTAGTTTAGAGGAAGTTTAGTTATTTAGGAATTTGGAAAAAAATTTAGAAGCATGGTTGATAGATGAAAAAATATATATATGTTTTGAAATATGATTTCTTTAATTTTATTTTTCCAGTATCATTTTTCTTGATGTATTACTATGTATAGATATATGGGTCTTGCATCAAGTCTAGTTCTAGTTACCTAACCTCCCACTTGAGTTTTGGGATGAGAAGGTCTTTAGGTGGATTGTGGAATCTTTGAGTAACTACATCTTAGTGGATATGGTTATTTTTGTGATGTCATGGATGTCATGTCTAGTATTTTCTAGGTTCTACATCAATGTAATGATGAAAAAAGCACCACCCAACTTTGTGGTCCTAAAATACAAGTTAGTGCATCAAAGCCAAACCATTATCTATGAGAATACAATTCTATTCTATCAAACCTAAAATTCAAAAGATCATATAGTAGTTGACTGGATAGATTGATAATAGATGAAGCCTAAGATGACGAATAAGGCTATTGTAGAAGTGAATGTTATGCCCTTAATATTGGTGTATATAGGGTTATGAATAGTCAACTTGTAACTATCTTAATCCTTAATTAAGTCATGTTGTAATTATTATATTATTATTTAGGTAGATAGGTCGGCCTAGGTGTTATGTAGAGTTGTGTCTATTCAACCTAAGCATAATTAGGTGTATATAGGAGGTTGTGGGTCTTATTTCAACATCATATTGTGAAGTGTGTTCTAATTGGACATATTTGAAGGTTTCTCCCTCAAAGTGGCCTTTTACTCTCAGTTATTATCAAGTATTTATATAATATTTCATATTATTTCTTCTATTGTGTAAGTTATTTCATTACAAGTGGCATTAAAGCATGACCTTGGCACCATAGAGGCAAGATTTTTTCTCAACATTGGGATGATTTTGGGAAGAGCATAACTTTTAGATTTTAGTACTTTTTTCAAAGATTTTCAGAGGGTTTTTAATGACCATATTAAAGAAGCTATAGTCTAAAATTTAGAGGAATTAGAGAAAATTTGAGAAAATTATTATAGAATTACTACTTGTACACAATTTATTGAGATCTTCATATCTCTTGATTCCTACTAAATTGGAGTATAATTTGTATAGGGTTTTTTGAATACATAGAAGAGGAGTGTAAATTTAAAATATTGGAGAAAGTGAAAAAAAAGCAAGATATTGCAAAATTAGGAAAATTCTCTCTTAAGGAAATAAATTTACTAATTTTCTTGGGGTTTTTCTGAGTAAGGGTATCTTGGCCCTAGTAAATTATAGTAAAAAATAAATAAATAAGTTAGAGAATTCACATTTTGTTTGTGTGATTTATTTCAAAAATATTGGTTTTCATCACAATGGGGTATTCAAAAAGAGGCAAAAAGAGTGCTACCACATCGAGGAAATGCTCTGATCAAGATTGGGAAGCAACAGAGGATAGTAATCCCAATGAGGAACTTAGTAAGTTCGAGGATGAGGTTAAGAGGGATATGTGTGATCTAAGAGGAGATATATCAGATATACGAAGCATTCTAAGCACCTATATGAATGACACAAGGAAGGAGCTATCAAGCAACCAAGGTGAAACCTTCAAGTTGACTAATAATGACACAAATTTTATTAATCCTATGGGATCTAGGAATTTTTTTCCAAAGGTGGATATGTGCAAATTTGATGGAAAAGATCCTCTAACATGGATAAATCAAATGGAGAATTGTTTTGAAGTACATCAAATCCCATTTGGACAAAAGGTCATGATTGCATCTTTATATCTCAAACTAGATCAATTCATTTGGTATTCTTGGATTTGTACTCATAGGAGGAAAAAGGATCTCATTGTATCATGGTCAATTTTTATAGAAGAACTCCAAGCACAATATAGCAATAGTGTGACAAAAAAATAATTTAGCCAACTTGCTAAGCTTTTAAAAAAAGATCAATTAAGGATTATATTCAAAAATTCCAAAATCTATCCTTAAGAGTGGATGCAATTACAAAGGAGAACATGAATAATTTATTCTTGGGTGGTCTCAAGGATCACATTCAACATGACATGAGAGAAAGTACAAAGTTGTGTCACCTTTCAGGCTAACTAATCCAAGCAACTAAATTTGAGTATTTCTATCTAATTTTATTCTTTTCAAGCATATGCTCTTTAAAATTTATTCTAGCTAAGTTATTTGTGGTCTCACACTTTTTCAATTGGAAATATCTATTAAATACATGTTTTATAGTAGTTAGTATCAAATTACCAAAGAAATTAAATTATTATAGAAAACTGATGTTTCAAGAACTCTTACTATTTTTTATGATATGTTTTTAATAACATATAAACACCATTTTGTGGAGCTCAAATTCAAGAATATTCTCATATAGGGTTCATAGTTATTTAATTAGATATAATATATTGTGATTAAATAATTCTACAAGAACACATTTTAACACTCAAGAAGATACCAATTTTGAGAAAGAAGAAAATAGTAAATTATATCACAAAAATTTAATAATTATATGACGTTCTAGAGGAGATAGTCCTCTTCAATAATCTACAATTTTTCTTTTGGTTGCAATAGATTTATTTTCAAAAATGTGGTGGGAGATCAAATCTATTGATTTGAATAAATTGAAATTTGAATAATTATAAAAGAGAAAATATAGGTCTAAAGTCAATTTTTATTTTTGATTGTTCTAGCTACATATATTATCTATAGCATAATATGATATCGAAAGGAAATAAGTTTATTTCCTTTTAGTTTTTTGGTGGGAACTAGATCTCTAATTTCTACTATTTTTCAACAACTAAAAAATTAAGTTTAAAAAATAGGAAAATCTATCATTTCTTTTTGCAAATAATTATTAAAAATTATAATCCTAAACTTCATCCATTTCTACACATTTCATTACTTTACTTCATTTTAAAAGACTAAATAATAATACAAGATTTATGCCATTGAAGTTGAGTAGTTATACTTTTGTTAGCCTTTTCCTTTTTAAACAGGTGACACGGGTTTGTACTTTTACCCAAGTACACATGTTTTTTCCTAGCTTAGTAAATGAGTCTTTTATATTGGCATGTAGAGAAGAAGAGTTCTTGATTCCTAGAAAGCAATGGGCTGATGTGATAAGAGAAAAAGGTTATTCAACACCTTCTCTTCCTCAACTTACTAGGTTGACTCCACAAAAAATTAAGGACAAAAGAGAAAAAGGGTTTTATTTCAATTGTGATATAACATATAGTCGAGGATGTAAATTTAGTGAAAATATATTGTTCTATATTGAAGGTTCAAGTGAGGAAGAAGAGGATGAAACCATATTAGAGGAAGATAGAGAGTTAGGTGAGGAATCACATGAATCTCAACCATTCATTTTTTGTCATGCACTTTCAAGTTTCAATGCACCACAAACTCTCAAGGTAGTAGGTTTCTTAAAGAAGAAAAAAATAATAGTGTTGATCGAATCACGTAGTACTCATAATTTCATTAAAAAAAAGTTGGAAAATCTTCTAAATCATTTTATATATCCAACCCCAGGGTTTCAAGTTTTGATTGTAGATGTGGGCATAGTTAGTTGTTCAAGGAAGTGTCATAGCATCAAATTATCCATGGAAGATTATCAACTTGATACCCCAATGTATGCAATATCCACGGGTGTAGCATATATTGTTTTGGGAGTACAATGGCTTACTACATTGGGAACAATTGAGATGAACTTCCAAGAACTATTCATGAGATTTCAATAAAAAGGAAAGGTAGTGGAGCTAAGGGGATTGAATACAAAATCCCCATTGATAGTAAACTCTTATCAAATGAAAAAGTTTCTTAAGAAAGGTGTGGATGGATTTTTGGCCCAGCTATTTTCATTAGAAGTCTCTCAATCTAATGCTCTTACTAATCCAGATTTACAAGCAATAATTGATCATCACTCAATGGTTCTTGGAGATATGCCTAAAGGACTTCCTCCTAAAAGGGATCATGACCATGCCATACAAGTAGTTTCAGGGAGCCATCCACCAAACATTAGGCCTTATAGATACCCACACATATAAAAAAGTGAGATAGAAAAAATTGTTTAGGAAATGCTAGAGGCAGGAATTATTAGGCATAACCAAAGTGCTTACTCTACACCTATTATGATGGTGCATAAGAAGGATGAAACTTGGTGCATGTGTCCAGATTATAGAGTGCTCAATAAGTACACCATTAAAGATAAGTTTCCTATTCCATTCATCGATGATCTTCTAGATGAATTACATAGAGCTATGCATTTTACAAAGTTAGATCTTAGATCAGGTTATCACCAAATTCAGATTAAGGAGGAAGATATTTGTAAGATAGCATTTCAAACTCATGAGGGTCATTATGAATTTTTAGTGATGCTATTCGGTCTTACCAATGCACCATCTACATTCCAAAGTTTGATTAATTTCATTTTTAAGAAGATTTTGAGAAAGTTTGTGTTAGTGTTTATTGATGATATATTAATTTATAGCAAGACTTGGAAAGAACATTTGTAGCATGTAGATCAAGCATTATAATTACTTGAAGATCATCAACTCTATGCTAAGCCATCCAAGTGTGCTTTTGTCTTGAGGAGGTGGAGTATTTGGGATACATAGTTTCCCATGGAGTAAAGATGGACCCTAACAAAATTAAGGCTATCATGGAATGGCCTATTCCAACAACTACTACGAAACTAAGGGGTTTCTTGGGATTGACTGGATAGTATAGAAGATTTGTAAAGAATTATGGTCATATGGAAGCACCCCTTACTACTCTATTGAAGAAGGTTCTTTTCACTAGAATGAATCTGCTAATGTATCATTTGAGCAATTGAAGAAGGCTACGTGTACAACAACAGTGATTTCCATCCCAAACTTCACCAAGGAATTCATTGTGGAATGTGATGCTTCTAGAAATGGGATAAGAAAAATTCTCATGCAAGAAGGCTGAACAAATTATATTGAGAGTCATCAATTAAAAGGTAAAAATCAACTCAAACTTATATACAAGAAGGAAATGCTAGCAATCCTTCATGTAGTTAAAAAATGGAGGCCTTATTTAATGGGTCGACACTTTATGGTTAAGACAGATCATGATAGGCTAAAATATTTTTTTGGAACAAAGACTATAATAAAAAGAGCACCAAAATGTCTCATTAAGATGTTGGGATATGACTTTGAAATTGTATACAAGAAAGGGAAGGAAAATACTATAGCTGATGCACTTTCTAGGAAGGATGAAAAAGATGAAACCTTATTGTGTAGCCTTTCAATATTACAAGAGAATTGGGTGGTAGAAGCCAAAGAAGAGTGGAAAAATGATTTTACAACAAGTGACCTCATCCAACAAATAAAAAGTGACCCAAGCAGTTTAGATAAGTTTTGTTTCAAGAGGGATATTCTTTGGTATAAAGTGTTGACATATAAGTCAAGTTTTTTATTAGTGACATATACTTATTTAGATTGTAAGTATCTACCAAGCTTATTGTATAGTTAACAATGTTTACCAAGCTCTACAGTTGCTATCGAGTCCTTTGGACAAATTCTAGTGTTTACTGAGTAGTTACAGTTAGTGTAAATATTAGTAGTGTAAACCAAACATCTCAATGTATGTTGAGTTTACTAGTGCAAACAGAACTATGCAATCATTACCAAGTTTGCAGTTAATGTGATACAAGGCTAGTGTTAATTGAGCTACTTAGTGTTAACCAAGTGAATCAATTTATATCAAGATCAAGGTGATAGTGTTTACTGAGCTATGTAAAGGTAAACAAGTGATTCGGTTTATATGACGAGTTTCACAGTATCTATCGAGTCACTAGTGCATACTGAGTTCAAGACTACATGGAAGTGATTAGTATGGACCGATCTTCTACATATGTGTGTGCATGAGGATGCCAAGCAGTGATAGTGGATGCCAAGTATTAGAACCTCACCGAGTCAGTTTTTGGAACATGAGTGTCTACATTTGAGTTGACTTTGTAATATTATGTAATTTTGTATTATGGCCAACTTTGTAATGTGTATAATTGGATTGGTATAAATGTAACTTATTGTATCACATCCAATGTAATGAGCAGAATATGAATGTATGAGAAAATATATGCATGGAATCAATGTGATCATCGAAGAAGAGTAGAAAGTACAAATTACAAAGGCTACAATAGTATAAGGAGCAGCAAAAATTCATCTATCACATCAAGGTGATTTATACACTTAAAGGAATCTCATTCAGTAGACCAAGTTGTAGATTAGAAATCAACTGTCATTTCATCCTAATAGGTGGATTAGTCAAATCCTTTAACAAGGTAGACCTAATAGTCTTTTGAAAATCTCTTTATTGAGTGCATACTTCATTCTATGTTTGTAAATCCTTTAACAAGGTGGACCTAGCAGTCCTTATTGCTCCTAATAGTGCAGATCATTAGAAGTGATCAATGTAAGCCTTAAAAGGCCAACTTTATACTACAATACTAAAGCTTGTGGGCATCATCCCCACCCTAGTTTTACTTTCTATTTGGAAGGTTTCTAGGTCACCAAATCTTTGTGTAAAAGTGTTATGAATGCTTTCATGTTTTTGGTTTCTCATGCATGTAGTTAGATTACAATATTCTAATGGGATTAAAGTTTTAAAAGCTTTAGAAGATACTAATTCACCAATCCCCTCTTAGTAACTTAGTATTGTTAAGAATATTTCCAATAATTGGTATCAGAGCTTTGTGGTTCTTAGGAGAAAGTTTAAAGGCTTGAGTAAAGATCAAAGTCCATGGAGATATTCAGACTTGACAAAGCTATTGACAATGAGAAGCTAGGTTTGGAAATGGTTATTGCCTAACTCAAGAAAGCAAAGGAGTGTTAGAGTAAATAATTAATTAATTATTAATTATTTATTCTATTACTTATGCTTACTTAGGTTAATGCATTTATTTAATATTTAGTATTTAATGCATGTAGTGGTTATTTAATGACAACACGGGAGTTTGTTCCCTTCTAGCATGTTCCACCTTTTGTGGATGTGTGCTGAGTTGTCATCCTTATCTTCTACAAGCTTCCATGAGGTCTTTATAAGTGACCTCTCCCTCATTGTATTTTCATAACATTGTGCATATTGTAAATACATTTTCATTGTGTTTGCATACTTGTGATCTCTCATGTCCGTTTAGGGTTTTTCCCTTGCTCCATGCTCTTCCTCTCCTTGGCTTCTCTTTGACAGGTTCTCACATGCAAGTGATCTTGGCCGTCATTGGAGTTGCCTTTTATCAACTCCAACATGGTATTAGAGCCTTCTTATTGCTGCTTCGTTGAAGAATTTTGAAGCCATGATTTGAAGTCACAAACCCTAGTTTGTTTGTGCATTTTTTCTTCAAATCAGGGGATCAACAAATTTTCAGAGCACATTGGGATCAAACGGATATCACCATTAGATTCGAAAGGCCATTTACAGTTAGAATTCATATAAAACTTTTTGATTTTGGACACAGGGCATTTTTGAAGATTTTTTGAAGCCTCCAAGTCGTTGTCGTACGGACTGTAAAGACAAAAAATGCAAAAAGAAAAAAAAAAAGGGTGACCGCTGTAGCAGTGCCGAAGCGCCACCCGACAGCCACCCCAACACCACCGTCCGCCTACCCATCAGCAACACCACTTAGCAACAGCACCGCCATCATAGCAGTGTCTGCCCTGGCTACCGCCCACTAATCGCCCCGGCGCTGCCCTCTTGTGCCGCTCTGTCGGGTTCACACCGCCTCGGCCTCGACCGATCTCCTTCGCCAACGGGGACATCTATATCAGCATTTTTTGACATGTCTGTCAGGTGTATAGCACATAGTCAATGCTAGTCTGCACCTAACATGTGGCACGGGCGCCACGTCAGCCGCACGCCACATGGCCTCCATGTGGCACTCCCATGTGGCCTCCTTTTTGCCATGATGGCTTAGAAACCATCAAATTTTTTGCAGCAGTTTGTTGATGTTAGCATGATGTTAGCATGATGTTAGCATGATGTCATCAACCTCCTTGCACCTCTCCTTCAGGTTCTGTTTTGGACCTACTTGTGATTTTTTGGCCATAACTTTTGCATACAGACATATTTTTTCAATCCAAAAGAAGCGTCAAAAAGCTAGTTCTAAGACGGAGACTTTGGTGTAGGTCTTTTTTGGTTTTGATGGTTTTTTATTGTCTATTTTTTCTATTCAAATCTGAAGTCCTATTTTTAACTCTGGCAAGTATATCTTTTGCGTCCCATGCCCATTTTTTTAAAACTTTATATTTTTGGAAAGTTGGTTTTATCACCTTTTCAGAAATATAGTCCTTTTTCTTCATTTTTTGCCCATGCTCTTTCTATCATAATTTTGGCATTTTTGCTATATCGTAGATATTTTGAGTGTTTTAGGCCCGAGGATCATTTTCCTAGCATGAATTCTCTTGTTTTTTACTGTACTTTATTTTTTTGCAGCTCATTTTCAATTTTGATCATTGTAGCTATCATTTTGAAGCACTTTTTTGTATTGCACTGAGATAAAGTGTCACTTTTGCATTTCGAGAGTCATGAACGTTGTTTTGAGTCAGTTGTACATGCACTATTTTCATAAAGCACCATGGGGGGGATAGTTGTTTGCTATTTTAGGCCTTCTCCCTTTTTCAAGTGAGTCTCCCTTCCACGACATTAGCCCCATGCAGAGTCTGTTTGACCATGTCTTTATAGGTGTCTGTACCTCTTTACCTCTCTTGTCATTCTTGGTTCGTCTGTAGGAGACTTTGGCCCACCTTCTCAGTTGCCTATCTTCATACCCCATCTGCATTAAGGGGGGGTTATGTTGTTGTTCTAATGCATTCGTAGTTTGATGGTTCGATAGTTTGAACTATGTATTTAGTGGTTGATCCTATATACAAGGTAATTACATTGTTTGGCTACATATGCATTTCGGTGAGATGGATTATCTACCATATAGACATGCTCGGTTCATGCCTTCTTCTTCCATGGAGGTTCTTCAAGGCAGCAGTTTGGTAGATTTGCGGCTTCTTCATGCTTCAGTGATGCTCTTTCATGATCACTCCTTGTTCCTATTTTAGGGAACATTTCCCTAGTTGGAGACTTCTTCAGTTCTTCACTAGGTTACCTCTTTTTGGGGGAGGGTTTTTCCCATGTGGTTTTCTTTCTTTCCCCGTTTACAGAGGTTGCATTTCTTTTGCATTGTACTTGTGTACCTAAAATGGCCTCGTTGCCGGGACCCATTCTGCATTCATCTTAGTTTTGTGAGCTTAAGGCATTTCCCTAAGTTGCACTTAAGGGGGGTGTTAGAGTAAATAATTAATTAATTATTAATTATTTATTCTATTACTTAAGCTTACTTAGGTTAATGCATTCATTTAATATTTAGTATTTAATGCATGTAGTGGTTAGTTGATGACAACATGAGAGTTTGTTCCCTTCTAGCATGTTTCACCTTCTGTGGATGTGTGCTGAATTGTCATCCTTATCTTCTACCACCTTTCAACTTGTTCTACAAGCTTCCATGAGGTCTTTATAAGCAACCTCTCCCTCATTGTATTTTCATAACATTTTGCATATTGTAAATACATTTTCATTGTGTCTGCATACTTGTGATCTCTCATGTCTGTTTAGGGTTTTTCCCTTGCTCCATGCTCTTCCTCTCCTTATCTTCTCTTTGACAGGTTCTCGCATGCAGGTGATCTTGGGCGTCGTCAAAGTTGGCTTTCATTAACTCCAACAAGGAGCAACTCTTTGAATCTCTCAAAAGAAGAAAAGAGCTTGCAATTTAAATGAATTATCATCTCTACATTGAAGAAAGAATTGAATACCTTCATTCATCTCAGATGAAGCAAATGAAGCAATCAAAGAAATCCTAGAAAAGAATGGTTCCCTGCAAGAACAAGTAAGAAAACTAAGAAGAAAACAAAAAATTCAATTAGTAAAATTATTTCAAGTAATGGAAGAGACAAATAAGGTAAAAGAAGAGATAGAAGGAAAGAAAAATGAAATCAAGTACCAATCCCTTCAACAAGTAGACTTCATTGATCAACTCTCTAATACAAATGAAGAAATTATGAGTCTAAGATTTGAAAATGAAAGATTGTAGAATGGCCTAAACTCTGAAAGATAAATCAATGAAAGAATAATGAAATCCCAAGTACACATGAATTAGTTAAATGAGAAAAATCTTTATAGACAAAAAGGAAAAGTAGGAATTGGATATACAAAAGAAGGAGAATCATCCAAGCAATGAGCTCAAAAGAATCAAAGACCTACTTGCGATCACAATGGTAAGATAGGCCATACCTAAAAAAAATGTTGGAGCAATGGAAAAGAAAAATTCAATAGAAAATGTTTCAATTGCAATCAGCATGGTCATAAGACTAATGAATGCAAAGAGAAACCAAGATTTCAAGGCAAATGTCACAAATGCAAGAAGCATGGGCACAAATCATCAGAATGCAGAACCAAGATATTAAATCTAGGAGAACAAATTGTGAAAGCTATATTTGGTTGGGACTACAATGCCTAGTGCAAATGTCATTATTGTGGAGAATTTGGACACATTAGAATGTATTGTGTAAAGCATCACTTGTGGAAAAGAGATACTACTAAAAGATGTTTCATTTGTATAGAACTTGGTTGTCTTGCCAAGAACTACATGAATACTAGTAGAATTGAAGATGAGAAGAAGGCAAAAGCTAACAACATCAAAAAATAGATAAGACAACGATGGGTTCCAATGTCTATCAAGAATGCAAGTCCAAACATTGATGAACAAGTCACTCAAGAATTGGGTGGCTCCAAAATTTCTACATGAGTTCTCAAAGGAGAACTAAGACTAGGTTACCAAAGAAGACATTCAAGTTAGTCCTACATTGAAAGGACAAAAGATCCATATCTGTATTCAAGATACAAAAGGATCATGAGTGAAAAGGGTACCAGTTATTAACGAGTTACTTTCCTTACTGAGTGAGGTTGGATTACCAAATGATGGAAGACTCTACTAATTAATCAATGCAAGGAAGTGGATGATAGTCTATCAACTTGATCTACCATCTATACCAAGTATTTATGGAAAAATTTGATAAAATAAATAGAATCAATCTCATTCTTTTACGGTGAATTTTTGAAGAGCTATTGTGCAATGTGATCCTCAAGAGCTTCTAAGAAATTTGAGAAAAAATTTATTGAAAGATTTCAAATTCTCTCAAACCCTACCAAGTGAAGATGGTATCCAATAGCAACAAGGAAATGTGAGGTTCTAAGATGCTAGTTTGTGGTGAATGGAAGGTTTGACATTTCAAACTCACCCCTACCATTATTGAAACCCTAGATTTGAGTGGAGCATAATATCAAATCCCTCCAAAGGTAATATTGATTAATGACATTCATTCTCACTTTTAATGCACAATTCAAGATATCAACACTTTGGAAATGGATGAAGCCCTAGATCAGTTGTGTGTTAATGGCATTTTGAAACCTGAGCATCAAGACCTTTAGACAAAAAGGTTAACACATATTCCTAACATGCCCCATGAATTTCAAGTAAAATTGATTAGGTATATTCTTATTCAGGTTCATAATAGATAGTTATGTTTGGAAAAACTAATTTTAATCATGAAGAAGATGATTCATAGAATCATTGGTCTCCCAATGTTGGCCAAGGCTAAAATGAGCAAAAACATAGGTCAGGCTAAACTTGAAAAGAAAACCCTAGCAAAAAGAGATGGTAGAGGCACAAGGATAAGCAGTGTGATTGATATGTAATCAAAGTTTGGCATTCATATCATTACAGATAAGATCTATAGCTCTAGCTCGTTGAACAATGTGCCTTGTGAAGTAGCTAAACTTGCTTACAAGGTAGTCAAGAATAATCTTTCTCTTGACCTTTTTGAGCTATTGTTGAAGCAATTCAACAAGAATATGGAAAGTATACAAATGTCAAATAAAAACCCATGTAAGTTTGGTTCTCTATTGACTTGTTTATTCTTTTATGTTAAAAAATTTTCCCTTCAAAAGGTTCTATTGTGTGGAGAAACGATGTGCTAGTTCTTTACCAAATTAATGAGTATATGCTGAGATGGGAGAGAATTATAATAGTATCATGGATAACTATTTTGATGCATTTAGAGAGAAAATAAATAAAAAATTTAGGATTCCAAAGAAATTAGTTGAAGATTACAAGGATGATGTATGTTTCATGGTAGATAGTGATAAGGTATACATTGAGGCAGTTAGGCCTAGAATCGCATGGGTGAAACCTCTTGGATATGAGGTTAATATAGATGAAACTAAGGATATTATTGAGGCACTTTTAAATGAACCAATTGATCCCAAGGCTGCATATTTTGGCACTTATGATGAAGCCAAGGCTAGGATAGAGCTAGAGATCAAGCTCCCTCAGGTGGTAAACAAAGGCAAGAAAAGAATTGCCAAGTTGAAAACCAATTCCACTTTTTTGTTGACTAGGGGAAAAGGAGAGGATGAAGAAGTAGAGGATGAGGAACAATTAGAGGAAGAGGAACCATTGAAGAAGAAGGGAAAGGTAATCATTACCAAACCTACCAAGCCATCCATAGTTGTGTTTACCTGAAGGGCCTCAAAGAAGAAAGTTGACGAGGAAGGAGGAGATATAATATTTAGAAAACCTCAACCCACCTTCCAAGATAGGATAAAATAACTATAGGATGGGGCCAGTATAAAAAAATTTAAAGCATTAATGTATGAAACTAGGACTATAGAAAAATAGAAGTAGATTGAAGACCTGGTGATGGACAAAATGGGTAAGTGGAAATACTCGCCAGACCAACTTACATCTTTGCCCTTTAATGTTTTGATGGATAATATTAAGCCAAGATGAGAATTTTCCATGCAAATGGTAAAAGGCATCTATGGAAAAACCCTAAGGTAGCTTATTCCACGCTTAATAGACAAGGAGATTAAGGAATCCTTAAAGAAAAATGAGGAGAAATTAACTCTAAAATTTAACACTCATTTGGTTTTGATAAAAGATATTGAGCATGTAGTAAGGAATGCAACAAATACCTGGAAGAATATATATCTTCTTCATAAACTAAGTGATTTTGTTGTTGAGGTGAAAGACGATGATGATGACAAAGAGGATAAAGATGAAGAAGAAAATGTTGAAGAAACAACACATTTTGATGATGAAGAGGAATAGGAGCAAGAAGCTACCAAGGAAGAAATACAAGATGATGAGGAAACTGACCTAGTCAAGATTACTGTAGTAGTTATAGCCTCACTTCCTCATTCTCCAAGCAAGGTAGTGACTACACCAAGTGTGGAGATGGCCAATCAATCTTTACACCAACTTAGCTTAGCACATCATTGATTGAAGTGACCTCCACTTCATCTATTGAGTTGTAGACTCTTCCCTCTTCTACTATGTTGACTACACATCAGTTTTGAATACATCAATTTTGGCTATTGCGGGTATTAATTCAGGTGTTTCTATAATAAGTGTAGTATCAATTTTTGTGGCTAGTCCTAGTATGTTTACTATTGTATCAATTCCTAGTAAGCAAGAAATAAGTGTAAGGAAAATTGAGACCAAGTCCCAATTGAGTACAAAATTTTTGGGCCATGGAAAAGAAGACGAGGAAATAGACCTTGATGAGAAAATTGTAGTCCCAAATTGGGACATTTCCAAGCTCAATCCAGATTAGATGTAGACATTTGGTGAACTTCTCCAAAAGAAAGAAAAGTAGTAAAGACTAAGAGAATAAAGGGATAAAGAGTTCAAAATTATTGAAGATGCCAAGAATATTTTGGTAGAGGTGATAGGAATAGAGGTTGACTTATCATAACCAATTTTGTTTCAGCTAGTAGAGGTAGTTCAAAAGTTCAATGAAGATATAGATAGATAGGACAAGATACTACAAAAAGTGGAGAAGAAATTTGAGAATAAATTGCTAGAGAATATTGCTCAGAAAATTTTAATTTATCAAGTAGAACTCTCCACCATTTTGGGTTCCTTGTAAACTTCATGTACAAATGAATTAATACTTTTTGGAAAACTGTGTGATGTTTCAAATTTTACTAAGGAAATAAAGGACAAATTTTCCAAGGTAGATGAAGATCTCAAGGCAAGTACTCAACAGTTGTAGCTTGACCCTAGTTTAAGCTCTATACATTTCAATAAGATTAATTTTTTGACAGATTTATAGGCAAAATTTCTTAGAGAAGAGGCCAGAATAAGATCTACATTAGTAGATATTTAGAACATGATTCTTCCCAACATGAATGCACTTCAAAAGCATATTGAAAATTCCAAATCCCTCATCCATGACAACAACTTCTCCATAGTAGACCACATGATTGAGTTGTCAACAAAAGTGCAAATTGCACTTCACACATGTAAGATTTTGTAGAACAATTGGGACAAAATATTGGCTATAATACTCAAGGTGCATTCAAATTTTTTGTCTCATTTTGACATTGATATGTAAATATATAGAATAAATATTTGGTATTATTGTCAAAAAGGGGGAGAAAATATAATAGAAGGTAGGAGAAGACAGAGGATATAGGAGATGATATAGAGAAGATATGGAAGTAATGGGTTATGGGGAGAAATTGTAAGAATTGTACATAAGCTATAAAGGAAATGATGTAGATAGATGTGAGATATATGTGAGATAGATGTATAGCATGTGTGCACAATATACTATATAGAAGCCTTACCATGTACAAAAATATATTTTACAAAACCAATTTTGTAAAATCTCAAAAATAGTATACTCTATTGAGCTAGAATCATTAGATGATGGATAAAGGTATTCAAGAAACTTTCTGAATTTAGTTTTGGCCAATTGGTGGTTTTTTCACTAATGCCAAAGCGACAAATTGTTGACATATTAGTCAAGTTTTTTATTAGTGACATACACTTATTCATATTGTATCTATCAAGCTTATTATATAGTTAATAGTGTTTGCCAAGCATTTTAGTTGTTGCTGAGTTCTACAGTTGCTACTGAGTCCTTTGGACAAATTCTAGTGTTTACCAAGTAGTTATAGTTAATTTGAAGATTAGTAGTGTAAACCAAGCATCTCAGTGTATTCCAAGTTTACTAGTGCAAATCAAGTTGTGTAGTGATTACCAAGTTCATAGTTAATGTGATGTGAGTCTAATGTTAACTGAGCTACTCAGTGTTAACCAAGTGACTCAGTTTATACCAAGCTCAAGGTGATAGTGTTTACCAAGCTATGCAAACATAAACAAGTGATTCAGTTTATATGACGAGTTTCACAGTATCTATCGAGTCACCAGTGTAGACTGAGTTCAAGACTACTTAGAAGTGATCATTATGGACTAAGCTTCTATGTCTACCAAGTGCATGATGATGTCGAGTAGTTACAATCAATGCCAAGCATTAGAACCTGAGCGTCTACATTTGAGCTAACTTTGTAATATTTGTGTAAGCTTGTATTATGGCCAACCTTGTAATTTGTATAATTAGATTGGTATAGATCTAATGTATTGTATCACATCCAATGTAATGAGTAGAATATGAATACATGAGAGAATATATGCATGGAATCAATGTGATCATCAAAGAAGAGTAGAAAGTGCAAATTACAAAGGCTACAATAATGTAAGGAGCAGTAAAGATTCATATATCATAGCAAGGTGATTTATACACTTAAAGGAATCTCGTTTAGTAAACCAAGTTCTAGATCAGAGATTAGCTACTATTTCATCCTAATAGGTGGATCAGTCAAATCCTTTAACAAGGTAGACCTAACAATCTTTTGCAAATCTTTTTATTGAGTACATACTTAATTGTATGTCTGTAAATCTTTTAACAAGGTGGACCTAGTAGTCCTTATTGCTCCTAGTAGGGTAGATCATCAGAAGTGATCAATGTAAGCCTTAATAGGCCAAATTTATATTGTGGTACTAAATCTTGTGGGCATCATCCCCACCCTAGTTTTACTTTCTATTTGGAAGATTTCTAGGTCACCAAATCTTTGTGTCAAAGTGTTATGAATGCTTTCATGTTTTTAGTGTCTCATGCATGCAACTAGATCAGAATATTCTAATTGGATTAAAGTTTTAAAATACTTAGAAGTTATTGATTCACCCCTCCCCTCTCAGTAACTTAGCATTGTTCAAAATATTTCCAACATAAAGAGCACTTGTATCTCTACAATAATTCCACTCTTAAACACAACATTCTCAAAGAACTACTTTAGTCCCCAATTATAGGAGGTTGTGAGTCTTATTTCAACATCATATTGTGAAGTGTTTTCTCATTAGATATATTTGGAGGTTTCCCCCTCAAATTGGCCTATGACTCTCAATTATTAACAAGTATTTATATAATATTTCATATTATTTCTTCTATTATGCAAGTTATTTCATTAGAATGAATGATATAAAGGTTGGGTGCGCAACCTTGTTGGGCAATGAAATCCTTAGAAAAATCCCCCTATTTTGGTGGTTATTTCATTAGTTTCCCATGGACTTGAAGAGCTTAAATAGTTTTTTAGCATAAATGTTGATGATATTCCTATTGGAAAGTATCCTATTATGGCTACAGAATTTAGGAGATTGTTAGTCTAATTATATGTTGCATTAATGGTAGTGTTTATTATTTATGTCAATTTACTAGTTATTCAATGAAGATTTACACAACAAGAAATGGAGATCGAGATTGTGAGGTTTGAGTATTGAAAATGAGGGTGAGATCAATTAGGATATGTTTTACAGAGTTTCATGATGATGTGGTTAAGAGTGCTTGAAGAAAAATGAATACATTTGATAGTTATTCAAGATTTATTAAAGATAAAGTTCTAATAGAGTTCCTAAGAAGTATTTTTTAGTAATTGGATTATATCACCTAATAGAAATAGAATTTGGTTAAGTGTATTTATAAAAAGGTAGAAGACAAGACAATGATGGTGTGGTGGATCATACCAAGTCTAACGTTAGAAGTGTGAAGATTTGTGAAGACTGTAAGTGGACAGTATTATGTAATTATGAAAAGATGTAATGTAACATGTATTTATTTTATATAATTTTTAATTGATAAAGCCTTGAGGCCAACTCAATAATTAATCTAAGGACTTGGTATAAAGGAAATTTGTTCTCCTTGTGGTTAAGTATGGATGTGTGGAAAGTGATTATGAATTGTAACTATAGATTGTAAATTTATAAGTGAGTAAGTGACCTAAGGGATTTAATGTGGTGTAAGTATGTGAACTTGGATGTAAGATCTACTAAACCTGATATTAAGATCAGAGATGTATTTTGTATAGGAGAGGCACAATGAGAGAGAAAAGTAATTATATTTGGCATAGAATGATAGTGGACAGTTGATCATTTGGTATTATTCTAAAAGGAATACTACTAAGGCTAGTTGGACATTGAGTTTGGTGGTCTTGTCCCTGAAGTTATTTGGACATTAGGTTCTTCTACCTTCTACAACTCCTAACAAGGTTGGAATATCCTCACATGGGTTCAAAGTCTCCTAGGATTTGATATGTACTAAACGTATATCATTGACTCCTTATAGGGTACATCCTCTTTCAAGAAATTTATATATTAGTACATTACAACATCATTTTTTGGGTACCATCCCTAGTGAGGCTTTCTCTCTAATAAAGCATTTCCCTAGTTAAAAAATCTAGTCTTATTGTGTATGGTTATCTTCTTGTGGTTGTTTAGCTTGTTGATTTCATGTTTTACATCTAATAGGGTTAATACAATTTTTAATAATTGGATAACTAATTCACCATCTCCCCTACACCTCTTAGTTATCTTGGTAGACTTTACTTTCCAACAATTGGTATCAGAATATCACTCCCTTCATGAAAAATCTTAACAAGTTAAGGACATCTATGCAGAGTCATTTTAGAAAGAATAGTCACATGTTTGATGGAACTAACTATTAAAATTTGAAAAAGAAGATGAAGACACATCTTCTGTACATGGTTCCAAGATATTGGTTGATTACTATGAATGTGAAAATAATTATTAAAGAGATAAAATTGAAGGATGTTCTAAAGCACAAAAGATCATTTCATGTGTAATATTGTTAAGAGGGAAGCACTTTTGCAAACTCTTCATGAAAATGAGTACAACTAGGTTAAATTATTTATTTTTGGAAAATGAAATTTGGAAAGCATTAGAATCTACTTATGAAGGTGATAAGCATGCTAAGAATGTTAGATTGCAAAATTTGATATGTTTATTTCAAGAAGATAAAATGATGGAAGATGAATATATAAGAAGTAATTTTGGTAGAATATTAGAGATTTATGCATGAATTAAGGCTTGTGATGGGAAGAAGGATGAAGTTTAAATTGTATGGAAGATCTTGAAAACTTTGACACTTGTATACAAGAAGATAGTGTAGATGATTAAACAAGTCATAACTTGCATAGGTTGAAGTTCACAAGAGAGACTCTTATTTGAATATTAAAATCAGAAGAGATAAGTTTGATACAAAGTGGAGGCTTACCTAGAGTTGAAACTATATTCAATACATTGAGTGTTTGACCTACATTTTCAAGGTGTGTGAGAACTAGAGGAGATTATGTTGGTAACAACATAGGATGATTTGAGGAAGATAGAAAGATTGAAGATTGAATTTTCCTACTTGAGAGAAGAGAACTTGAAGGTAAGAAAATATTTAATTGTTTGACTTGTAATGACTATGCTAATTAGGACTCTAAGTGTCCTAAGAGATTAAAGTAGTCTAAGTGAAATTTCAAAACTAGGAAGCCTAGAGAATGTCTTTATGCCAATGATGAAAATCTAGAAGATAGTATGGAAAGATTCTTGAGTAAAAGTGATAATGAGAGTGATGAAATAGGATTTGTTTCTATTAAGGAAGAATGCCCTATACAATAATAAATTATAGAAGAAAAGGAATTAGTGTCACAAGTTAAAAAGAAGAAATCTAATTAGATCACAAACAATAGTTGTTCACATCAAATGGTTGGTGATATCAATAAATTTGTTGAGTACAATAGTTGTGATGGAGGAATGGTCAAAGTTGGAAGCAATGCAACTTGTTATGATTGGTTAATAGTTTTTGTTCCTTATCTATTTGGTTTTTACCTTGACTATTAAACTTCCCAATGGCTTATGGAGGACAAAGAAGTTAAGAAAAGAATAGGTCAATGTATTAATCTATTAGAGACCCCTAAATTGAAAGGTACAACTCCCTTTTGAATGAAGGATTGGCAATAAATTTTCTTTTTCAAATTTTGGGGATAAGCTCTTAACTAGAGAGTAGAAGAGGAAACTAAGAGGCTAATACTAGATTACTCAACACTTTGAACAACCTAGGCAAGTGAAAATGGGGATTAACTAACAAAAAGAAAACTATTATGATTTAAATGAAAATTATGGAAACATGCATGACTAAATACAATACCAAGAGAGTAGGAAGGACAACAGAATGGGTAATTCCCAGATTACAAAGTTAACTACTATTTTGACAATACCCAAATTGTCTATCTTTCAACTACTCCATCAATCAGTTTATAGCCTGCTCATGTAGTGAACTACACCACACACATGAAATACAATGTATAGCAGAAAGAAAGAAAATATACTTGTGTTGAAGAATGTAAATCATATAATCTACCCAACAAAGGAAATAAAACCAAGTTAATTTTCATTATTCAATTTTCAAAAATAGAACATTCATTCTACATACTATATTAAAACTTAAATGAACAACATAATTAAAAATGGACTTAGAGTCATAGACAGTAGTCCCAGCTTAGGGGTTTTCCCAATCAATCTTATAACTTCCTAAAAATTTACATAAATGGGTCTTCTTAAAATGGCCAGTTGCAATAAATGGTTGCATTGTAGAGCATCACTGAATAGAATAAGCTAAAAATAAGATAAGCTTGAATCATTTTTCATTAGAATAACTGACAAAATGCCATGAATGGCTATAGAAAGAAAGAAGATAGAGAATGATAAATTTCTAGAAGAACATCAAAACATCATGCCTTCTTAGGAGTCACTACTTTGGCTCTATAATATTTTATAGTCTCAATTATTTTGTCCAATTCTTTGACATATGGAGTGATGATGTTGTCGGCTTGGATCATCTAGTAGTCATGCATCTCTATCAATTCATCAATTCTAGCAACCTTTGACTAGAGCTTTTCTGATTCTCTATTTATGATTGAATTTTTCGATGAAAGTTCTTAGATCTTTGACATTTAGAAGTTGAGTGGACTAACAACTTCATCAACAAATGCAAAGAACTTTGAATTCTTCCTCTCAACATCCACAAGCTTACCATTAGTAGACACAAAGGACTTTGTATGCAGTATCTTGAGATATTCAAATACATTTTCAAAAACCTTCTACACCATGTCATGCAAATCTTTGAGCTCATTTGCACATCTTGTAGATCTTTCAGTAATAAATTCAAGAGATTGTTTCCAATTAGATAATGGCTCATTACCTATTTTAATGATCCCATAAGAGATGGTAACACTTATCTTCATATTGGCCAGTTCCTACAATAGTGCCAATTTCTCTATTAGTTTACTTTCTTTTTTTTTTGTATGGTCATTTGATGGCTAGAAGCTTCCTCCCTCAACTTGTGAGCATCCAATAGAATATTTTCCAAGCTTTTGATTAATGGGGGACCTTGATCTTTCATTTGATATATCCATGTTTGACCAATCTACCTAAATCACCTCCCCTATTGTAGCTTTAGGATTATATTCTTGTTTTCCTCTTCTTTCAAGTCAAATTGGCTAGTTTGTGTGCTTCCAAGTATAGATTTGATATATTCCATCAATTCTCTATTTGAGGCCTTCAGGACCTCATTTTCTATTCTGAGCTCTTCCAACCTATTTTCAATCTTCTCATTGATGGACTTCTATATGTTCACCGTGGAGTCATGAATAGGGATACCAAGATCCACCATTCTAATCTAAAAGTCATTTGTGCAAAGCTCATGGAATTTTCCCTCTTTTTGTGGCTCAATAATTTCTACTAGCATGTGGCTAAGGGATGGATCAGTGGAAAATGTAGTAATTGATTTCTACTTCTTTGTTTTCTTGTAGGTTGGTTGAGAGGAAGTTTATCATGTGATCAAATATTTTTATGTAGCTGGCTCTTCATATATTATTCTCTTTTTATTAATGGTCTCCTTGAGCCATGACTTAGTAGAGACTACATTGATAGCAAATTCTAGGGCAATAGGATTGAACATCTTCATAGGTACTATGGGAATCTGCTTGCTCTGGGAAGTAGTAGGGAAGGCAATGACCTTAGCCAATGAGAGGGCCAAGGTGTCTCCTTACTGAGATGTGTCTTGTTCTTGGTCATCCATGTGGTTGTTTTCACAATCCTAATTGATGACTTAGATAGGAGAGGTAGGCTTGGCCATTGATTTTTCTTATTATTTCTCCTTTTCTTTTTCCTTATCCCTAACTTTCCCAATGTCTAGAAG
Organism: Cupressus sempervirens; assembly: GCA_028749045.1. NCBI lineage: Eukaryota > Viridiplantae > Streptophyta > Pinopsida > Cupressales > Cupressaceae > Cupressus > Cupressus sempervirens. Next base: position 494,239,053 of record CM053790.1, read on the forward strand.
AGAGCCACCTCCATAGGTAGGAGTGATTGGCACAATCTTCTATGGAGGTTGGTCTCCACCTTGACAAATAGACTGTGATGGGTTTGTAGATGCTAGAGTAACAACTATGGTGGTGGCTGCTACATTTGACTAGGCAGCTCAAAAAGATACTCTACATGTAGAACTAGTACTCCTTATCCTCTTCTTCCTTGCTCAAGTTCACTCTACCCAATTTTTAGTTCTCTTGATTATCCCATGCATGAGGACCTCCTTGGTATCTATGACAAGACCTGCTAGTGGAGTAGACACAATAGGAGCTCCTTTTATCTTCTCATAAGATGAAGAAAATGTGTAGGTGCCATCATTTGTAAGGTCAAAAATGTCAATAGAATCATTAAATAATTTAATTTCCTCAATAGTTAATTGGGACCAAAACTTCTTCCAAATCTAGTGTTCATTAAGATACCCAACCTAGTAATCTTCAATATCCAAAATGTGTCTATAGGTGTATCCCAGCTTTAAGTGGTCCCTTACAAAGTTCACAGGATTATTGAGGCTCAAGTACCTCATATTCCACCAATTTTATTTTGTTCTCTAAAATCTTCACCATAATCCAAGTATTGAATCAAGAGGCATAGGAATAGGGTCCAACCACTATGGGAAAGGAAATCCTAACTAGTTTCTTCACGTTTGAATACAAGGTATTCACTTCAAGAATTTGTCAACATAATTCAACTAGAATAACCTTTTCATCTATGTACATAGGCACTCTCTTGGGAAAACCATCAAATACACTTATTCACATGTAAGAGAAGCTCAAAAATTGGATGAATGAGCATCCAAGCTGATTGATAGCTAGAATTTCCTCTAGCAAAAATATCCTCTTAGGGCATCCTTTCAATTCCTAGAATAGCCTCATTATGAAAGTATTATTTACTGCTACATACTCCTTGAAGCTTCTTTGTAGCAGGAGATGAGGGTAAAACTCATACACCTATTGTTGGCCTAGTTTGTCACGTTGCATAATCTGGTTACACTCCATAGTGAAGGAATTAGTGGTCTTATTTTTAAAGGTGAGATGTGCTAAAATAACCCTAGACAAAATTATTAAAAAAATTCATGAAAACCTTTGTTGTGTTCCCTAGTCTTCAAAAAATTTGAAAAGTAGTACTTTATTTGGAAATAGCACATGAAGCTTTTTGCTTTAAGGTTTTATCTTTACCTTTTCTCTTATTTATTTTATAAATTACTTTCCTAGAATTTAAATATCCTCTGTTGTAAACATTTATCTTAACAATGGTTTTACCCTTTGTTAATTCCTTAATATTTTCTAATGTTTTTTAACTACTGCACAACTTACATTTGCTAACTGTTGATCTCAAAAAAATTAATGATGAGCACTTTTCCACGATATGAACTCACTCAATCTTTAGCAAATGCAAGAAGTGCCTAATTGCAACATAGCCCTTTGTGATGTCAGTTCCTTTATGCACTATAAAAGCTAGAGGTGTTAGAATGATTTCAAAACTATCAAATGGTTGTTAGCACATGTTGGGAATTTTGAGCATCTCATTGTTCAAGCTGAGTAGCAAAGTTACCTTTTTGTAATACAAAATTGCACCATCAATCTTGGGAAGATCTATGGTGATCTCTTCCTTGCAATGTAAACAAGTACAATATTTATGAAATCTATGAAACTACCCTAATGACATGTGTACTTAACGAGGTCATGCACTCCCAGTTTTAAAAAGGTGTTGGAATAGTTGGCAAATGTCAGACACCTTGGAAAAGGTAACACATTCTATTGGTTTATTATGCTGACTATATTGTAAAAGGGGTGAGATATATGAGAACATTGATCATTTGGAAGATCAATGGAAGGTACTTTTCTACTTTATGAAAGTGACCAAATTTTAACTAAAGTGGGGAAGTGCTTGGTTGCCATGTGGACAAGGTGGGCCAGTTATTCAATGGGTTGCCTACTCACACCGAGTTGGAAGACATGCTAACATGGTTCATAGAGATTGGTGGAGTAGTCTACATGTTTATTGAGTTGGAAGATGATTGTATTAGTGCACCCAAAACTTTGAAATTGAAATTATAACGTTATAAATTTTTTTCATGATTTTTGATCTTTGGAAGATTAACGATCAGCACTTTCCCACAACATGAAATTTCCTAAAATTTAACAAATGTGGGGAAGTTCCTTGTTGACACAAGGCTATTTTAGAAAAAGGGTTAATGCAATATTTTTGGTTTCAAACTAAGCCATCAGATTATTGAAGATCGATGGTGGAATTTCAAACTTCATGATGTGACACAAAATGTGACTGCTGAAGCATTAATTTTGATCAATGTTGTTTCATGTGAGCTTAATATTGTAATAAAATTTCTAATTTTCCATTATTGAGTAATAAAGTTGAAAAATTATCACAACACAAATATTTCCAAAACAAAGGGTGAAATTTTTCAAGGGTTTCAACATATTGCTAAGCAATTTCCAAAGAAGAAAAAGCAAGAAAAATGGGTAAGTCCTCTAAGCTTCTTGAAAATTGAGAAGTTGTATTTGCAGTACGGTAATTTTCAAAAATGCATCCACAAAGGCATATTTTGGGGAAAGTATATTATCTAAAAATAATAGTACATGATGACTTCCTAGAACAAATGCCACATTCTATGAATGAATTAGCTAGGGGAAAAGAGCTTATTCTAAAAAGTACTAGGTTATTAATCAACAAGGGTTTTTATGATAAAGCAAATTGGTTAAGGGATGTTGAAGTGTCTATTGGAGGATTAGGCCTTTTCCAAAAATGGTTTGCAAAGAAAAAGTTAGATACTCCCTTGAATAATGTATGGGAATTTGATATAGGTAAACTGATCATTCAAGGATTTTTCTTTGATGATGATTTGCTGGTAGTAATGGTAAAGAAACATGACCCAATTACCAGAAATGTGAAGAACCATGCTAGCAATAATCTATTTGGGGTTTCACCAAAACTGATCAGAGAAGATTTTATTCTAAACCCTAACTATGTATTTCATGAAAAATAGGCATGGAAGACCTCCAAGCTAGGTATGATGAACAAAAAGTATGTTTAAGGGGAGGACCATTACATGAGAATTTTGTAAAAATTAGATCATTTCCCTTGGTTACACAAAACACTCTAGAGCCTCTATTGAATAAATATTTCAACCCTAGAGCATAGGCCTTGTGGTTTTCTCTCTATAAGATCTTTGGCATGGTTGAGCAAGACCACATCCCAAGCTCCATTGTCTTCATTATTGCTCAAACTTTTTAGTATAGTATGAGTTTAATTTTCAACTTTTCTACTCACTTGGAGAAGAAATTCATAATGGCTTAATAGGAATTGCAAAGGCTAAAGTTGATAAGCCCTTCTATTTGTACTCCATGCTAATGTACGTATGTTTATAAAAGGGTGTTACCTTTTTCTCTAAGGAGATGAAGGTGGAATTGGAGAGAGATGGAGAAAATCTCGATTTCCAACTATGGAGTGTAGATATGACATGGGAGGTGGTAGATGTTAGTTTTGTTAGATTTGACAGGTATTTTGCTTCTAGGCTCAAAATGTTCCTAGTAGGGGATAGCCCTAGAATACCACAACCTCTAATAGAGCTGACCAAACCAAAATATCATGCTAAAGGGCTAATAGTGAGTCATAATTGGGGAAATATTATCTCATATGCAGTGTCTATCATTTTTAGAGTTTATGTTTTTTTGGAAAAAATGCATGTGCTACCTCATCAAGTGCCTTTAAAAGTAGGGATTGTTGAGCTATTATGGAAAATTAGATCAATTAAAGAAAGAGAATTGATTGGAATATATAAAGGTGCATTCTTTCCCTAGCTTACTATTGTTCATAACATTATTTTTGTCAAGAAGGGATGGAGAATTTTGGAGAATTTTTTGGACAAGTATCAAATGGATCAATCCCATGCCCAATTCATAGACTTAGAGGGATTTTATCACCTCTTCAGAGAACGAACTAAGGGAAAAGCTCATAAGCAAATGGTATACTTTCCTAAGGACATAGTTAGAAATAAATTTTCATTATAAGAATAGGAGCTTAGGAAGGAGAAGTGGAAAGTGTACAATAAAGTCCTAGACTTTATAAATGCTTTTGAGGCAGACTATGATCTCCTAGCATATAGAAAATATTGGGGTATGAAATTAGATATGATAATGGATAATTTTGCTAGGATTATGCAAACATTGAATGAAAAGAAGGAAATTTTGAAACAAGCATACCCAGACAAGGCCATTGAGGTGGAAAGAAGACTAGTAAGGAAAATGATTTTGAACCTAGAGTAATATAAATTGTAGGAAATAGATGGGTATATAGTGGCCAGGAGTGTACAATATGTTTGTCCATACAAAAGACCAAATTCTAAGATCCCACCTGATACCTATGCTCCTAAGAAATAGAAGTTGGAGCTAGGATCATTTTCTAATGTTGAAGAGTACTCACCTATACAAACTCCACTTAAGATAGATCATGAAGTATCCTTGAGAGAATAGATGAGACAAACTGGAGGGGAGAGGGATATTGTTGTCACAACTACAAATATTCAAGAAGTAGTACTTGAAGAACCTCCTATGCGAACACTAGATCTCACTGTGGGAGATTATAGAGGTAAGGAAATAGATCCTATAATAGCACAAGCTTCTAAAAAAATTATAGATGATGAGAGTTTTTTAAAATCTAGAGCATTTGCTTAGTTTTTTTGGAGGAGAAATATTTGATAATTTTGAGGCTAAGTGTAAACTAATCAAAGCAGAGAAACCTTATAAAAAGGACTCTAAAATTCAAGAGGACATTAAAGATAATTTCATGGAAGAGTTTTGATAGATAACCTTTGAAGAGGGAAGACAATTATTGAAGGATTCAAGAATTTTGATCTTACCTAAATGGGATATTACCAATGCCATGATTCTTGATGTTGTAAGAAAAGAAAAAGATACTCAATTTAAAACCAATGAGAAGGTCTTGCAGGCACATAAATAATTGAAATATAGTGATGATCATTAGGCATTGGTGATATGGTCTATTGAAAAAAGGGATAAAACCAAGATATAAGAAATTTCAAATTTTTAGCATACAAGTAGTTGCATGCTCTATAGAGCCAAGGAGGTGAGTAGTGAGAGAGTATCTAGAATGACCAAGGAAATGGTGGACATAGGAATTGTTGTTACAAAAAAGGACAAAAAATAATTCCTTGAGCTCAATGCTAAGTTTGAAGAGATTTTGAAAGCATATGAGGAAAGGGGGAATAGGATACACCAGTTAGAAGCTTAAGTGGCCCAAATGGATACGCAACTTGGAAAGAGAAAAGTAGGATAATCTAACTAGCCTAGGATTTCTTATCCTTCTCCTCTAGTTGAGCCCTTCAAATCAACTCCCATTGTAGAGCTACTGGATACCCCACAAAGACTAAAATTTTACACAACTAAGGAATTTGAAGAGGAGAAGAAAAAACTCTAGGAATTACATGTGGAGTTAAATGACTTGTATGAGGACAAGAGAAAAAAAACAATCTTATGTCTGGTAGATAAGATTGACTAGCCAACATTATATAAATAATTGATGAATATAATGAACATGTGGATTGAAATAAAATATAGTGAACATGCTTTGAAGACCATTATGAGTAAATAGGGTAGTAGGGATAATGATGTCACCATTTTGTGTGTTTCAGTCATTAGTCTATCTCGTGAACAAATAGGAAAAAAAATTTGATATGACTAATGATCTATTTAATTTTGATGAGAAGAGGGTTATAGTACAAAAAAGGATTATAATATGTTTCTCAAAGTATCTTGCTAAAAAGTATGAAATTTTCCCCCATGCACTTAGAAAAGTAGATAAATTAAAAGATAACGAGGAATGGGCTAGAGAATTAGATGATTTGTTATGCCTTATAATAAATGGGATTGTAAGTGAAAAAGGGCATGTATTGTGGGCAACAATAATTAATGAAATATTTCAAGTTCAACTATTATATAATTCTATTAGAGAATAATCTTTTGAAATCAAAAAGTTAGGAGATTTTGTTTTGAAGAAGCAACATGAGGTGTTGAGTTTTGATTGGTCGGATGACACAATTTTTAACAAATGGATGGAAGATTTTGTGCGTTCAAAGTAGTTATAATCAGGGAAACTAATGAATAAGGGGTGGATCAAGATGATTTTTCACCAACTAATGCATTAGTTCAAGCAAAAGAAGACAAAGAGGAACAATCAACTGTAGTTACAAGCAAAAAGGTCCAAATTGATGACATGGCAGTACAAGAATTGATTGTAATTGTTATTTTGTCAGTGCATGGTGACATGGATGGAGAACCTCAAGTTGAAGTAAGTCTAAAAACATCAACACCAAGTCCATAATGATAAATTCCATTGGTTACACCCTCTAAGGAATGACAACAACATCAAAGCTAATCATAAACCCCTTTAACAGCAAAAAGTGCAGCAAATTGGTCCCCACAAAAGAATATTCATGATGTAAATCATTTTATTGCATCAAATTTTATCTTTTGTAATAGTAACCTTGTAAATATCTTTTTGTCTTAAGGAAAACTTTCAAGTACTCTCTAAGCTTGAAACTTGTTGCATCTCACACTATATAAGTGAGATTCCAAGGCTAGAGAAAGGGTCCAAACTATTGTATAAGTTTTTGTTTTGCTAGTTTTATTTTAGTCTTGTTTACCTTGATACAACTTTGAGATGTATTTTCTTTGCAAACATATATATTTATTTTCCTGGATCATGGTGTCTTGTCTTGATTTTTTTTGAGTTCTATTCCAATGTTACATAATTTTCAAAGAGAATTAATTCTTAGATGAACTATCACCATATCTTTTCTCTCTAAATCTTGTCTCATTTTGAAGTTGTATGGGCAACGTCTTTCTCAATTGAATGCAACTAGGATAGATTGTATATTAGTTCACTATTGCTTTTACTTCAATGGATTAAGTAAGTGCTTTAGTGAATGTGATAGGATTTGCAGGCAATAAGAAGGATATGCATAAGAATGACTTTTACGGAAATTTGTTGATGGTATTTATTGTAATGTAGTCAATTAGGTCAAAAGGTTGGGTAGACTTTGAATCTCAATGGATGAGGAACTGATCAATTATTTCAATTAGCATATGAAGATATTATGGATAAACATCAAGAAAAATCTTAAAATCAAAATCAATTTTACTTTAAATGTATGAAGAGCATCATAGCTAATCAATACTTGTTTCCATTTAATCTCCATGCTTTAGTTAGCTATTGTTATTTAGGATTGCTTGTAAATCTGAGAAGAATCATGACTAATCTATTATAGGAGATAAATATTGTAATAGAATATCATTGAATAAATGAAATGTAAAGATAGTATTAAACCTTTAATCTTTTATCCCTCAAGTGTATCCACCTTGGTTTTGTAGAGCCAAAAGAGTAGAAAATCTTTATGATTTTCTTGAAGTTGGGTCCAAATATAAAGACCATATAGCTAGTCATGGGAAGTAGCTAATCCTTATGTTATTTTTATTTTCACCACCTTGGTATCTGATAACCTATTACTTGGTAATGTAAACACACCAACACCTATTATCTCTAGAAGTTGTACGTTGACTAAAAGACTAAAATTCTATGATTTATTCACTTCAAGTAACATGTAAACACTCCTAAGTAGTGGAAAGTACTAGGTTTAGGAGTAAATATTTGGATTAGGTCAATTCCTTATGATTTTCACCTATTTACTTATTCAAACTAAAATTAAACTTGAGGGGGGAAGTGATAGAAGGATTTCTTGAAATTAAATGTAAAAGTAAAAGGGGTGATGCATCAAACATTAATATGGGGATATTAGTAGAATGATGCAATGAAACACTTTTGAATAGTTGAGATAAGCACAATATTGATCACAAAAAACTCATACATAAGTATTTCATAAGAAGGAGAGCAATTCAGACAAGATATTAAGGGGAATGCTTACATTCATAGTTAACTATTTGAGGTAAATCACAAATTCATGACTTGCAACCTATATGAACACATCCAAATCTCAACTTTTAAATAAAACTAAAACATATACTTAGATATTTAAACTAAATAACAAAAATTTATATCATATCAATAATTTGAGCAATAGAGATGCAATAAGGACTTATAAACTATTCATTTATTTAGACTTCAAAGGTAGTTCCACAACATCCCTCTAGACTGACTATAAAGAAAACATGTAGAGAAAGCTTATGAAGGATTTTTGAAGAAATCACACCAACATCAATTTTTCATAGAAACTCTAAGGATTCAACCAACCAGCTACTTTTCCACATCTTGGAAATCCTTATAAAGAGAAGTATTGCAACAAGCTTCAAATGGGATGGGAACGTGTCAAAAAATATTTGGATGAATCAGAGATATTTCAAAAGTTACATTTTTTCCTCTTCTATATTCAACTAAAACTTAGGATGTTGTTATGATGTTCACCAAGTGATGTCTTCTATAGGGACTCTTTAAGATATTATGTTTTCCTTTAATTATGAATTTCTCCTAATTATATCAATTGGTAGGGCCATGACATATTCAAATACTCCCATCATGTCTATTTCCTTCTTGGGTCTTTCAAAATATCTCATCATTCCTTTCGATCTCTTGGCTCTTCTTTATCTAGGATTAGATCTTCATTTTCTTGTTCTAACTCTACAACTTGATCCTATCATTTCTCACCACCTTTGGTTAAATTCTTAATTGACTGCCCAATGAGATCACAAATATAATAGTTGAAAAGTCAACTTCAAACTATGACCCTTGAGCTCTCGATGCTATGACCACTACTCAATCATCCTTGAAATCATTTTTGACCATGATCATGTGACCACCAAAAACAATGACCGCATCATAACCTTGCAACATATTCTATGACCACTAGATTCTAGCTACAACACTACACTAAGCTTAAGTGTTGACTATTGATTCAAATTTTATGAGATCACAGGTTTAACTTATATCTTGACTCAACCATTAACCCTTGTGACCAAGTGAGAAAGGCATCACTACATGAGAACCTTAAACTTAGGTTACAATTATCCTATTTTGATCTTGCAAAAACTATATATGAGCTACTATTGAAAAATGGGCCCACTAGTACACATGTCAACTTCTTGCTATGTTTCCATAGGTAACCTTCTTTCTTTTTTTATGAGCAAAAAAGGGATAACCATAGCTCCCTTCTGATCTGACGATCCTAAAGATGCATCGATCCTTGTGAGTAACTTGGCCAATAAATTTGTTTCCTTATGCCAACTCATTCTCACACCCTTTCATTTATGAACCACCACTAAAATAGGTCCCATACATTCATGTGTCATATCATCCCTTTGTCACTATGGATAAAAAAACTTAACTTTGATTCCTCCTTAACTCTAGCAACCTTGTGATTAGATGGAATCATTCCTTCATAACTTATATATTGACCTTAGCATTTACTCTTGTGATCAGGCGATTGGCTATTTCATTGACTACTTTCTTCCTTAGTTTATTTTCATGGATTGAAATTTTAATAGGATCCTTAACCTTGTGATTAGGGGACCAAGCACATGTTGCTTCAAAAATTAAACCCATGATTAAACTTAACTGCCCATGACTACATGAACAAAGCTTTTGCAACATTGCCATCTTAAATCCTTGGTTAACCTGACTCTTTGAGACCATGTTAACAAAAATATAACCATGTGATGATTGTATCACACCATTGCCACTATTTTGAGAGTTAAACTAGTATTTCTCGCAATCATGTGACCAAGCATGAATCGTATGGTCCCAACTTAAATTTTAAGTGCAAGCATAAGACATTTGATTTCAAAAGGTTAAATAAACTTAGGGATAAAGTAGATGAGACATGATTAATTATTTTACATATCCCTCTCATGCATGCATGGCTTTTAACAAATCAAACATAAGGATGTTAAATTTATTATGGCTGCCAATCTAGAGGAAAAGTGATTGGTCGACATCTTTACCTATTTTTTGCATAGTGATAAAAAATGGTAACAAAACCTTCATACAATCATCATAGTTTTGAATGCTAGGAAGGTTGGGCTAGAAGTGGTGAGTACCTAATTCATAAATTGGATAGGAGAACATGTCAAATTGTTCAAATCCTTGAGAAAAATTCATCTATGAGGCAAGCTCACCATAGATAATTTGTGCCTAGTCAATTCGCAGATCTTCAGCTTAGACAGCTTGCACTAGGAAGAAATGGTGCTTGATGAGCTCAAGAATCTCTTCTTTACCCTTTAATTTGAGTAGTATAGTGAGGATATCTATGATCTCCCTCTTCAAATTAGTGTCAAATAGTGTCACCAACATTTTTCTCCTTTTTTAACAAAAAGACTGAAACCATGTCCTCTGTGTGTCTTCCCTTTGGAAGGTCTTCTTCTCATTAAAAATTGATGTAGAAGAGCCGAAGTCAATATCACAATACTCCTCTTTTGTAGGGATGCTAAACATGGACTACATTAGTACCTTTTTTATCAAGATGAGGATGGATTGATCAGGATACAAAGTCTACTTTGTCTCTAGGTTATATCTCTCAATAAATTCCCTCACGAATTCTAGTACATGTACTACCATTGAAAAACTAGCTGTCTCAACAAATCCACTCTCTTTAAGCTTTTGAAGGATCAGGTGAATAGGTTGCGAATTGAATCTCCTATGGAGATCACCCAAATCATAAAATTCAAATGATGTATCTATTAACTCTTTCAACTCACTCCTAGGCCTATTAACCTATCATAACCTACAACTTCTATTGCCATTTTCTATGATTGTACAGGATGTAGTTTTTGATAAATAACCATTTTTAAAGTACTTAGGGAAACCAATTCCAAGAAATTCTGATGAAATAGGTATAGGAATGTAAATGTTGGCATTACAAGAACAAAATTAAGTTCAGCCAATGGTTATAATAGTAGGATTTGCATTTAATTTCATAATCAATGTCTATTTAAACTTTCCATTTTCTTGCAGATAAAAACTCATAACCTAAGAGAGCTTATTAGTTTACATAAAGTAAAGTCTCATTACTAAAAAACTTACTAAAAGAGGTGTTTTAGTTCCACAATAAGTGTCTTGTTTCACTTTAGAATCTGGAATGCAAATATACATGATAACTTAATATATGCAGAAGAGAGAGAAAATTTTCTTTTCCACAAGTCCATTTTCCTTATTTTTGGAATCATATCACATGGAGTGATTATTTGTTAGCTTTCACAATTCATTCTTTTACTCTTTTCCCTAAGAATTTAATGTTTTATTTCTTTATATCGAGGTAGCATCTTCACCACTATCTTTTCTAAAAGTATCTTTTAAGAATTTTCAATGATTATTCACACTTTAAAGACACCCATGTTTCTATTTCCAAATCTTTCAAAGATGTGACCTTTTCATTACTTGGGGATGGAAAACCCCTTTCTCAATAACATTTCCCAGAATGAACTAAAGCCATTAGTACTTAACCCTTTATATCAATTGGATGGATTCAAAGATATATTTCAAATATGCATCACTAGTTAAGAGCTCAAAATAGTTCTTTTGGCATCATGCTTTAGTTGTAGCTTGTATGTAAAGACCTAGATTTGACATAAATAATTGTAGCTTTGGAAGCAGAACAAAACACCTTCTCTTCCATAAGTGCACAACGAAAAACTCATAAACCTTATTTACCTTGAGAGAGTAGATTTTACCTCTACAACATGAATAAGCTTCTTCCTAGCTTCAATTTGCAGCTTTATGGGTCTTTATATCATGACATAATCATGTACACAACTTGTCAATCATTGCCATGGTTTCATTCTTTGAATACACACTTAATTAAGTTTTCCAAGGGAGAAAACTAGCTCGATTTCTCAAAATCCATTAAAAAATGAATGCTAGGGAAAGATAGGAGATGGGAAAACACAAATAATTTACTTCTCATTGGGAAGATGCCAAAATACATCCCAACCATACCTAGATCACCTAGACCCCATGCGCATCAGAGAAATAGAAAACCTACAAAGAAGAATGAGCTAAAGGTAATGCAAGGGAGACTTGGAGAACGAAGAAAGTGAGGAACTTGAGAAAGATGAGAAGTGAGTAACCTAAAGGATACTTAGATATCACACTTGGACACAAAATTATTTAAATACCAATGACTTTCTATTTTACAAGGGTAGGACTAAAATTCAACAACAACTAGCTCTGACTAGGGACTTAGGCATTGCAAATGTCTGAGAAGGGGCACAAAGTCTTTGGTTTCCCATAGCAAGAATGAAAAACTAAATTAGGAAAGTAAGCTATGCACATAACAAAAAGGAAAACCAATCCATGAAAGTAGGAAAATTGAGCAAGGAAAGATAAAATAAGAAAACCTAACTAGATGAATACTAATTTTAGGTGTTCACTTCTTTAAATTATGAACATGATTCAAATTTAGATCCTGGCCATTATAGGAAAATGGAAAAATCTCTCCAAAATAAATTTGCTAGAATGAAAGAATTACTCTTGTTTACTTGCATAATCTTGAAAGGGCCCTTCAAAAGGGAGTCAAACATATGATGTAGACCTTTGGGTTCATGTCTCTCATCCCACAATAGGACCAAATCACCCTCCATAAGCTTCCTATGTCTGGCCTTCTTAACAAAGAATGACTTCATGCACTTTTGATTCTCTATAATATGATCAACCAACCTCTAATATTCTTCTTCAAGCTTAGTTAGGTACATAATGTGCCTCTCCAAACCATTTTGGAATACTAGATCCTCAATCACTTGTTGTAGTTTATAGATGGATATCTATAATGGGAGAGGAAGGCTAGCCTTAATTTTGTATACTATCTTGAATGGAGAAATTCTAATAGCCTTCTTTGGTGTCACTCTATCTACCAAGAGTTCTTTGTGCAGTCTTTTGTGCCAGCTTTTCTAATTCTTGGAAACTAATTTCTTCATGTTGTTAATTAATGTTTTTATTACTTGACTCTACTTGACCATTCCCTTGAGGGAAGTAATCTAATGAATGAATGAGGTGCATGCTATTTTCGTATCAGAACTCTAAAATCTTTATAGAGGAAAAGTAAGTAGTATTATGCATTATAAGCTTCAATGACACCCCAAATCTTACCATGATGTTCTCTTTGATGAACTTGCAGATGATTTTAGAAGTAGTTTTCTTGGTAGGCCTAGCTTCCACCCACTTGGTGAAGTAGTATGTAGTAGTGATGATGTACAAGTGACCAAAAAAAGAAGGAGAATTGATTGGTCCAGTAAAGTCAATTCCCCATTACTGAAAGGGGCCTTTTATTATTACTGGCTTGAGGGGTAGGGCAGCTAGTTGAGGGTTTCTAGAAAACATCCTACATTTGACATACTTGGTCATCCATTTATAAGCTTCCTTGAACATGCTAGGCCAATAGTAGCATTTCCTCAAAATCTTGTATTTTGTGACTATAGATGAGAAATGCACAACACAAGCCTCATTGTGGAAAGTTTGAAGAAATCTTTCTTGTTGGGGCTTATCCACACATTTCAAGAAGGTGTCATCTATTGCTCTCTTGTATAGTTGGTCATCATTTATAACATACTTAGTTGACTTAATCCTAAGGTCTCTTTTTTTCTTGTATATCATTCCATTGGATAAATTTTTGTAAGTGAGAAAATAGGCAATGTTTGAGAACTAGGGGTCTTGGAGACTAACTATAAGTGCTTCGAGGGATTACTCATCTTGACTTGAATCCTAATTTTCTTCCATCATCTTGGAGAAGCCATTTATTTGTACTAGCTTTGTTGGCTTTAGCTCAATGTCATATTCGTGTACTTTTGCAATCCATGCACCTCTAGTGTTGCAACCAATCTCTTGTTTGGTCAAAATGCTTTTGATAGTTGAATCAAATAAAAATACAATAGAATAAGATTGTAAGAAATAGAACCTAAAATTATTGAGTGATCTTACCACTACATAGATAGGCTTCTTGATCTAGGAATGTCTCAACTCATGCTCCTTGAGAGGAGTACTCATAAAATTAATTAGTTCTTGGATACCCTCCTTATGTTGTTGCATGAGTACTGTAGATAGTGTATAAGATAAGGCATATTAATTGAGCATGAACTCCTTAGTGTAATCTAGGTGGACTAGAATGGGTTCCTTGGCTATGGCATCCTTGATCTGAGTGAAAGCTTTTCTTCTAAAGTCATTCCATTTGAAGCATTGGCTTCCCTTGATCATATCAACTATGCATTTGGTGATTTGGAAAAAATTAGGGATGAAGCTTCTTAGAAAGTTCATCTATCCAAAGAATGACTTGACCCCTAATTTGCTTCCTAGAAAATTCAATTTTTGGATGGCTCTAACATGTTTTGGGTCAATCTTGATGCCTTCCTAGGAGACTATATGACCTATGAATTTACCTTTGATAACACAAAATTTGACTTATTGGGATTGAGTGAGATCCCATGCTCCCTACATCTTCTTAGCACTTTCTCTAGATCCTTTAGGTGATTTTCTCTTTTTTTGGAGAACATAGTCAGATTTTCCTAGTATATAATGATGATCTTATCCTTGATATTAGAAAAGGAGGAATTCATGGCTCTTTGAAAGGTGGCTCTAGCATTAATGAGCCCAAAGGGCATCTTATTATATGCAAATTTTCCCAAAGGGGTTGTGAAGACTATCTTGAACTGATCTTCCAGGTCAACCTACATTTGGTTGAAACCCAAAAAGTCATCTAACATGGACATCATTTTGGAGCTAGCCACTATTTGTAGTAGATGATCCATGTTGGGCAAGGCATAGTTATCCTTTAGAGATCCCTAATTAAAATTTCTAAAATGTATAAAAATCCTTATCTCACCATTCTTGTTCTAGATAGGGACAATATTGGCTATCCATGTTGAATGGTGTATGGGGTAGATGATTCTTCCTGCTAGCATCTTGTGAACTTCTCTAAAGATGGTATCTGAGACCATAGGGTTTTAATTATACTACTTTTATCTAAAGGGAGTGACTTTGGATTGAAGGGGGATTTTTTCTTGAATTTACCATTTCTAAATGTCTTTACGTCCTTATATTCCCAAGCAAAGACATCTTAGTATTCTGATAATACTCCCTTAGCTTTAACCCTTTCTACATTTGAGAAGTTGCTTCCAATATTGACAATTATTGGTTTATAATTCAGTGCCTATGTTCATCCCTTCAAATTCTTTAGAAGTGCCACTCTTCCTACCCCTTTCCCTTCTAATAAATGCATCATGCCTATCAAACATTTTTTTAAGGGAAATGAGATGTCTAAGAATCTTGCTATCAAGGGAGAAATCTTTGAAAAAATTTTCACTTGCTTCAAAGTACTAATCAGTGAAAAGTTTGAAACTTTCTACGAAAGACTAGATTTTTTTATCATTGTTGAAGACTCTATCAGGAACATTAGGCCTAAATAAGGCTTCAAATTTGTGTTGATTATCTAAGAAATCCAGATGCGGAAGTAGAATTGAGGAAGAGGCAGCTAACAAATTTGACCTTACATTTTGTTCCCTTGAAATAGATTGTATTGAGAAGGTGTCTAGATCCTCAATCTCATCCCAAACCCTACTTTTATAATTCCTAAGCCTTGTATTCTCCATAGTATACTAAGCTCAAACTTTCTTTACTATAAGATCTACATTTCCTTGAGCTCTCAAGACTTTCACCCCTTTCATCTTTGTAGCAGTGATACCTAGCAATAAGGCTTCATACTCTGTTGTGTTGTTGGTCTTCTTGAATTGTAGCTTGTATGCAAGATGAGTTACATCTCCATCTAGGAAAACTAGCACCATGCAAGCTCTAGACCTAGCAGTAGCACAACTATCATTAAACTCTAGGGTCCAAATCTCCTAATTAGTAGAAGGTTTTAATTGTTCTTTCAAATGACTTAAGTCAAAGAACATCATGTAGTTCTTGAACTCCATCTCTTGATATAGGATCTATGCCTTAGGATCATCAGACTTCAAGACCATGAATTTGGCCTTATCCATAGCTTCCAACTTGGTCTTCTTATTACCCATAGGGATTATGACATGAGACAAATCTATTTTGATTTCCACTCTCATGTCCTTGCAAAAGGTTTTACTTAAAATCATGTCATAACTAGCCAAAATATTAGCTACAAGGATAGTCAACTTCATTCTATTTGTAGGGTGCACAACTAATGCTACTGGTGCATCTTTCACTTGTCCTAAGAGGGGAACCAATTTTGCATCCATGGAATAATGACATCCAAATGTCTTGGTCAGGGTCAAACCTAGAGCATGGGAAATAGAAGAGGGCATGAAATTATCAGAGGATATGGAATTGATTATGCAGTTACTAAGCCTATGATCACTTACATATAAGCATATGTAAAATGGATAAAGTTTTTGACTAGGGGAGGTAGCCAAGATTGACAATTCTTCCTCTTTTAAGATAAAATGAAAGATAGATTCTTCATCATCAATTGAGCCATCATTCAATTGGGGTTGGTCATTGCTAATGGTAGAATTAACCTTAGGTTGAGCTTTAGCATTGGCATCACTTTTACAATAGTCTACTAGCTTTTGTTATTTAGATGGATGATTTTTGAGGTAATCAAGGGGAGATGCCTAGATATAAGCATCTTTACAATATTTTATTATGTCAAACAAGGAGTGAGGTTTAGCATTTGGCTTGAACTTTGTCTTTTCATTCCTCTAGGATGGGGAAGCAGACACTCTAGCTATAGCTAATGAAGGGCCAATGGATGTTTTCTAGGAATGAACAAAGTTTGCCAAATTCTTCTCTCTCTAACTTATTGTAGCCATGATCATCTAAAATATATCCAAGGTGGTGAAGTAGTCACCTCCAACCTCCAAATACAATTCATAATCTAAAAAGAATATTCTAGAGTTGTCATGGGGATTAGAATCATCTTCACTTTTGGGTTATTCAATTATTAAATAATTACTTGTAGTGAGTTGCTATATCTATTCATCTCCAAGAAGTAATCACCATCCTAATCCACTCTTAGGTGAAATATACACATATTTAGCTTCTTGGGAGGTTCCCCAATAGCAAGCTTTTGCTAAGCTAATGGTAATTACAATTGTTTTCCTACATGTTTCCTTTGGGAAAATCCTTTATATGGTTGTTGGAATGAGAGAACAGTCTTCCCCATTTTCATTTTCATAGAAATCATCTTGTTTGACAACTTTTGAAGCATCTCTTTAGTGCTATTAGTTATACCAGCGGTAGAGGTTGTCGGGGCTCCACTTTGAATCTCTCTTTTCCATTTCCCGACTGCTTTGAGATTGTCTTCCAACTCTATTTCTAGGTTCTTAGCAGCCTAGAGATTATCTAAATGTGCTCGTCTAATTTGAAAATTGATGTGGGGGCCCATGGAGCTAATGAAGAACATTTTCTAGTTGTCTATTGTAGGTCTACTCATAGTAGGGATCCTATTGACCAACTTGTTGATTTTTGCAATAAATTCTCTCATAGAAACATTGGGTTCTTTTTTTTATATGGGTGAGTTGAGTCAATAGATTGTGTTCATCATCTGTACTAGAGTAATGTGCTTCAAAATGATTTTGCATATCATCCTAGGCCATGATGGATCCCAGCTAGAGATGTTGAAACTAGTTAGTTTCATTCTCAACCAAGGTCTTTGCAAACATCCTTAATTCTACATCTTCATGTTGATGAAAAATAGTACTACATGTGGCAAAGAAAGCAGTGATGTGCTCATCATCCAAAACCTTCCCATCACCATTAAACTTGGGAAGATTCTTTTAGGAAGCTATAGATAAATCATTGATAGCTACAAGTTGAAGAAGGCCAAAAGAACTACCCCAAGGAATTGCCATCAAGGAAGGAAGGATTACTATTGAGGGCTCAAAAGTGACAATAGTAGGGTGAACTACTCTATAAAGAGTGAGGATGTTACACATCGATGGGAGCTGAGTGTGGAAAATAGGAGGAGAAGAGGAATTACTATGTATTCGAGAAATAGGATAGGGTGGTAGAGAAAGAGATCCATGGATAGCTTAAAAAATTGGATCCCATGAGTAGGATCTTCCTCTTCTTAGAGGATCTTCCAATATTGGAAAATCAGCTTTCTACAATCCCTCGAACACAGGGTCAAATTTCCCTTTGCCAGAAATACTTTGGGTATACATAACATCCAGGGTGAAATTTCTTATTTCACAATGGGTGCACTTCTCTTAATCTCTTTCTCGTAAACTCCCTCCCAATATTAAACATTCGCCTCTTCTCTTTTGAGGGAAAAGCTCACTCTTCTATATTGCTCAAGGGACTTTAGGCTTTTTTAGGAAAGGGTATTCAACTTATTGACTATGTCCTCTTGTTCATCCTAGAAACTGAGGTTAGGTTGCACTACTAGGATTTTTCCCTTGTAAGGCAACACCATTTCTCTTTATGAGTTTTTATAAATGACTCAATGAGTTTAGTGCCATAGAGATAAGCTCTAAGTTATTTAGTAAGCCATAGATAGACTCACTAAGAAAACTTAGGATATATGAGTTGTTTCCCCAAAAGAGTTGCCAAAAATTGTTAGTTAACAATTTGTCTCCCTTATATTTTTAGTTTATACCTTGACTCTTAAACTACCCAATGGCTTATGGAGGACAAAGAAGTTAACAACATAATGGGCCAATCAAGTAATCTATCAAAGACCCTTGAATTGAAAGGTACAACTCCCTTTTGAATGCAAGATTTGCAATGAATCTTTTTTTGGGATTTTGGAGTATGCTCTTAACTAGAGAAGAGAAAAGGCAAATAACAAATTACTCAATTCTTTTAAACAACCTAAGCTAATGAAAATGAGGACTAACTCAAAAGAAGATTCAAGCTATTCTGAATTAAATGCAAAATATGGACACGTCCAAGACTAAGTACGATAGCGAGTGAATAGAAAGGATAGCAAAATGGGTAATTCCTAAATTACAAAGTTAACTGATATTTTGACAATATGGGCCAGATTCTCTATCTTTCATCTACTCCATTAGTCAATTTTTGACCCTCTCATTTAATGAACTACACCATGCACATGAAATATGATGTATAGTAGAAAGAACAAAGAGATACTTATATTAAAGAAAGTACAGCATACAATCTACATAATGAAGGAAATAAAACCAAGTTCAATTGCATTCGTTCAACTTTTAGAAATAGCACATTCATTACACATACTATACTAAAACTTAAATGAACAAGAGAACTAAAAACAGAATTAGAGTCACACATAGTAGTCTCATCTACAAGGGTTTTTGTAAAAGTAATTTTGCCAATCTTATTAACTTCCTAAAAAGTTACATATATAGGCCTTCTCAAAATGGCTAGTTACAATAGATGATTGCATCATAAATCATCTTTAAATAGAATAAGCTGCAAGTAGTACAAGCTTGAATCATTTTTTGTTACAAAGACTAATAAAATGCCATGAATGGATACAAAAATAAAAAAGAGAGAGAATGATAGAGTAAGAATTTTCCTTAGGGAAAAATTCACCCAAGACCAAGGAACTCAAGCATAAGCATAATAGTAGACCAAAAGAGTATGATCAAAATAACAATATGATATTCATTCAATATAATTGATATGATAAGTACAAGGCCTCTAAGATGCATCTAGAATGTCTAGGAGTTAGCCATATGATAAGCTCTACAACTAAGCACATGTCCACCAAGAATGGGTTATCCTCCATTAAGCATAGGAGTTAGTGTGATGATGAGAGGATAAGCCTACAAAGGTGTGTCACATAAAATTGTGTTGTAGACACCATGTGCTAAATTGAGAGTGTGAACAACTGTGTGAATTTATAGTGTAAATTTAAAATCAAAGATTTGAAATGATCAATACCAATTCTACAAATCAGGCCTCCAAATGTTGGTTTGCAAAAAAAATTGCCTCAAATTTGACTATGGCCCAATATAGGTGAATTTATAGTCAATTTTCACTAAATCAACATTTTGAATGTAATGGTGAGGTCTTCTTTGGCTCTAGATGCTCTCAATATCTATGGATTCTCCAGATCTAGGTCAAGGTGTTAAAGCAAGAATGGTCTCAAATGGCTATGTGAAGAGAATGTCCCCAAACTCTAATACCATGTAAGAATTTGGTATAGCTCTAATACCATGTAAGAAGTTTTCCTTGGACAAAAATTCACCCAAGACCAAGGAACTCAAGCACAAGCATAATAGTAGACCAAAAGAGTATGATCAAAATAACAATATGATATTCATTCAATATAATTGATATGATAAGTACACTAGAGGTTCCTATATATAAAGGCCTCAAAGATGTATATAGAATGTCTAGGAGTTAGCCATATGATAAGCTCCATAGCTAAGCACATGTCCACCAAGAATGGGTTATTCTCCATTAAGAATAGGAGTTAGTGCAATGATAAGAGGATAAGCCTACAACGGTGTGTCATATAAAATTATGTTGTAGACACCATGTGCTAAATTGAGAGTGTGAACAACTATGTTGTCAACATGAAAAATTACTTAATTATGAAAACTCTAATGTTGTAGACACCATGTTCTAAAATAGAGTTGCTTACTCCAATGTTCTCAACATGACAACTCATAAGAGTATGCAAACTCCTAAGTGTCTCACTTAAGAAATAATCAAATAATGCATTAACCTAAGTAAAGTTAAGTGTAATAAGTAAATACTTATTTACACTAATAGTCTGGAAGAACATTAGAACATCATTCCTTATTAGGAGTAGCTACTTTGTCTCTATAAGATTTCATACCATCAGTTACTTTGTCAAATTCTTTGACATTTGGAATGGTGATATCGTTAGCTCGAATCATCTAGTAGTTGTGCATCTCAGTCAATTCATCAATTATGATGACCTTTGACTAGAACTTCTCTGAATCTCTCCTTATGATTGAGTCTACTGATGAGAGTTCATAGATCTTTGATATTTGGAAGCTGAGTGGATTAAAAATTTCATAAAAAAATGCCAAGAACTTTGACTTTATCCTCTCAACATCCACAAGTTTACCATTAGCAGACATAAAGGACTCTATATGCAGTATCTTGATATATTCAAATACTTTATCAATAACCTTCTACACCATGTCATGCACATCTTTGAGATCATTTGTGGACCTTGTAAAGATTTCCACAATAAATTCCAGATATTGTTTCCAATGAAATAATGGCTCATTACCTATTTTAATGATCTTGTGGGAGATGAAAACATTGGTCTTCATATTGACCACTTCCTACAATAGTGCCAATTGCTTTGTTAGTTAATTGTCTACATTTTGCATGGTGGTCTAATGGCTAGAATTCACCTCCCTCAACTTAGGAGCATCCAATGGAACATTTCCCAATTTTTTGATCAATGCAGTACCTTAAGCCTTCTTTTGATATATCCATATTTGGCCAATCTACCCAAATTGCTTAGCCTTTTGCAACTTTTAGGAGTTTATTCTTGTTTTTCACTATACTTAGGCCAAATTGGCTAGGTGATGTACTTCCAAGTGAAGATTTGATATATTCCATCAATTCTTTATTTGAGATCTTGTGGACCTCCTTTTCCACTCTAAGCTCTTCCAACCTATCTTCAATCTTCTTGTTGGTGGATTTCCATATGTTATCCATGGAGTCATGAACATGGATACCAAGATCTAGTATTCTGATATGGAATTCATCTATGGAAAACTCATGGAATTTTTTCTCTTTTTGTGGATCAATAATTATTACTAACATGTGGCTAGTGGATGGATTAGTGACAAATGCAAAAATTGATTTTTGCCTATTTGTTTTCTTGGAGGGTGGTTGAGAGGAAGTTTCTTGTGTGATCAAATCTTTTGATAGAGTAGCCTCTTTCCATCTTCTCTTCTTTTTATCAATAGTCTCCTTGAGCCATGACTCAGTAGAGACCACATTGATAGAAGACTACATGGTAGTAGGATCAAAAAACTTCCAAGCTACTAGTGAAATGTTCTTACTCTGGGAAGCATCAAAGAAGGAAACAAACTTAGTCACTGAGAGGGAAAAGGTGTCCCCTTGTTGAGAAGTGTCTTGTTCTTGACAATCCATGGGGTTGGTGTCACCATCCATCTTGATGATTTTCATAGGGGAGGTAGGCTTGGCTATTAATTTTTCTTATTCTTTCTCTTTTTCTTTGTCCTTATCCCCTTCCTTCTCCCCAACTTTCCTAGTTTCTAAAAGAAAGCCACCTCCATAGGTAGGAGTGATTGGAACATTCTTCCCTAGAACCTGGTCTCCACCTTGAGCAACAGACTATGATAGGCCTATAGATACTAAAGTAGTAGTTGTGGTGTTGGCTATTGTAGTTGACTAGGTAGCTCTAGGAGATACTCCACCCATAGAACCAGTGCTCCCTATCCTCTTCATCCTTTCTCAAGTCCACTCTACCCATTTGTCCATTCTCTTTATTATCCCATGCATGAGAACCTCCATGGTGTCAATGAAAGGACCTATACATAGAGTAGACACAATAGGAGTGCCTTTTATCTTCTCATAAGATGAAGGAAACATGTATGCGCAATCATCTACATGGTTAGAAACAAAAACAATATCATTAAATAATTTAATTTCCTCAATAGTTAATCAAGACCAAAACTTCTCTTGAGTCTAGTATTCATTAATAAACTTAGCCTAGTAATCTTCAATATCTGGAACATGTCTATATGCATATCCTAGCTTTAAGTAGTCCCTTACAAAGTTCACTCAATCATATTAAGGCTTGAGTATTGTATATGTGAAATACAGGCCTTAGAAACTTACACTCACTTCAACATGATCATTACCTAAGAGATCATCCTGGAACAAATATGAGATTATTCATTCGAGTAATTCAATAGCTTGACCTGTTGCCTTCTAACTAGAAAGATTTTTCCTTTTCTCTCAAAATGAGAAGTGGACAACCAGACCACTAGTATGAAGGATTTTACAAATAAATGAGAATGCAAGTTACTCTAAATAAAATGCATATTAATCTAAGAACAAAGAAAGCAAGTTACACTATATGAATACATTTTAAGCTAATATGAGATTGCAATGCAAGAAAATAAACTAGCTATGAATGCATGAAAGTGAGTAAATATTCTAGCATAGATTCAATGCATAATTAATTCAACCTTTTTTTAATGAGGAATTGAAGGCCTCTTAAATAGAGTTACAAAATTGATCAATGGTCAAGACCAATTGAAATGAATGCTCGAGATTGAAGATGAGATTTAGTTGAAATGGAAAATTCCTTGTATAAATGAAGTTAACTATTTTAGATCTGAGTGTGATGGAGAGTTAATTGATTCTCATCTGAGTGTGAGAAAGAGTTAACTAAGTTGATTCCATATCAAGAGATAGTTCACTTAGAATTTTCATTCAGAACTAAAGAGAAGATTTTGGAGAAGATATTTAATTTAATGAAATAGGATATGACCTCATAAATGCATAATTTAAATTAATTGAATAATTAAATTCAATAAATAAAATAAAGACATTATCTTATTAAATTAAATACATTTAATTCCTTTGTACATTATCTAAAGAAGTAATTTAATTTAATTAAAGTATGAACACTAATAATTAAATTTAACTTAATCAATAGGTTTAATGTAGATAATTTGAGTCAATACTTAGGAATTAAATAGAGAGTGTGATTAATTTAGATTAGGGTTTTCTGCATTTGACACTCAGGTCAAGTAGTGATAATCAAAATCAGAATTGCCTAGTGAAATAGGACTTAAGGATGACTGAATAGACCATAATTGGCTAACATGGCAATGTGCCAATTTTAGGGTATTACATTTGCCCCCCTTTGAATGAATGTGTGAGCAGTACATTCAATTCAAAGATATTAGAAGTATGAAGCATATATAAAGAAATGAGATCGGTTCTGAAATTGATGATACATAGACCAATTGATAATCTTTTTAAGGTTATCTCTAGAATGAAGCTTAACGTTAGGGAATTTAGATAGAACAGCTCGATACTGAAATTGATAAGCTTTTAAATGTTATCTCTAGAATGAAACTTAACCTTAAGGGATCTAGATAGAACACCTAGATACCAAAATTGATAGCACAAAGATTGTCAAATTTCATAGAATTGTTCCCAAAATGAGACTCAATACTCAGGAGTCAGGGTTTAGCCTATCTTGATACCTGTCCATTGAATAGTGATCAAAAGCAACAGCTTAGAATTATTCCCACAATGAAGCTTAATTCATAGAAATATTTAGGATCATCACTAGAATGAAGCTTAATCTTTAGCAAGAATTTGGAATTATCTCCATAATGGAGCTTAATCCCCCAGAGTCCAAATAGAACATCTGAATACTAGTCCATAAAAGATAAGAAGACCTATTATGAGTCATAGAATCATCCCTAGAACAAGGCTTGATCCTCAGGAGTTAGGGTTTAAATTGTCCTAATACTTGTCCATCAAATTCTAACCAGAAATGTTATAAGATGTGATCAGTTGATCAAAAGATGAGATAGATGACATATGATGTCAAATAGAGGGGAACAAGATGCCTTGAGTGATGAAATGCCTGGGTGATAAGATTCCTTGGGTGATAAGATGCTCTAAGTGATGAGGATATAAGATTTAGATTGAGTTGAAATTCAAATTCAATGATGTAATCATCCTACCCCCTCAAGCACGAAATCAAAAGATGACACAACATAACAGTGATGTAGAGTGGGATGTGGAGAACTATTGAAGAAATCAAAGCTTCAAAAGAATATAGAAGAGATCAAAACAATCAAAAGAAATTTTGAAGTCAATTCAGAGTGATTTTAAGGTCTAGAGGACTAAGTTTGACTAAAGCTGACTAGATTTGACTAAAGTTGACTTGAGTTGACTTGAGATGACCTTTTCCAAAATTTTGGAAAATTTTGATCAAAATGATTTGGGAAGATTCTAAGATTTAGAAAGTATTAGAAAAATGGACTATACAAGCACATGATCACATTGGTCCCAAAATTTTAAAATATGATTTTGAGCTATTTAAGTTTGTCAAATTTTGAATTTGATCCAAAAAATGAGCTAAGAGAAGCCAAATTATCTAGAGGGTGCATTTCACACAAATTAGAGCACTTTGAAAAAAAGGTCAAAACCTATATAAGGGCCCAAAGGGTCATTTTCAAATCATTTTTGCTTTTGTGTTTTGTGGAGATGAGAGCTCTGAGGAGAAAATAGTGGTCCCCATGCAGTCACATTGATTTGAGCACTCTCGATGACACAGTTGGCTAGTGGAGTATGACATCCAGTGAGTATTCCATAGCCTTACTTCGTATTTCAACTTCCATGCATTTCAAGGTGTTTTTAGTATGTTTATAGGTTGTTTTTTAATATGTTGTATCAGTTTTTGCACAAGGATGTCTCTCCTCATGTGAAGCCAATCTTTCTCTATGTGAAGAAGTACTAGGTTAGTACTTCTTTGCCTAGTTTGGTGAGTATCATCACGTAGAGGATACCCATATTTCACATGAAAAGCCCTAATTTTATTTCATTTTTTTCTTATAGTTTGATCGCCCTTTGTGCAATAAAGTGTCACCTCACATGAAGATGTGTAATCTCATCGAAGAACATGAATTCTTGCACAAAATTTTGGTATACAGTGCAAATTTTATGTTTGAAAATTTGATTTTCTTTTGTTTTTTCATTGATGTTTGCACTTTCATTTGTTGTTTTCACTTATCTAAGATTGATCATTTGCCTATTGTTTTTGTCTGTGTAGTTTAGCTTTCTAGATGTCACATTTAGGTCCCATTACCTACCCTATGGAGCTTTGTTGCAAAAACTTGATGATGCAGACATGGCACACATTGACTACATTGGTGGAGCATTTACATTCAGAGATGAACACCTTCCATCTACCCCAACAAGAGATGATGATCAGTCTAGAGGATATCTATAGGATATTGTGCATCCTAGTCCATAGGCCATGAGTTGTGTATGATATAGTTCTGCAAGTAGGTATGGAGACACTGAGGGTGTTCTTTCAAGAGGACCTCATAATGGGTAGAGCCATCACATGGGATGAGCTAGTGCATACCTATGCTCCCATCCATAGGTTGCCATTAGTATTGGCTATATTTATCTTTTGTTTTCTAATGTTAGATAGAGGATAGTATGGGTTGGAGTGTGGATGGGGCCATATGCTATAGATGATGTTACAAACATCAAAGAGATATTGGTGGGATCAGTGCATACTCATCCACGTGTTCCATAAGATGCACAAGATTGTTTATCACAAAAGGAGGACCATGGTCCTTAGGGTCTATGTTCTTCAGATATGGGCATGGGAGAAATTTCTAGTTATGAGACCCATTTTTTGTGGATGAGAGGTAGCCCATGGAGCCATATATATGCATATATAGAGCCTGTTTGACCTAGATAGCTCTAAGGTAGACTAAACAGTAGAGGGCTCAATTGGATGACTTAGTAGCCATAGTGTGGAGAGCATGCAGGGAGACAAAGGACTAGGATGATGAACCCACAGAGCTGAGTTACATTTTCACCTCTTGCCCACTGATAGGTCATTCAGTATAAGTCATTGAGAGGTTCCCACTAACATGGGTGTGGTGATAGTATGGTCAACCAAAAGATATATCATAGGAGTGCTACTCATATATAAGGTTGGCTACACATGTAGATCGGAGGTGGTCATCAAGATTAGACCTAGGATGATCAATGATTGACATGTGCACCTAGTAGCAATCTAGTGGGATTACCTTCCAGCAATAATAGATGAGGGGATGACTACCACATATCTAACACAATTTTCTAGTCATCCCTTTCCATGGTTCATAGACCTAGTAGGCATGACAAGGCCTATTTAGCTAGTACAAGCACTATAGGCACCACTATAGCAACCCCTATAGGAGGGAGTTAGACATAAGACACACCAAGTTTAGATTCCACCTTGATAGATGAGAGGAAACCTAGGTGCTAGTGGGAGTGGGATAGGTGAGAGGTGGCCTTGAGGTGAGATGGGTTCCTTAGGGGTCATCGAAGGAGATAGATAGAGGCCTCATAAAAAGGAGGAGCGGCCAGCCAAGTACCTAGCTGAGAAAGGTGAGGATCATGAGGAGATGTAGGACTAGCCTACTATATGAGACCAGGGCAGAGACATCCTGGCTCAAACCTAAGAGGCCCTTAGGATAGTGAGAGAGTGGGTGTGAGTAGTACAATGGTAGTTAGGTGAACTCCACATATAGGTCATAGTGAGAGACACCTAGATCATAGAGCAAGATCATGAGATCCGCAAGATACTCGAGTAGCTAGAGTGAGAGGCTTAGAGATTGGAGTAGTAGCAAGATGAGGTCTAGCTATAGTCAGCAAGAGTAGCTTACTATTTCATGGCATATGTATCATTAGCACCAAATGAGGCTAAGTAGGTGCCTAAATTTTCTTAGTATGCACGAGAGTTAGGGGGAACATGACCTCCAGTGAGACTAGACATGCCTTCTCCTCCTCCTCCTCCTTCATTGCCAATGGGAGATGAGGGAGTAGGAGATTGGTAGCTTCATTTTTCTCTAATTTTGATTTGGCTATGTAGCAATTAGTGTGCTAGCACCATTTTTTAGATTGATAGCACTCAAGTAGCATCCATTTTTTGCACCAATGGACATTTTTGACATGATATATATATATGAGATTTTGATTTGAGTACCATTTGTATGTGTCACTTTCTTTCTTATAGTTTGTCCTACATGAGATTTTTTATGCTATGATTATGTATACAAATATGATATGATGTAAGAATATAGTGTAGATGAGATGAATCATGATAGTATGTATGAAATGAAAAGTGTGAATGAACTAACATCTCATGTAGTGTACTACTTTGTTGATAGTGACAAGTATCCCATGAAGATCGATAGGACAAACCAAAGAACCAAACTCTTGGGAAGTTATGAATAAATGTGATACTTTCAAAGAAGCCAACAATCCCACATCACAAAGGATGCAAGTAGATAGTTATTTGAACCATGCGCTTATGCAAATGTAGAGTGTGAAATGAAATGCTACACTAGATGCAACTCTAGGTCTAGTTACCAAGCTATGATAATTATCATTACTGAGCATATAGTGAAGATCTCAGATGTCATACAATTTCCACTAACATTGCAATCATAGGAATATGAATAGGACATCCGTTCTAGTTTTCTTGGGATTAAATGTAAGCATTTGAGGCATAGGAAGCTAGAATGACTAGAACATTTGTCCCTTTTAATGTAGCAAGAGAACATAAGCATCAAGGCATAAATACTAGGATGACCAAAAAAATTCTTGTGTGAAGACACACTAGAAACACAAGAGATCCTTCTTATGCTAAGTAATCATTAAGTATTCTATCTGCAATGACCCTTGTGTTGGTAAGTTGAGATAGAAGTATGTTAGATATACTCACAATGACCCGCATGTTCACTTAGTAGGATGAGTATTAGTATTTACTATACCATGAAGAGTTCACTCCAACAAGCAAGGAGAAGAACCAACCTCATTGATCTATCCATATAAAAGGATTCAAGGTACACATGGCCATTTAATGCAAGATAGAGGCTCTTATAGTGGACACCTCTTTTATATAGATGCTTTAGATCATTGGAACTAAACCACAAACAATAAGCAAAGAAAATATCATGCCCCTAGTCCTATCTTCTCTACTCAAAAGTGACATCATCAAGTTTCTCAAAGAGACATGATAAAGCAAAACTAAAACAAACAAAGGAAAGCTCAATATATCCCAAACAAATTCAACATTTTTAGTTTATTTTATGTGTTATAGGATTGATGTCAAGTATCAATTTTTAGGACATATATGAAAGAAATCTCTTCAGTAGGAGGATGATAGTAGATAGACATAGTTAGAACAACTAGTGACTGAAGTCAAAGAGGAATCTTCAATAAGAAGAACCTTAGTAGGAACTAAGTGGTAGTAGATAGACATAGTTAGGACAATTGGTAACTAACACAAGAGAGATCTTCCATGAGAGGAATCTCTATAAGTGACACAAGTGATAGCAGGTAGATGCAATTAGAACAACTGGTGACTAGCACAAAAGAGGTTTTCCATTAGAGGAATCTCAAAAGTGACACTAACAACAGTAGCCAAACACAACTAGAACAATTAGTGACTATTGTAAAAGAGATTTTCAATGAGAGGAATCTTAAAAGTGACACTAGTGATAGTAGGCAAATGTAGTTGGGACAACTAGTGACTAACACAAAAGAGATTTTCTATGAGAGGAATCTCAAAAGTGAAACTAGAAACAATAGGTAGATGTAGTTTGGACAACTAGTGACTAATGTGAAAGAGATTCCAATGACACTATAGGGTGTTACCCCTAAGTTATGACAAGATTCAATCCATGGATACATGAGCAAAAGTAGTAAACTAAACCAAGAAAGCAATTGTACATGAGCCAAAAGATGTACTAGTAGATATAGCATTTTGAACAAGAGGTACCTATTTACTAGGTTTTCACCTTCTTGGCAATGATTCCTTTTTTGCTACCATGATGCCTATTTGCCAAGTTTTCATCAATGGCACTTTTTTTTTTTGCTTTTCAATTTTTTTGTATCTTTCTCCTTTTTTTCGTATTTTTTCTCTTTTTTAATTTTTTGGGTACTACCAAGGTGCCTATTGCTAGGTTTTCACCAAGATAATGATTTTTTCAAGACCTTTTTCATAGATTTCTAGCTCTCAAGTAGGATCATATCATTTTGTTCTAGTATCTAGCAAGATGTAGGACAAGATGTAGAAAGTTGGTGGATAAGTAGAGATGGATAGACAAGGAGTATGAAGTAGTGAATGTTACCCTCAAGGAAAGTCTTCAAAAGATTACCCAAGCTAGGGAAAAGTGATATAGCAATATAAGTTAATGGTGTAATGAAGGATATCATGTAAGTAATTAGAGAAAATGACTATGTCAAGAGATTTCTAAGAACTAAGGTTTCTTCTTTCTTTCATTGATCAAGACTAGAGGGTTAACCGAATAGGATTGCAAAGTTTGTTATGGAGGTTATGAGTGAATGAGTTTGGTAATGAGGACATCTAAAGGATAAGCAAGATCATGATAGGATGTCATGGATGGAAGAATTATGCATGATGCTTGTTTACCAAGTTTCCATCATGGTATTTATCCAAGGTGCCACAAGAGGTGGTTTTCACCATAGGATGGATTTATTTTTCTTTACTTTTTGCAACCAAGGCACCTATTCCTAGGTTTTCACCAAGGAAATATTTTTTCTTTATTTTTTATTTTGGATTTCTTAATTTTAGAAAGAGCTCAAGCTTTCTCAAGTTAGATAGCACACCTATAAGAAAGATAAGTGATGATAAGAAAAGGCCATAGCAAGGTATGCTCAAAGATGTTGATAAGGTAATGGAAGGTAAATGATAGAAAAATGAGAGATAGATGGAGGATAAGGTTGTTGGTTTTGGAAGACTAAAACAAGAAAGGATAGCAAGTAGGCATAATATTTAGAGGATTTCATGAGGGTGTATGAGATATTAGGCAAGATCAACATTGAGACACACCTTGAAGGGTGATGGAATGATGAGGAAATCATGGACAAAATAGATGGAGGTTTAGATATATGAGGTGGAAAAGTAATTTTGGAGGAAGGTGGAGTAGAACATTTGGAAACCTTTTTAGGAAGATGTTGGGAAGAAGATGGACTGGAAGCCTTTGGAATCTTGAATGTCAACTTTGATTTATTTTCAATATTCAAGTCCTTCAAAAGACACTTGGGAATCCATATAGCTTTTGATTTTTCATTAAATGCTTTGGAACACATTTCTTCAATAATAGATTTAAGAAACCACACTTTATTTGGTTGAGCTCTTTGAATAGTGGATCTTTGTGGTTTCCTTTGTGTATTTTCCATTTGAACATTCACATGTCGATTAGAGGAGACATAGTGAACTTTTGAAGATGGATTCATGCACTTGTATTTGAGTCAATCATCCAAATTGCTTCCAAAGGACTTGGGACTTTTGGATGAATGAGGCCAATATGATTGGTTTAGATGGAAAGGTGAATGCAAAGAGTTAAAGTATGTATACCTTTGTTGATCTTGGGGTAGGGTAAGAGGAACATATAATGAGATGAGAGTGGATGTAGGAGATAGAGGAACATAAGGTCCCAATATGGATGGAAGACTTGAAGGTTTTAGCTTAGACAGATAGGGACCAAGGATAGATTTAGAAAATGTGAATGAACCATAAGTAGGGATATCAACACCTTTAGAGTGAGTGACATGAAAAAAGCCATCAATAGATTTATGAGTAACTATTATAAGAGAAAAATCTTTGATAGGAGTATTTAAAGCTTGAGCATAGTTTTGAAGTGAATATAGCAAGGTAGATCAAGAGGGTGATGGAACACTTTTCTCTTCAAAAGGAATCTTAGGTAGCATAGGAAAAGTATCTTTCTCTTGATCTTTAATAATCTCCTTAGAGATGGTGGAAGGAATATCTTGATCTTGCTTAGTAGAGGTGCATGACATGGGAGATGGAGGATTATGTGGCTCTTGAGATGGAGGCATGATATCTTGGAAGATTTGAAAGGAGATGAATGAATCTTGGTCTTGATCAACACTTGTTTCTTCATCATTTAAGTATTCTTCTTGACATGAAATTGATTCTAAGGATGAGGGAGTATCTAAATTTATATTTGAATCTATTTTTGGAGTCTACATAATAGGCTCTTGAAGTTTAGAAGGAAAATTAAATAGAGTGGACTTCATAGGCATAACAGCACATGAAAATGTATGATCTATAAAGGTAGTAAAAAGACTTGTAGCCCAATATTTGCAAGCTTGAGTTTCTTTTAAAGGCACTCCTTGAGGGTATACATAGTCAACATGGGGAGTAGCGAGTTCTTTGTGTGGTAAATATTTTTTGGAAAGATTGGACACTTTAGAAGGTGATTGTATGTTGGAAGAGATAAGTGTCACATTTAAACCATTACTAGACTTGGTTTCATGATGTTGATCCTTCTTGAGAGTAGAATCTCTAGTATATGAGAGCTTAGATTTTTGAATTATGCCATTATCAAAGAGATCTTGGATCTTGTTTTTCAAATCCTTACAATGTGAAGTTTTATGTAAATTATGTCTATGATAGGCACAATAGTTACTCATAAAGGAAACTTCCACCAAAGTGAGCTTAGGTAAAATAATGAGTTTTTCTTCAAGAAGTTCTTCCAAGTTTAATTCATAAGATTTTACCAAAGGTGTGAAATCATGCTTTGGTTTACATTCACAAGGTTTTCTTTCAAATATACCTTTAGATTTCTTGGATACAAAATTTTCCAAGGATCTGGTTTCAACATCATAAGAAGTTGATAGCTCATTTTCTTTATAGGATTTGGCATAACTTTGAAAGGAGAAAGTGCTTGATGATGTGTTTTCCTCTTCTTTTAGTCTTTGAATTTGAGCATTTATTATTTTGATTTGTTTCTTCATAATTGCAATTAGAATCCCTTCTTCACTTAGAGTGTTAGATTGCTTATATTTATTGCTAGCCATTTTGATGTACTATATTTCAAGTAGTGACAACCAAGTTTTAGAACATAAGCCCATTGCAAATAGAGGAATAGTGTAATGTTTATAGCCACAAAAAATGATGAAAATCAAAAGCCTAGACAAGGACCACACAAGAACATAGCCTCAAAGTGAGATAAGAGTGTTGTATACTTGGGTATGAGTCATTCAATGGCTAGAATAGCCAAGAATTATGACTATCATGACACAAAGTATGATGAACACAAAAGGAAAGAATAAGATAAACAAGTGAGGAGACTAGTTCATGCATAGATCACAATTTTTCAACTATGCAAGAGGTCACTATTTGGCAATGTTTGTAGATAGAGAAGTGATAAAATGTTGTAGACACAAATCAAACTTGAAGCATAGATAACTTTGACATGATAGTTTGATAGTTTTTAGGATAAGATCCCATGTGAGGATTCTTAGGGAACCATGTGAGAAAGACCAAAGAACCAGGCAAAGATTTAGAACAACAAAATTTGACCAGTTTTCTCCCAAGAGGATTTGCACAGAGCTAGGCGAGGAGTTGAAAGTTTGACAGAAAAAAGATGAATTTTGGCATCAAAGATAGTGTTTTGAAAAATCTTATGTGGAGATTCATGGGGAGTCATGCGAGGACTTTTATAGAGCCACATGATAAAGTGCTAACAAGGTCTTTGTTCATGAGAAATTTGCAAAACTAGGTGTGAGAATCTAGACAGACTGATAGTTTTGACTGGATTTGAAGAGATTTTTAATGGTTTCAATAGTCCTAAATATAAATTTGATTTTGTTAACAAGTTTCAAATAGATATTAGGATAGTTTTTAAGTTTTGGACAGCATTTTGGTTTTCAAATAGATAGTTGTTTTCAGACACATGAAGCAAGTAGTAGTTGCAAACAATCCAACCAAGGACAAAGCAACTCAGAGGGATGGGAGATTCTTGACCTTTTGTTTGTTTGATAGATTTGGAAAAGTTTAAAGACTTAAAAAAAACACACTTTACCCTATAACCAAAAATGGTAGAGGAAGAAAAACCATTGTCTCACAACTTACGTGCATGCATTCACCTCACACAATCGTATCACCCCACTAGAGGGCACCCATGTTTTTGGTGTATTCCAAGGGATCAATAACATATATGTTGAATGAACACCCTTGTGACAGTAGTCAAGCACCTATGTGAGGATCTCCAAGAGAGATTCTTCCTCCTCATTCCATAAATATTAAGCCCCCTTTTTGGAGGTGAACTTGGTAGCAACTATCTAAGAGGTTTTTACTTGGCTTCCATTCATATTAATCCCTGGTGGCTTTGCAAGCAAAGTTAAGACTAGTAGCCCACACCAGCATCTGAAAATGCACACACTTGACTAGCAAGACAAGGGTTGGAAATTTTGGCTAGTGCAATAGACAGAGCCTCCTCTTGATATGTGATATTAGGAACCAAGAGGAAGAAATTAACATGGCTTTGGATTCTTTCTCTCTACAAAGATTCTTTATTATAGTAAGTTGGAATCTCCAGTGCAAAGAGTGTGCTTACTTAGGTCATTCTTAGAGGTTGGATCACTTTAGCAGGCCCTCTAAAGGTTGACTCAGACTGGTGATTTGGATCTAAGGGTCTAGGTTTCTAATTTCTCCCAAGGGGAAAGAGCATACTTCTCTACCTCATCACCTTTCCCAAACACATAAGACATGTTAATCACTAAGTTAGCTTAATCAATCCCAATTCTTCCTTTCTCAAGATTTTGATTCCCTAAAAGGAAATCATCATCCCTCCATAGAAAAGACTCATATAGGAGAACCACTAACTTGCTTTCCTCCCTTGGGTATTTTCTTTCAAAGGCTTTTAGGTTTCTAATTTACTTTTGGGCATCACTTCCAAGTAGTAAAGAGCATACTCCCCTATTCCATTGTTTTGCACCCTACAAAGATTAGAAGCCCTATTTATACTGTGTGAAAAGAAATAAAAGAAGATATGATGTTTAAGTGGGTTTGAAATAAGTCTTTAACATGCGTATCTTTGAAAAACGTCCTACAATTACACAATCAGTATATGTTTCAAGTGTTTTAATAAGGTGTCTTTGACGAGTGTCATACAAACTACTATTAAGTAGAATTAAAATAAATGTTGCAAAAATAGTCTTTAGATCAAAGAAATCATGAAAATGAAGCAAAAAAAATGCATACTTTTAGTTTACTGGTGTCAAGTATCATGCGAGGAAACACAAAATGTGGTGCGAGAAAGTGTAGTGAACCCCACAAGAAAGTGTAAACTTAGCATTTTCTCGTGCGAGAAATGATAGCAAGCCCCACAAGGAAATGAAATTTCAGTAGTTTCTCCCATGAGGAAGTGCATAACAAGGAGTGAAATCTTAGTTTCTTCACATGAAAATGAGATTTCTCACATGAGAAACTAGAACACTATATAGGTGATAGTGAAAGAATACTAAAAAATGTAGAAAAAGGAAAAAAATGAGGCCATAAATTTGATTTCTCCACCCCATGGTAGTTTCCAAAAATGTATAAGTGAAATGTGGGCCTTAGATACTCACACACACTTCAACACGGTCACTACTTGAGAGATCCTCTTAGAATAAATATGAGATTATTCATCTAAGTAATCCAATAGCTTGACTTGTTGCCTTGTAACTAGAAAGATTTTGCCTTTGCTCTTAGAATGAGAAGTGGGCAACAAGACCTCTAGTACGAATGATTTAAAAGCTAAATGAGAATGCAAGTTAATCTAAATGAAATGCATATTAATCTAAGAACAAAGAAAGTAAGTTACACTATGTGATTGAATTTTAAGTTAATATGAGATTGCAATGTGAGAAAATAAACTAGCTATGAATGTGTGAAAATGAGTAAATATTCTAGCATAGATTCGATGCAAAATCAATTCAACCTTTTTTACAAGGAATTAAAGTCCTCTTAAATAGAGTTACAAAATCGATTAAAGGTCAAGATCAATTGAAATAAACAATGAAGATTGAAGATGAAATTTAGTTGAAATGAAAACTTCCTTGTACAGATGAAGTTAATTGTTTCAAATCTGAGTGTGATGGAGAGTTAACTAATTCTCATCTAAGTGTGAGAAAGAATTAACTATGTTGATTCCATTTCAAGATATAGTTCACTCAAAATTTCCATTTTAGAACTAAAGAGAAGATTTTGGAAAAGATATTTAATTTAATAAAATAAAGTATGACCTAATAAATATTTAATTTCAATTAATTGAATAATTAAATTCAATAATTAAAATAAGGACATCATCTTATTAAATTAAATACATTTAATTCATTTGTACATTAGCTAAAGAAGTAATTTAATTTAATTAAAGTATGAAAATTAAATTAAATTAAATTTAATCAATAGGTTGAATGTAACTAATTTGAGTCAATACTTAGGAATTAAATAAAGAGTGTGATTAATGTAGCTTAGGGTTTTCTACATTTGACATTTAGGTCAAGTAGTGATAATCAGAATCAGAATTGCATAGTGAAATAGGACTTAAGGATGATTGAATAGACCAGAATTGGTTAATATAGCAATGTGCCAATTTTGGGGTGTTGCAAGTACCTCATAGTCCACCAATTTGATTGTGTTCATGAAACTCTTCATCAAATTTAGAGCATTAGATCTAGAGGCACAAGAATAGGGTCCAACCACGATGGGGAAGGGAATCTCAACTATTTTCTTCATGTTTTTACATAAGGTGTTCACTTCAAGAATTTGTCAACATAATTTGACTATAACCACCTCTTTCTCTAGGTACTTAGGTAGTCTCTTGGGAAAACCATGAAAGGAACCTATTCGTAGCTAAAAGAATCTTGGAAATTGGATGAATGAGCATCCAAACTAACTAATGGTTGAAATTTCCTCTGGAGAAAATCTCCTTAGAGGGCATCCTTACAATTCTTAGTATAACCTCATTGTGAAGTTATTATTTACTACCACACACTCCTTGAAGCTTCTTTGTAGATGTTGATGGGGCCAAAACTCATATACCTCTATATGCTCATCATAGTTATGAATGCTAGGAAGGTCAAGCCACAAGTGGTGAGTAGTCAAGGCATTAATCAGATTGGAGGACATGTAAAATCATTAAATATTTTGGTTGAATTCATCCATGAGGCAAGGTCATCATAGATAATATGTGCCTAGTTAATTTTCATATCTTCATCATAGATAGCTTGCACTAGGAAGAAATGGTGCTCGATGAGCTCGAAAATATCCTATTCTCCCTTTAGTCTAAGTAGTAGAGCAAGGACATCTAGGATCTCTCTCTTCAAATTACTATCGAATAGGGTCTTTGGGATTTTTCTATTCTTCAAGTGAGGATTTTGAAACCATGTCCTTTACATTTCTTCCCTTCTAAGGGTCTTCTTTTAATGAAACATTGATGTGGAAGAGATGAAGTCAATATCACAATACTCCTCTTTTGTAGGGATGTCAAACACATACTACATTACTACCTTGTTGATTGAGATGAGGATGTATTGATTACGAGACAAAATCTTCTTTGTTTCTAGGTTTTATCTCTTAATACACTCCCTCACAAGCTCTGGTGCATGTACTACCATTGGAAACTAGCTACCTCAACTAATATGCTTTCTTTAAGATTTTTGAGTAATTGGGTGAATATGTTGAGAATTGAGTCTCCTATGGAGATCACCCAAATTGTTGAATTTAAATGATGTATGTGTTAACTCTTTCAACTCACTCTCCAAGCCTATTAACTTATCATAACCTATAAATTTGATTGTTATTTTCTATGATTGCATAGGATTTAGTTTTTGATAAATAGTCATTTCAAAAATACTTGGGGAAACCAATTTCAAGATGTAATGAAATAACTTGCACAATAGAAGAATTAATATGAAATATTATATTAAAACTTGATAATAGCTGAAATTTATAGGCCACTTCAAGGGGGCAACCTCCAAATATCTCCAATGAGAATACACTTCACAATCTAATGATGAAATAAGACTCACAACCTCCTATATAAACCTATTTATGCTTAGGTTGAATAGAAACAACCCTTCATAACACCTAAGCCAACCTACCTACCTAAATTGTAATTTAATAATGATAACATGACTTAATTAAGGATTAAGATAGCCACAAGTTGACTATTCATAACCCTATATACAATAATATTAAGGTCATAGCATGCCCCCTCTCTTGAAAGAAGCATTGTCCTCAATGCTAACCAAGTGTGGATTCTTTTGAATAACTCCTCATCCTCCCATGTGGCCTCTTCAACTAGTAAATTCTTCCATTGGATGAGATATTGAGTCAGGGTTTTGTTCCTTAGCTTCTTTGTGAGTGTTTGAAGAATGCACTCTAGTTCTAAAATTATTCTTCCTTCTTCATCAAGTTTTGGTAGTACTATTTGAGTATTAATATTCTGCCCAATTACCTTCTTAAAACAAGAAACATGAAAAACTTGATGTATCTTTATTTTTGGCAGCAACTCAAGCTTGTAGGCAACACTACCAATCTTTTGCATGATTTTTTATTGTCCATAATATCTTGGAGACAACATATTATTATTATTTTGTTGCTTCATTGAGATTTGTTTATAAGGCTACAATCTCAAGAAGACCCAGTCCCAATTTTGTGCCATAGCTAAATTCTCCTTGAGTCCTAAAAGTACTATTGTTGATGAAGCAAGTGATCCTTTACTGCTTGAACTCCTTGTGATACCTTTAATGATGATGTGATGGAAGGAGGATGATATCCATAAAGTGCTAAAAATGGAGACATTTTTTATGAGCTATGAAAAGAAGTATTGTACCACCATTCTACAAGAGGTAGCCAATCTACCCATTGAGATTATTTTTCTAAAGTGAAACAACATAGATATCCTTCAAAACATTTATTAACAACCTCAGTTTGCAAATCTGATTGCGGATGGTATGAAGAACTATGAGCCAATTGAGTACCCAAACATGAGAATAAATCTTTCCAAAACTGACTAGTAAAGATAGGATCATGATCACTAATAATAACCTCAAGTGTACCATGTAAATTTTTGAAGTGTTAATGCAATAAAATGTGCATATTTAGTGAGGTGATAAACTACTACCATGATGACATTATGGCCTTTAGATTTGAGAACCCCTATGATGAATTCCATAGATACCTCTTCCCAACATTGGCTAGGAATAGATAAAGGCTACAAGAGACCTGGTGTCTTAATTGTTTCCCCCTTATTTCTTTTACAAACCAAACATTTAGCCATATACTTTTGAACATCACCTTTTAGCCCTTCCCCAAAAAAATCTTGCTTGAGCCTATGATATGTCCTCAAAAATCCCAAATGACCATCAATTGGGGACTCATGTAGTTCTTTGACAATCTGTCATTTAAGAGTGGAATTCTTGCAAAGATACAAGCGCTCTTTATACCAAAGAACATCCCCCTTTAAACAAAACTTATTTGAACTACTAGGGTCAATATTTATTTGTTAGATGAGATTACTTGTTGCAACATCATTTTTTCACTCTTCTTTGGCTTCTACAACCCAATTTTCTTGTAATATTGAAAGGGCACACAATAAGGCTTCATCTTTTTCATCCTTCCTAGAAAGTGCATTGGCCACAATATTTTCCTTCCCTTTCTTGTATACAATTTCAAAGTCACATCCCAACATCTTAGTGACCCATTTTTGTTGCTCTTCGGATGATAGTCTTAATTTCGAAAAACATTTTAAGCTGTCATGATCTGTCTTAACCTTGAAGTGTTGACCCATTAAATAAGGCCTCCATTTTTTAACTACATGAAGGATTGCTAAAATTTCATTTTCATAAATAGGCTTGAGTTGATTTTTACTTTTTAATTTAAAACTCTCAAAATCAATTGGGAAAGTTTCTTGCATGATAATTGTTCCTATCCCATTTCCAGAAGCATCATATTCCACAATGAATTCCTTGGTGAAGTCTGGAGTGGCAAGCACTAGAGTTATACACATAGCCTTCTTCAATTGCTCAAATGGTACATTAGTAGATTCATTCCATTGAAAAGAATCCTTCTTCAATAGATTTGGAAAGGGTGCTACTATATGACCATAATTTTTCACAAATCTTCTATAGTATCCTATCAATCCCAAGAAACCCCTCAACTTCTTAATAGTTTTTGGAATAGGCCATTCCATGATAGCCTTAATTTTGTTAGGGTCCACCTTTACTCCATCATGTGAAACTATGTGTCCCAAATACTCCATCTCCTTAAGACCAAAAGCACACTTGGATGACTTAGCATAGAGTTGATGATCTTTGAGTAATTTTAATGCTTGATCTACATGCTACAAATGTTCCTCTCAAGTCTTGCTATAAATTAATATATCATCAAAGAACACTAACACAAACTTTCTCAAGAGCTTCTTAAAAATGGAATTCATCAAACTTTGGAATGTAGATGGTGCATTGGTAAGAGCGAATGACATCACCAAAACTTCATAATGACCTTCATGAGTTCAAAATTC
This sequence comes from Cupressus sempervirens, assembly GCA_028749045.1. NCBI lineage: Eukaryota > Viridiplantae > Streptophyta > Pinopsida > Cupressales > Cupressaceae > Cupressus > Cupressus sempervirens. The sequence continues at coordinate 494,279,119 of CM053790.1, forward strand.
TATCTTGCAAATACTTCCTTCTTAAATCAAATTTGGTGATAACTTGATCTAAGATCTAACTTAGTAAAATACATAGCTCCATTTAATTCATCTAGAAGATCATCAATAACTAGAATAGGAAACTTATCTTTAATGGTATATTGGTTGAGCACTCTATAATCTAGACACATGTGCCAAGTTTCATCCTTCTTATGCACTAGCATAACAGGTGAGGAGTAAGCACTTGGCTATGCCTAATAATTCCAATCTCTAGCACTTCCTCAATATTTTTTTCTATCTCACTTTTTTGGATGTGTGGGTACCTATAAGGCCTAATGTTTGGTGGATGACTCCCTAGAACTAGTTGTATGGCATGGTCATGATCCCTCTTAGGAGGAAGTCCTTTAGGCATATCTCAAAAAATCACTAAGTGATGATCAATTATTGCTTGTAAATCTAGATGAGTAAGAGCATTAGATTAAGAGACTTCTAATGAACATAGTTGGGCCACAAATCCATTTGCACCTTTCTTAAGAATTTTTTGCATTTTATGAGAGCTTACCATCTATGGGGATTTCACCTTTAATCCCCTTAGCTCCACTACCTTTTCTTGTGATTGAAATCCCATGAATACTTCTTGGAAGGTCATCTCAATTATTCCCAATGTAGTAAGCCATTATACTCCCAAAAAAATATTTTTTACACCCATGGATATCGCATACATTGGGGTCTCAAGTTGATAATCTCCCATGGACAATTTGATGCTATGACACTTTCCTCAACAACTAACTATTCCCTCATCTGCAATCAAAACCTGAAACTTGACGGCTAGATATATAAAACAATTTCGAAGAGTTTCCAACTTTTTGTTGATGAAATTATGAGTACTACTTGATTCAATCAACACTATTACTTCCTACTTCTTTAAGAAACTCACTACCCTTAGACTTTGTGGTGCACTAAAACCTTAAAGTGCATGACAAGAAATGATTGGTTGAGAATCATGTGATTCCTCACCTGACGCCCTATCCTCCTCTAATATAGGCTCATCCTTTTCTTCCTCACTTGGACCTTCAATATAGAATGATTTCCACTATATTTATGTCCTTGACTATATTTTCTATCACTATTGAAACACAACCCTTTTTCTCTTTTCTCCTAATTTTTTTGTGGAGACAACCTAGTAGGTTGAGGAAGATAAGGTGTTGAATATCCTTTATCTCTTGTCACATTAGCCCCTTGCTTTCTAGAAATCAAGAACTTCTCCTCTACCCTATGTGCCAATATAAAAGACTCATTTACTGCACTAGGACAAAATATGCATACCTCATGTTGAATGTGATCCTTGAGACCACCCAAGAATAAATCATTCAAGTTCTCCTCTATAATTTTATACACTCTTAAGGATAGATTTTGGAATTTTTGAATATAATCCTTAATTGATCCTATTTCTTCAAGCTTAGCAAGTTGGCTAAAGAAGTTTTGTGTCACATTATTGCTATATTGTGCTTGGAGTTCTTCAATAAAAATTGACCATGATATAGTGAGACCCTTTTTCCTCCTATTAATACAAAGCCAATGATTCCAAATGAATTGATTTGGTTCTAGATATAAGAAAGTCATTGTAACCTTTTCTCCATATGGAATTTGAAGTATTTCAAAAAAAAACTCCATTTGATTTATCCATGTCAGAGGATCCTTGCCATCAAATTTATGCATATCCACCTTTAGAAAAAAATTCCTAGATCTCATAGGATTAATTAAATTTGTGTCATCATTAGTTGACTTGAAGGTTTCACCTTGATTTCTTGAGACTCAGGTAGTACTCATAATTTCATGAACAAAAATTTGGCTACTCTTCTAAATTGTTTTATATATCTAGCCCCAGAGTTTTAGGTTTTAATTGCATATGGGGGCATAGTTTTTTGTTTAGAAAAGTGTCATAACATCAAATTATCCATGGGAGATTATAAAATTGATACCCCAATGTATGCAATATCCATGGGTGCAGTAGATATTTTTTTGGGAGTACAATGGCTTACTACATTGGGAATAATTGAAATGAACTTCCAAGAACTATTCATGTGATTTCAATCACAAGGAAAGGTAGTGGAGCTAAGGGGATTGAATGAAAAATCCCCATAGATGGTAAACTCTCATAAAATGCAAAAACTTCTGAAGAAAGGTGTGGATGGATTTGTGGCCCAACTATGTTCATTAGAAGTCTCTAAATCTAATTCTCTTACCCATCCAAATTTACAAGCAATAATTAATCAACACTCAGTAATTCTTGGAGATATTCCTAAAGGACTTCCTCCTATGAGGGACCATGGCCATGCCATAAAACTAGTTCTAGGGAGTCAACCACCAAACATTAGGCCTTATAGGTACCCACACATACAAAAAATTGAGAGAAAAAAATGTTGAGGAAATGCTAGAGGCAGGAATTATCAGGCATAGCCAAAGTTCTTACTCCTCACCTATTGTGCTGGTGCGTAAGAAGGATGAAATTTGGTGCATGTGTCCAAATTATAGAGTGCTCAAAAAAACCCTAACTCAATATCTCATCCAATGGAAGAATTTACTAGTTGAAGAGGCCACATGGGAGGATGAGGAGTTCATTCAAAAGAATCTACACATGGTTAGCATTGAGGACAATGCATATTTCAAGAGAGGGGGCATGCTACACCCTTAATATTATTGTATATAGGGTTATGAATAGTAAACGTGTGGCTATCTTAATCCTTAATTAAGTCATATTATCATTACTATTTTATAAGTTAGGTAGGTAGGTCAGCCTAGGTGTTATGAAGGGTTGTGTCTATTCACCCTAAGCATAATTAGGTATATATAGGAGATTGTGAGTCTTATGTCATCATCAAATTGTGAAGTGTGTTCTCATTGGAGATATTTGGAGGTTTCCCTCTCAAAGTGGCCTATAACTCTCAGCTATTATCAAGTCTTTATATAATATTTCATATTATTCTTTCTATTGTGCAAGTTATTTCATTACAAAAAGAGACCCCCCTAGTTTTTTGGAGCAAGGTCTACTTGTCGAAGTCTCTTGATGATCTTGGGTTGTGAAAAATAGACAATCTCAATATATCTCTACTACCTAAGGTTCCCTAGACAATAATTAAAGGCTATTCTGATTTGTACAAAATTATGGAAGTTAAGTACTTTGGCATAGGCCTCTTTTGCAAAATCTAGATTGAACATTGCTTCCCCTAGGGATCTAAGATATGGGATAACATCTTAAGATATAGGAGTACACTTGAAAAGGGGTTCAAATAGTAGGTTAGGAATGATAGGGACACCCATTTCTTTAATGATGTCTAGTTCAACGACCTTTCCCTAGGCTCAAGTAGATTATCCCTAGTCACAAAAATTCTCATGCTTAGATAGAGAACTTCGGTGGCTAACTACATCAATGATATGTTACTTTGGACAAAATCCTACAACCATGTTGGTATGATTTTTAATATTGTCATTGTTGGTCAAAAATTTATGTAATGTTTTAAGACATGTTTAACAATGAAAAGTGCTAGTAGATTCAAATATCTTATCGAAGACATATCGAGACATAACATATAAAAGTTACACTTGAAAGAAAGGTAGCTTGCTCAAGAGAAGTATATGGAAGATTCTAGAAACCTTAATTAGTTCAGTGAATAAAAATAGTAAGGAAGCATGATAAGAGAAAAGAAGTGAAGAGAAAAAAGAGGGTTGGTGAGACTATTGGAAAAAAAATAAGTTATTGGAAATAGTATTAGTGAGCAATTATTGGTGAAGGGATAAAGCAGAAGCTATCAGTGGAGAGGTAGAACAACAAGTTATTAGAAGGAGTACATAAGTAATGGACCTATCATGTAGAGAAAAGGCAAATATAGGTCAATCTGTTATTATTTTTTCTTAATTATTTAATTAGAAAGATTGTGAAATCTTTTTACAATGTGGTCTTTAACAAATTTTTGTATTTCTATTTTAATTTCATTATGTAGATCCTTTAATCAAATGAGCATTGTACAAGTGGGATTAAATATCTAAACAAAATAGTGTTTAATAGGACTTTTGATACTCTTAGTAGGGTGTAAAAATCTTGTAACAAGGTGTAGTGATTCAAAAGATGACATTATTGTAAAGCTCTTGACTTAGCACCTTGTTGCTACATTGATGAGTTGTGGGTATCATCCTGACCATAGTTTTTCCCTCTGGCCAAGTGTTTTTTGTGATACCAAAAAACAATGTGTTATTTGTTTCAAGTATATAGTTTGAATGTTTATTTTATCTTATTATTGAGTATTAATTAACTGCCAATATATCGAGAAGATTGGGAATAAGACTATCAGTTAAAAATATTAAGAAGACTATCTATTAAAAGGGAGAAAGTGTTTGGAAGTAAAATAATTGAGGTACTGATTCATGACCTCCCCTCCCTCCCTTAGTACCTTACCATACTTGTACCTACCAATAATTGGAACCAAAGCTTATGGTTCTTGAAAGAAAGTTTAACAACTTGAGTGAATTTGTGAGAATGACTAGCTACAATTATCAAAAAGAGTTGGAAGAAGCCTTGTGAGATCTAAGCAAATAGATTTTGGAATTGAAAGAAAAAATGAGAGCATCATTTGTGAAATGAAATAAACTAACTAAGAAACTATAAATGAGCTTGGATGATCTAGATAAACTATTAGGAGGAAGTGTTTATTTTGGGGAAGTTGATGTTGCAATAAGAGAGCTACTAGGGAAGAATGATGTACTTGGAAAGAATAATGAACTAAAGTAAAGAATTATTGAACAATAAAAAAGCACTAAGAAGTTGAAGCCATCAAAAACACTAAACTACTGGACAAAATTGAAACTCTTGAAAATGAGAAAACTGATGTTGAATCAATCTATCAAGATGCCTTGGCGATAATGAATAGAAATTACTTAGTTATAGAGAGACAACAAAAAATGACCTTCAAGTAGAAAATGACTTAATCAACAAAATCAATGAAAGAAGTCAAAATCATGGGAATAAAAATGGGAGACTAAAAAATAAGAACAATGACCTGAGTAATGAATTGAAAGTTAAAAAGGAAATGGATATCAAAATTACCAAATTTGAAGAAATCATGCTAGAACTAGATATAGTATTTGTAAAGAAAAAGGAGTAACTACTTATCAACAAGATCCCTATAAATAATATTTCAAAAGAGAAAGGAAAGTCATCAAATCCCAAACAATCAATGAAAAAAGAGGAAGATGTGGGAAGAGTAAACTATATATCATATTGTATGCCACTATTGTGGAAAACATAATAATGTAGAGAATACTTGTAAGTAAAAATAAGAACCAAGAGTGATTAAGACATAGCACAATGATCACTATTAAAATTACAATGTGTATGGGCATAAAGCTCGAGAATATAGAACAAAAAAAAATGGTAGGAAAACAAGAAGGAGTATCAATTTCTAGTATTAAAAATACAATGAGTATGGTCACAAGATAGATACATGAAAACCAAGAGTATCAAAAAATAAGAGGACCAAATATTATGTAAAGGAATTTGGAACTAAACTTGTGAATTATTTTCAATTTGGAGGAAAGTGATGTATAACTTCAAAATGTAGATCAAGAATATCATGTCCTTGGACTAAAAATTCCATGTTACGGTTGTTCACAATATGGGTCCTCCACCTACAATAGTTGGTATTAGTATAATGATGAAAGTAATCAAACTGGAAAAGGAAAAGGAATTGTAGACAAAGAATAGTTAAGGAATGAGATGTAAAGAATATGGATAAGAAAGGTGAGGAAACTACCACAATTGAGGAAGCCTTGTTGGATGACATGGGAACTTCATATGTAAACTAATTGGGCAAGCATGTGGTTGGTATACAAAACTATGTGATGTAGGAGCATCCTAGGTTTTCTTGTAATCCTACACTTTTTTTTTCATTCTGCTAGTTGTTGCCAAGTTCCAGTTACTACTGAGTGCCATTTTTTGCCAAGTTACAATTATTACTGAGTTCTAGTTTCCATTTTTTACCAATTTCCAGTTGCTACCAAGTTCCAATTGCTACCAAGTTCCCCATTGTATGCTGAGTGACTCTTCATGTCTCGAGTTCCCTAGTGTATGCCGAGTGAATCTTCATGTGACAAGTTACCCAATGTATGCCAAGTGATTCTTCATGTGCTGAGTTACCTAGTGGATGCCAAGTGACCCTTCATGTGTCAATTTTTCTTGTTTATGCCAAGTGTCAGCATTTGGATGCGATTTCTGCTAGTTGACTTGCGATATTTTGATCGTGATGTTTATGTTAAGACCTTTTCTTGGGATGTGTCCAGACTATTGTTGGGTCAGCCTTCCTCTTATGTAATGTTCTAGAATGATCTATAAGACATTTAAGCAACTATATATAGAGTGTTTAGGCTTAGATTTAGGTAGTTTTTTGAAGAGGATTGCAGAGTAGAATTGGAAAGTGTGAATTTTTCGTTGGATTTTTGAATGTGAATGTATTTGTAATAGCATACACAGAAAATAAGTCAAGAGCATGCCAATCTAAAAAGAAGGAAGAGTTATCATAGTTAGCAGGGTAGTCAACACCATTAAAAAGTCCAAGTAGCTATTACAAGAAGCCATGCCCAAAAAAAAGACAAACCTGCAGTAATAAGAAGGAAGATCCATAGTTTAGAGTCTCACACGACTTTTTTAAAGGAGCTCAAAAATCATTTCATGGAGAAGAAGCCACAGGTTCAAATCTGAAGATGTTGAAGTGGGAATACTCATGTCTAAACCAAACAGATTTCAATGCCAAAAATGAAGAGGCAGCTCACGTGTTAAAGGGAGAAAAGCATGGAGGTGACATCATATAAAAGCTGCCCAAGTAAAGAAGACACCTCATACAGCATTAAAGAAGACGTCCAAAGAATTTGTCTCACGACAAAAGGCCATCAACCCACATGAGGAGAAGAAGATGTGTTTGAATGGTAGGAAAAAGACCACAAAGACACTACAGCAGAGGAAAACATTAGAAGAAATCCATGCTAGAAGAGCGAACAGAGGTAGAGGATGGCCAACATTAAAAGGTTGAAGGTAGCCAGCTAAAATAGAGAGACCCCACACTGAGAATAGAGGGAAGCCACCAATTTTTTGAAAGCAGTCAAAGAAGACGTCATTAGCAGAAGAAAGCCCACATTTTAAGCAGTAGAAAGCCACTACAAAAGGAAGAAACTCCAGACACATTTAACAGAGAATTCACGATTGAAGATAGCAAAGAGGTCAAGAAACACATGCAAGGGACGCCCACAGCTGTAGGGAAAATGGGTTTGATCCCATATCGTTTGCGTGGAAATGTTTTTAAGATTTTAAATACAAATCATTGCCAACTGTTTGATGTCTTGAAAGACATGCCTTTCAAAGGCATCGCATGGCCACATGGAGGGGCCCACAGGTTCAAAAGCTATGGTTTTGGTGCCCAACACATTGGAAGGTAAAAATGAGCTCACGTGCAAGCGTAAGATAATTTGAAAACGTCTTTGAGGTTATGCTTGCGTATGAGCAAAGGTAAAAAATTGAAAACTTTGGATCATACTCCAAAGCAAGTCAATCGTAAGATCGTGAAGAAATATCTAAGCCTCTATGATGCTATGTTGGGCTGATATGTTCAAGGGTGAACGTAAGAGCGTAAGCAAAAATTTTAGGACCTTCGGTGTTACGCTCAAACTCATGGTCGTAAAAGTGTAAAGAGGCCTAGATCGTAAGAGTGGAGGATGAATTTTCAAAGGTCTCGATGCTATAGAAAAGGATTTCATCGTGAGAACGTATAGGGTAACATTTTAAACATGTTTCAAATGTTGATGGCAAATAAAGCAGACAAGTGGCATTCGAATAAGGAGGATAGAGTAAAATGATTTGAAAATAAAAATCCATAGAGGAACCACGCATAAAGTAAAAAAAATTGAATTATTTCAAATTTTTATATAGTCTAAACTATATAATTTTTAAAAATTTTCATTTTAAATGCCAGAGTTCAGTCTAGGGGCCTGTTTTTCAAATGACCATATCAGGGGCATTTTTTGTCCGAATCGGGCACTTCAATATACTGTTGGTACTGGGAGAAGATGAATTTTCTGAATTTGGGGTCAGATTTTGCACAGGTATTCACCAGTTTAGGCTATAAGTAGATTTTCATTTTTCAAAGGCTTTCTCAGTACAATGGGCAAAAGTCATCACCGAGCATCAAGGTTGGTTACAGGGTAGATTTGAATACTTTTTGAAGCTTGGATGTGGAGTAAATAAACAAGAAAGGTTATATTGGCTTCTTGAAGTCACTTTGCAACTAGTTTTTTCTTTTTACCATGAATGCACTTTAGAATCAGAAATCAGTTACGAGGGTGAATAAAATATCTCAAATATTTATGCCTTGTGGAGCCATAATGATGAAGATTTGATTTTCAGTTTGAGGGAGAAGATCTGAAAGTTGTTTTGAACCTATTGAGGAGGTTTTCCCAAAGTTGACAGATGTCAGTTACAAATTCAAATCCAGGAATTAACTTCTCTTATATCTTTCTGTTCTTTCTCTATTGTAAGGGTTCCAATTTTTGCACTGAGAGACCATTCTTCAGCATTTCATCTTGTATTGAACAACATTTTGAGTTTTAGGAAAATAGTTCATGTTTGTTAAGTGATTTATGAAGTATTCTGTACATCTTTCATGTATTTGATTTCAAGGAATGCAAATAAAGAGTAGTAATCATTTCAAATTCAATCTGAATCTTGTCTCCTGTTTGTGGATATGTAATCTTTTCTAGTTTATGATCAAAGACCATAGATTAGGTTGCATCTCATTTAGTGATGTATGCCATTGAAATACCTTGCTTATGGAACCAAGAGCCATGTAACTGCTTGGTGTTTATCATAGGGTTTACTGATTTGATGATGGGATATTCTGAGTATGAGATTCATTTTGATGCAGATGTCAGTTCACAAAGTGAAGGATAGATCAGGGATCTTGATGTAGAGATGTCTAAGATTTCCAGGAGATGTATGGTTATAGTTCATTTAATTGCCCAATAGATAAGGCACTAATCAAAGATAGGATCATTAAATTGTGTTTCTCATACATGGGTCTTGTTGTCATCAATCTATTAAATCATTTTTATTTTATGTTGAAAGGTATTCAAAGTATAACCTGCACTTAGCTTTCCAATTTCATGAGTCATGTCCTTAGCTATTTCATGCTTGTGATCTCCTGGTTAAGCATAGAAGAATTAGGGGTTTCATCTGCTATCATAGATCCTGATTATGTTTATTACACTGGTTCCATATGTCAGATCTAAAGAGGCTTACCCACCTAGGTTTTGCAGAGCCTGAAGTGCAGAAGGAGGATAGCCTTATAGTTGGCCTAGGTTCTTGGAAAATTGTGTCCATTATTGGAGATAGCTGCCCATAGACGCATTCTTGCCTTGCATACTTGGTTGTTCAAATTTTGTTAAATCGGGAGCCAACAAAATGGCGACTCCGCTGGGGAGGTCATGAAGAAATTCATTGATAAAAGGACAAAGATATCTGGTGTAATATATTTCAGTCCAAAAATTTCCATACTCAATTTTGTATGCAAGGTTTCATGTTTCTCAATGAAGAATGTGTTCTTTCACTTTGTTAAGGGTGTCACGTTCCAAGGTTGTGTGTTAGTTTTCAAATACCTATTATAAATTCTGGACCAGCTTGTTCTCTTATGCAAGCTAGGAAAATATTTTCTCATTCAATGAGTGGTGACTCTAAAGTATATCTCTGCACCAGTGTAATTTTTGAAGTGAAGGGTATTGTGAAGTTGCAACAGTTGGAATGCAGATTTGAAGAAGTTATCTCAGGCCCTTGGCAGTGGTTGAAAGAAAAGGGTGATGTTGTGCAAAGGTTACTATATCAAGCATGATTTGAATCTATTGTTCTTTACAGCATTGAAGAAGTTTGCAAGCATCACGGTTAAGGTATTTTCTTCTTTCTTGAATTTCTTTTTCAAGAAAGTAAGTTATATGAAAGTTTTCTCAATCAAGTGATTTTAAGCATTACGTAGGAGAAGCGTTTTATGTATCTCAGCATATTTTGTGAAGGATTGTTTTAGAAAGTGTATTTACATCTTGGAATATGTTTGGAGATTTGCGTTGGTAGATAAAGTTTTTAGATCTACTACAAGTTTTAAATCTAGAAAGATGTTTGGTGAAGTTGTTAGTTTGCAAGAGATGGAAAATTTATGTTCACCTATTATGCAGTCCATTGACCAAAATCGTAGATCCTTTTCTACCAAGAGATATATGCCATTAAATTTTAATGGTATTCATGGTTTCCCGAATACTATGCCTTGTAACTCAGAAAGTATTTGCCTAAGTTTGGTGGGAACCATGAAAATTCAGCCAGTCATCATGTTCAGTTGTTTAGTGACTTGGTTGGTGATTTTGAAATTGCTCATGAAGATGTTCAGATGAAGTTGTTTGTTCAGACTTTAGAAGATGATGCTAGGGACTGGTTTTCATTTTTACCAGTATATTCAATTTCATCTTGGGATGAATTACTGTCAGGCTTCATGATGCAATTCGTGGAAAGAGTAAGCATCTCTGATTATTTTGATAAGTTTTTGAAAATTCAAATCAAGAATGGTGAGTTAGTTCCTAAATTTAATATCAGATTTGCAAAGATTTTAAATGAAATTCTTGAAAGTTACAAGTTGAATGATCAAATTTGTTTAGTGGTTTATCTTCATGCATTTGATAAAAAGATGAGCTATCTATTGAGAGATAAAGAACCTAAGACTTTGCATCATGGATTCATGACAATGATAGAGATTGAGAATAACATAAAATATGGCTTAATCAAGAGTCACTTCTCTAGGAATGTTTGCCGACAAGATGAGGTGCAAAGCACAAGTCAATGTCATATAGAATGTTTAATTTCAGATCAGCAAATAAGTATCCCTGTCATTGTAAATAGTTTTGTTGAAGATTCAGAAATAAAAACATGTGAACATGAAATCTCTTTGTTGCAAAGAAGAAATGATTCCATTCATGCTGAATTGAATGCACATGTTTATGGTATTACAATAGCAAATGATAGAGTTGATTCACTTGATGAGTTATGCATGCAAGATATAAATCCAGTCATTCATTTCCCCATTGATGATTTGCATTATGTTGAAAACATAATAAATCAAGAAGAGGAAAGGTATTTATCTCAGTATGAGAATGAAGATCCTCAAAGTGATGTATCAAGTGATAAAGATGAAATTGCTGATCTGGCATATTGTGAAGAAGCATCATGTGAAGACAATGTTGAGACTTGTTGCTCAAGTCAAGAAGAGGATTTTGATAGTACATATGCGTCTTCATGTGAATTAGATGTTGATTGGGAAGAAGAAAGTAATGATGGAAGTGAGTTCTCTTTTGCTAGTAAAGGTATGAGTATTGTTTCTAAATCTGAAAGTGAGCCTCCATTTCAAAATTGTGTAAATCAGTTCGAGATTGAAAGTTATGAAGAAAATGTGTCTACACAGTATGAAGACAAAGAGGTTATCTATAGAGACGTATTACCTAATTGTGTGGAAGAATGTCTTGAGGATGAGTGCAGTGATGATCAGTATATGATTGATCCTAAGATTAATGCATTAGCACTTATTAGTAAGATAAATGATGATTTTCTTGCAAGATATTTGAATCACCTACATGAAGACAATGAAAGTAACTTTGATTTATATTCTACATGCTTCATTGATGGAGTTGATGGTGTGTCCTCTTGTGATGATTCTGATTTTTCTTCTTCATATGCTAAAAGTGTCCATGACAGTGATGTTAGAGATGGTTTTAAAGTTTTCAGTAATCCATTATATGGTGAGGAGTTTGACATTGATCAGCACATCACTTGTACTAATGTCTACAAAGGCGCTTTGCATGGAGTTATCAATCCTCTTTTTGAAGAACACATGGACAATTCAGATTTAGTTGAGAATGAGTTTATTGATGATACTTTATCCTACTGCTGTGAGAAATCAAATTGTTCTTCTTTTGAGTATGATAGTAAAACTGATGATTATATTGCATTCGATGAGGTAAATGACATGACATTTGATGAAGTTGTTTCTAAAAATTAGTATGCACCTTGCAATGAGATTCATGATGAACTCTCTGATGTGAAGACTAATCTGTTTGTTGATTGTGAAGAACCATTTGAAGATTATAGATTAGTCTTAGAATTTGACATTGATGATATATGTGAGTACAAGTTAGAATGTTCGTTTGAATATCATCTGATTACTCATAAGGAAACACATTTTCAAGGTATGTGTGATCCCTTTCCCCAAGTTGAATATGAAGCCTTCATATTCGAGAATGATAGCATGCATGAGTCATTTGTTAGAGAAGGTTTTCAACTTCAGTCTGATATTTTTGAGCATGCTAATCAGAACTTTCATAATGAGCTAACGGTTTAAGATGAAGTAAGTTTTTATATGCATTATGAAAGTAAGAGTGATGATTTTGTTTTACCAAGTGATTTGTTATATGATGATAATATGATTGGTGAAACTGATAAGAGAAGAATTTTTGGTTTACCTCATGAAAGTTCAGATGAAAATCATGTTTATGATAGAGGTAAACAATTTTGTTGAAGTTGGGTGGCCCGGGGCCATCGTGTGTACATAATCTGGGTAATAGTAGTTGTCTTTGCTTTCAATAAAGCTATTCGAGAAGTTTTTGCTGTTCAGGTGTGTGGTCTGCTTCTTCCAGAGATCTAAACTCTTGCCATGCCCACAAGGGGCATGCATCCCCAGACAGAGCCACTGTTGGTGCTCAAAATTGCATGGTTAATTTTGAGCACTATTGAAAAATTCAAGCCTATAAATGCTTTGTGAAACCTATGTACCTCGCCATTGAGTTAATGCATAAATGGTGTTTAATGTTTCTAACACCTTCCATTCAGCCTATCTACCTATTCCATGAAGATAAATCATCATTCTGAGCTATCTGGCGAAGTCCTGTTTCAAGCAATTGTCAAATTTGTAATTTTGCCCTAGTGTCAAACAACGATAGGAGACTGTGTTTGCCAATGAATATCTCGCACCCAAAAATGTCTCATGACTTTCCATTTTGAGATTATCTAGTGTCCATACTTGACAACTTATGTTCCATATTTTGCGTCGTTTCGAGTATATTTGACTAGGTTTTGGATCCCTCAAAGTTGGTAGTTTACTGTTTTCATGCTGATACACTTTGCACACTTTTTTGGGAAGCCCTGTTTGACAAGTTATAACTTTGACCTAGTTGACTAAAATGCTAAATTTCCTTTTGCGTTGCATTATAGATGTCAAAGACTTGTTATGTTCCAAGTTTCAGCTTATGACGAATCCGTTTGATCAATTTTCAAATGCAATTCCAAATGTGATTTCTATCTTTCACTGGTGTCAGCATTTGCAAATTTGTTAGTAGCCCTATTCGAGATGTCATATTTCCTGATCTGTGATAGGTAAGATCGAATGGTTTGTTCCCTTGTATTGTCCACTAAAAATATTACAAGTGTCCTAGTTTTCATGTTTTGACAAATCCATCTTCACACTTTGCCAGGGTCATTCCATTCGCAAAAAATGATATTTTACTGGTGTCCACTGTCCTACAAATCTAGGTAGCCTACTTCATATGCTTGCCAAATTCGCCCTATGATTCATCATGAGCCCAAATTGCAGATTTGTAATGTCCTCATGGCAGAGAACCAACTCCCTAGTTTTCATCTTTCCAAGTATTTGGTTGCCTAGTTTTCAAGGCTGATTCCAGAGCCAATTTGTTGTTTTCTGACGTGTTTACCTGTAGGTGAATTTAAAGAGGCAACTTCAGAGGTCAATATCTTTTGACTCCAATGTCGTCATGAGACGAGATCTGATGGGCCTGTTGACAATGTCAGAGAGAATAAAGTTCTTGAGTCTTAGAGCTCTATCAGATGTTTGAATCAGTTTTCAAAGCCAGGTAGCAGGCCTCCTGACAGAGAGTTCACAGTGATGCAAAAATGATTAAAATGTATTTTCTGTTGATGTTTCGGTGCTACAATTTTATTCTAATTAGTTTGAGAAGGTTGGCAGATCAATTCAGCATTTCATCTATTCGGGAATGAATTTTTTTTAGCCGGCCCCACTTTGGGGCCCGGCTATTTCCACCAGATTGATAAGATATTGGGAAATAAAGATGACCATAATCTTTAAAAAGGTCAAGTGAAATATTTTATGTGTCATCATCATATGGATCAGGGTAAAGCATTGATGATTGATGAAGAAAATCGATTGGAAACCATAACTGAGGACAATGGCAAATTTCTTATTGTGTTATTGTTAAAGCCTCTTAATTAACTTCTATGTTTTTGAACATGTATGGTTTTTTCAAAGTAATAATGAAGAAGCCTGGACCAGTTAAAACCCACCCTAGAACATGATTGTAGTTCTTGAAATGATCGAAAGCATTTTGGTGTTTACAATGGGAAGACCTTCAATCAGGTTGAAATCAAGCTTGAAATGATTGGACATTATTTGGCAGACTTCTCTATTTTATACAAGTCTATGAGACATGGGAGGCCTGGTATTGGTGCAATACATTCTTCAAGATTTATTCCTTTGAAATGAAGTCTTTTACACCAAATAATGAGTGCACAAGCGTTCAAAGGAGATTACCCATGCAAATAAGCCTACATATGAAAGAAGAAGTCATGAGCTTAACAGCATACACAGAAAATAAGTCAAGAGCATGCCAATCTAAAAAGAAGGAAGAGTTATTGTAGTTAGCAGGGCAGTCAACACCATTAAAAAGTCCAAGTAGCTATTACAAGTAGCCACGCCCAAACAAAAGACAAACCTATAGTAATAAGAAGGAAGATCCACAGTTTACAGTCTCACACGACATTTTTAAAGGAGCTCAAAAATTATTTCATGGAGAAGAAGCCGCAGGTTCAAATCTGAAGACGTTGAAGGGGGAATACTCATGTCTACACCAAACAGCAATCAATGCCAAAAATGAAGAGGCAACTCACGTGTTAAAGGGAGAAAAGCATGGAAGCGACAGCATATAAAAGCCACCCAAGTAAAGAAGATGCCTCATACAACATTAAAGAAGATGTCCAAAGAATTTGTCTCACGCCAAAAGGTCATCAACCCACATGAGGAGAAGAAGATGAGTTTGAATGGTAGGAAAATGACCACAAAGAGGCTGCAGTAGAGGAAAACATTAGAAGAAATCCATACCGGAAGAGCGAACAAAGGCAGAGGACAGCCAACATTAAAAGGTTGAAGGCAGCCAGCTAAAACAGAGAGACCCCACGCTGAGAATAGAGGGAAGCCACCAGTTTTTAAAAGCAGTCAAAGAAGACGTCATTAGCAGATGAAAGCCCATGTTTTAAGCAATAGAAAGCTGCTACAAAAGGAAGGAACTCCAGACACATTTAACAAAGCATTCACAATTGAAGATAGCAAACAGGTCGAGAAACACATGCAAGGGATGCCCACAGCTGCGAGGAAAATGGGTTTGATCCCATATCGTTTGCGTGGAAATTTTTTTAAGATTTTAAATACAAATCTTTGCCAACCATTTGATGTCTTGAAAGACATGCCTTTCAAAGGCATCGCATGGCCACATGGAGGGGTCCGCGGGTTCAAAAGCTATAGTTTTGGCACCCGACGCATTGGAAGGTAAAAATGAGCTTGCGTGCAAGCGTAAGATAATTTGAAAACATCTTCGGGGTTACACTCACGTATGAGTGAAGGTAAAAAATTGAAAACTTTGGATCATACACCAAAGCAAGTCAATCGTAAGATCGTGAAGAAATATCTGAGCCTCTACGATGCTACGCTGGGCTGATATGTTCAAGGGTGAACGTAAGAGCGTAAGCAAAGGGACCTTCAGTGTTACACTCAAACTCATGGTCGTAAAAGCATAAAGAGGCCTAGATTGTAAGAGTAGAGGATGAATTTTCAAAGGTCCCGATGCTACGAAAAAGGATTTCATCGTGAGAACGTACAGGGTAACATTTTAAACATGTTTCAAACGTTGATGGCAAATAAAACAGACAAGTGGTATTCAAATAAGGAGGATAGAGTAAAATGATTTGAAAATAAAAATTCATAGAGGAACCACGCATAAAGTAAAAAAAATTGAATTATTTCAAATTTTTATATAGTCTAAACTATATAATTTTTTAAAAATTTCATTTTAAATGCCAGAGTTCAATCCAGGGGCCTGTTTTTCAAATGACCATATCAAGGGCATTGTTTCTCTGAATCAGGCACTTCAATATACCGTTGGAACCGGAAGAAGATGAATTTTTTGAATTTGGGGTCAAATTTTGCACAGGTCTTCACCAGTTCAGGCTATAAGAATATTTTCATTTTTTAGAGGCTTTCTCAGTGCAATGGGCAGAAGTCATCATCGAGCATCAAGGTTGGTTACAGAGTAGATTTGAATACATTTTGAAGCCTGGATATGGAGAAAATAAACAAGAAAGGTTATATTGGCTTCTTGAAGTCACTTTGCAACTGGTTTTTTCTTTTTACCATGAATGCACTTTAGAATCAGAAATCAGTTATGAGGGTGAATAAAATATCTCAGATATTTATGCCTTGTGGAGCCATAATGATGAAGATTTGATTTTCAGTTTGAGGGAGAAGATCTGAAAGTTGTTTTGAACCTGTTGAGGAGGTTTTCCCAAAGTTGATAGATGTCAATTATAGTTTTAGATCTGGGAATTAACTTCTCCTATATCTTTCTATTCTTTCTCTATTGTAAGGGTTCCAATTTTCGCACTGAGAGACCATTTTTCAGCATTTCTTCTTGTATTGAACAGCATTTTGAGTTTTAGGCAAATAGTTCATATCTATTAGGTGATTTATGAAGTATCCTGTACATCTTTCATGTATTTGATTTCAAGGAAAGCAAATAAAGAGTGGCAATGGTTTCAAATTCAGTCTGAATCTTGTCTCCTATTTGTGGATCTGTAATCTTTTCTAGTTTATGATCAAAGACCATAGATTAGGTTGCATCTCATTTAGTGATGTATGTGATTGAAATACCTTGCTTATGGAACCAAGAGCCATGTAACCACTTAGTGTTTATCACAGGGTTTACTGATTTCATGATGGGATATTCTGAGTATGAGATTCATTTTGATGTAGATATCAGTTCACAAAGTGAAGGATAGATCAAGGATTTTGATGTAGAGATATGTTTGAGATTTCCAAGAGATTTATGGTTATAATTCATTTAATTGCCCAATATATAAGGCACTGATCACAGATAAGATCATTAAATTTTGTTGCTCATACCTGGGTCTTGCTTTCATCAATCTATTAAATCATTTTCATTTTATGTTGAAAGGTATTCAAAGTATAACCTGCACTTAGCTTTCTAGTTTCATGAGTCATGTCCTCGGCTATTTCATGCTTGTGATCTCCTGGTTAAGCATAGAAGAATTAGGGGTTTCATCTGCTATCATAGATCCTGATTATGTTTATTACACTAGTTCCATATGTTAGATCTAAAGAGGTTTACCCGCCTAGGTTTTATAGACCCTGAAGTGCAGAAGGAGTATAGCCTTATAGTTGGCCCAGGTTCTTGGAAAATTGTGTCCATTATTGGAGATAGCTGCCCATAGACACATTCTTGCCTTGCATACTTGGTTGTTCAAATTTTGTTAAATCAGGAGCCAACAGAACCCTATAAGAGCTATTGAAAAAATGACATGAGGAATTAAGAAGTATGGAAGCATTGGAACTATATCAAACTAAAAATTAAGTGGAGTGAGGAAGAAAAGTTAGTAAATAAGGAAGCTCTAATATGCACTATACATAAGTTTTCATTTCCAAGAAGGATAGAGAATCAAATTCCTATAGAGTTGTATGACAAGATTTTAGTCAAGTGGCATAATCTAGATCAATTGGAAAGAGAAAGTAGAGAAAGAACATTACATTTGATGAAACTAGATGTATTAGTTGAAGAAATAGATAGATTACTAGAAGAATATGAGAATATTATTTCCTATTAATTAAAGAAAGGACAAAATCTATACAGGTATGATTGAAGCTATCAAAAATGATAGTAAGAGAATGTGGAATACAACATTTCATAGTAAGAACACTGCCACTGAAAGACAAACTATTGAAAGGAGAAATTTATGATCTAAATGAGAAACTGAGTGAGCACATTGATCTTACTAGTGAAGAAAACACAATAGAATTAGAAAGTAACCATGAGATCATATCAAGCACATAATCTAAAGAAGAATCAAAATAAGAAACTAGAAGACATGAAAAAATAAGTGAAAGAAGTGAAGGAAAGGAGAGTTAGACATTTGAAGAAAGAAATGAAGAACAAAGGACTGAAACAAGTACTGAAGTTGATAAGGCTATTCTTATGAGAAAAATAACCATAGACCATGAACAAGAAGAAAAAATGAAATATGTTCAAGATAAGAATGAATCTTTGGAAGTGAAAGTTAGAACAATGTTATAAGACATAACACAGGTTACAAAAGTCATAGGAAAGAGAAAAAGAGAGGATGAGAATAGAGAGGAAGAAATCAATAGTAGAGATGAATTGGCGATGATGAAGAGACCCTCTACAAAGATGAATCATGAAGATATGAAGCTATACGAAAAGAGATTACAAGAAAGTTTGCATTTATTGAGTAAGATGGAAGATAAGAAAATAGCAAGGACTGTCAAGAGAATGTTGAGTGGACTATCTCATTTTCTATTTAAGATAAAAATGGATAAGAATATGGAAACTACAAAATAGTTACAAATATTTCTAGAAATAATAAAAATAATCAAACTATAAAGGAGGAATTGACAATAAAGATATAACAAGGAACCAAAAAGGAGAGACTAGTTAAAGCTATTGAATTGCTATCTAAGAAATAGAGCAACTTAAAGCATAAAATAGAATAAGGACTAAAAGAACTACAAAAAAATAACTTTATGAATGGTGATATAAATGATGATTCTTATAACTTATCATTCTACATGAATCTTGTGCAACAACAAATGGAGTTACAAAATGTATTCTTAGATGAATTGTCAACTGGAACGAGAGTAGATACTCTCAAACAAATCATAAAGGTAAAAGTTTATATTGCAAGTATATCAATTTTACAAGATAGATAGAACAATATAATTATGAACATAGAAATTATGTAGAGCTAGCAAAAAAAAGATTAATTAAAATTTTTGATGCCTTTGGCATTATTGTCAAAGGGGAAGAAGTTTTGTAATTGGTAAATGATGTGAAGTTTGGTAACGAAAAAAATTGGAGAGAATTTTGGTAAGTAGGGTGAAGTAAAGAAAGTGAGATTGTATAGAGCATAATATGGGTATGAAGAAAAAGGGGAAGTACTCAAGCAATCAAAAAAGTTGAATCGTAAATAAATAAATTATCCACCAATGCTTAAGGGGGAGATTGTTACTTTCGAAAAAATCCTACAACCTTCTTGGTATGATTTTTATTTTTTTCATTTTTGGTCAAAACTTTATATTATGTTGTAACACATGTTTAAGTAAGTGTTATCTGGGAGAGATGTATTATCGAGGACATATCAAGACTTAGTGTATTAGAGAATTTATTGTCTAAAGAAAGCTAAGCTCAAGGGAAGCATATGGAAGACTATGTCAAAAAGTAAAAATAGTAAGGAAGAATGATAAGAGAAAAGAAGTGAAGATGAAAAATAGGGTTGGCAAGACTATTGGTAAAAGAAGAAGTTATCATTAATAGTATTAGTGAACAATTATCAGTGAAGGGATAGAGCAGAAGCTATCCATGAAGAGTTAGAACAAAAATTTAATGAAAGGAGTAGAGTTTGAAGTAATGGACCTATCAAATAGCCGAAAGGAGAAAACAAGTCAATCTCTTGTTATTTTTTTCTAAATCAATTAATCAACAAGATTGTGAAATCCTTTTCACAGTCCTTTTAAAAGGTGGTCTCTAATAGAACTTTGTATTTCTATTTTGAATTCATTATGTAAGTCCTTTAATCAAGTGAACATTGTACTAGTGGGATTAAATATCTTAACAAAGAAGTCTATAATAGTACTTTTGATACTCATAGGAGGGTATTAGACACTTTTAATAAAACACAATCATCAAGAAGATGGCATTATTATAAAGCTCTTAATTGAGAACCTTGTATCCCCATCATATTTCCCTTTGACCAAGGGTTTTCTATGATACCAAAAATGAGTGTATTATGTGTTTCAATTTTATGGTTTGAATTTTTGTTTTCTCCTAATATTGGGAATTCATTAACTATCAATATACTAAGAAGATTGTGAATAATATTGTCAGTCAAAATTCTTAAGCAGACTATTGGTTAAAAAGGAGAAAGTGTTTATAAGTGAAGTACTTGAGGTACCTATTTAACCACACACCCCCACCCCCCACGCCGCCCCCCCCCCCCCCCCCCCCCCCCCTGCCCACCCCTCGCCCTCTTAATACCTTACCATAATTGTAGCTACCAACATAATAGACATTGTGTAGCCCTCTTGTCCCTCCTATATAATAAGGCTGACCTTAATATTTTGGCTACTGATATCATGAATGTAATGCAAAGGTCCAGAATTCCTCTATTTGACTAACTTGATAGTTCACCGTATGGTCCCATAGGGGAGTTCTCATTAAAGTTATCCTATTCCTAGCTAATTAAGGAAGATTTTGACTTGATCTGTATATTGTATATGGCAATTTTTCCCATTCATTGCAAATATATATATATATATATATATATATATATATATATATATATATATATATATATATATATATATATATATATATATATATTGCATTAGATGATTTTTCCCATTTGTTGGAAAAAGTATATATTTGATTAGGCAATTTTTCTAATTTATTGGAAAATATACATATTTAATTAGGTAATTTTTCCTATCTATTGAAAAAAACATATATAATGCATTGGCGAATGTGGCTGGATGACACATATGTGGAATTTCTTATTGCATGTATGGCATGTTGGAATTTATTTTTAAAAACATTCTTTGAATTATAGAAATCCTACGCAGTGGTTGCCATTATTAGAAAAGTAGTTGGTTGCCAAAAATGGGATTGCATGTGGAAGAAGGATCATCAAATGAAAATCCAAGCCATATTGTCAACTCATATTTGTCTATGGATGAGGATGAGGAACAAAGTGATCTTACTACTGAGCTTATTGAAGCTTCACAAGTTCTCTCCACTAATCCCAAGGATACCATCAAAGAGCTCAAAAAGGAGTAGGAAAAGGTAGATCTCTGAATGATGTTTGCTGAAATGGGTCTCAACCCTACTAATTTTGAAGGTCAAATTGCAAATCTAGTGGAACAATAAAATTGGAACTTCAATGCTTTTGGGATTTTTTGAAGGATAAAAGAAGTGTTACATGAAGAATCGTCAGTTTAGTTAGGGTTTTTTTTTAAAACATATTATTGAAAGTATATGAATTTGAATATAACTATTTGAAGCTTTGTTGCTTCCCTTTTGAGGGAACCACAACTGTTATTGGTATACTATACACACACACACACACAAGATATATATATATATATATATATATATATATATATATATATATATATATATATATGAAGATGAAATGTAAAGAAGATGCAAAGAATATAATGCAAAGTAAATCCCTTTTTGTTGAAATTTGATATTTTAGTGGGCATGGTGTTTTTCTGGGGCTCTAGTTATTTTGTAGTAATCATAAATTTACTTTCTAAATTTGCGTGAATTGTAATTTAACTTTCTAGTAAGTACTTATGGATTAGTAGTAGCACACAGTACATACTACACATGTTGCATGTGAATAGGAATTGATTTATGCAATAATGGCTTCTTGGGAAATGTTTCTAATAACATCTCATATATCCAACATACATGTGTAATAAGTAACATCTATTTATAGACTTTTGTCCGTCAGATGATTATATCAATGGTTGAAGCTTTATTTCTGGCCAAACATCTCAAATGAAGCCTCAACCTTGTTCAAGTTTCTAGAATGGTGACACATTTTATTCCAACCTATACCACTTGTAGTAGATAGTACATGCATGTCTTTTCACTATAAGCGGCATTCCCTCTTCCATCAAATTCTCACATATTAAAACTTTTTTGGCATGACCTTGCATCTATGTTGAAGATTTGTGAAGATTTAATAATTTAAAACAAATGAACTAGAAGATGGATGGAAAAATATGTAGGGAGTCAGGACCATTTCCCATCCACTCAACTTATTTATAGGCAATTAAGCTACTTCTTTCTTCATTGTTCATCTCATTTTTGGTAGTCAATAGTCTAAACTCTAGTAATAGGTATATACTTTTAGTGCTTGTTCAATTCTAGTCTAGTTTACTTGGTGGTAGAGTGGTAGGCCTTACTCTGTAGTCAAGATGGCCACTCCAATTTTCCTAGCATGCAAATTGGAAGAGGAATAGAAGGCCTTTTTAGGTGAAGTCCTTGATGAAACCCTCTTGTCAATATGCAATGAGGTTGTTCCTGCTATAGCTAATGTTGTGAACTTCATTATTCATGCTATAAAAATGGTTCTAGGGCATCATTTTTGGGAGAATGAGAATAGGTATTGTGTCAAAACTGACATTACGTCCCATTTTCTAGCCTCTAATTGACCTCAGAGAGGGAAGGGTCAATATTTTGCTGCTCTTGAGGTAGAATTTTAAAGAAGAATACTTGGGTGATAACATTGATATTGTTTCTTATGCAGAATTAGGGGTGGGGATCCCTTTGGTGGGTGAAATCTACAAACTTTTGGAACCTAGCCAGAATGTGGCCTTTCAACCATTTTTGTTGGGCTTAACTATTGGGTAGTTGAAGCACCATAAGAAATGAGCATGAATTGGCTTGGATTTTCTATGAAAAATGGTATAGCCTGGACTAAGTGGCATGAGACAACCCATGGCTAGAAGAATTCGCAACCTTAGTATGGTCTTGTGCTTTCTACAATGGCTAGTATAGTACTTACTAGGGTTTTCCCCTAAAGTATGGTTTCACTTTCTATTTTATTTAATCAAATTACAATCACTGTACATGCCTCTACAGTCTCTAGACCCTACCTCATATTATAATTTTCAAGTGATAATGAATATCAATAAAAAAATGTGGAGTTCCATATAAAATTAAATTTCATTGTTATGCTTATTTATGCAATATTTTGCCATTTTCCAATTTTTCTATTAAATTGTTAAGAAACAAAATATAACATTTAACATTGAATTAAAATTAACTTATTGAGGTTTCACATTTAACAATCAATTTAATTAATAAATCAGTTGACACTTACTTTAGTATTTGGTTTCAGCACTAGCAGTACAAAATAATAAAATATGTCGAACATAATCAATAGTTACTTTTACAATCAAATTTAACTCCCCATTGGATATGCTTATTTTAATATCAAATTTAAAGTATCATTGAAAAATTATTTCATTTTTAAAATTAGAAATATTCTACTATATTTAATAACTATGTTAGTAATATTATAAAGGTCATGTTGCAATGACTATTGGATGAACAAATAAATATCAATGACTTCAGATAATTTTTAGGCCGAATTTGGCAACAACCAACTAGCTTTTCCAAAAGCCCCAAAAATAAGACATGTCACAAACATGATCAAATGTGAAATCACTATGCTCATAGTAACATCGTTTGATCAAGTTAGATCAATGACTAAAGATGATTTTCAAGCAAGTGTGGGGCACTCTCAATCATTTTTATAAATGTTGTTGGAAATAGAGATGGAGTAACTGAGAGGGGAGGGGTGAATCAGTTACCACAAAAATATTTCTACAGACCCTTAGATGTCTTATAACTACTGATGACACACGGTAACCACACAAATAGATGCTGAAACTTGATAGATGTTCTGTTAACTTTATTAAGCATTTAAAGTGATTAACATGCATGCATAAATAAATAACATGAACACAAGAGACACCAGATTTAACATGGAAACCCAATTTGAGAAAAACCACCAAGTAACTAGTTACCAATTTTCACTCTTCTGAAGTGAGCCTTGTTAGGAGCCAACCCTGTTAAAGGTTACAAAACACACTGTTAAGTGTGACCCTGTTAGAGGATTTGATCACCTTGTTAGAAGTGGCCTTGTGAGAGGTCTTTAAAACAATTCAACTGAATTGTCACCTTGTTAGACGATTTACAAAATGGCTGTCAAACCAACTCTGTTAAGAGATTTTGAATCACTGTTACAATTATTAGAAATCAACAATGAAATGATCTGAGATATATGCAACTTATCTTTGCTAAATACAGATCTCTGTTCTACTTCATTAAATCCTTACTGATCGAATGCAACTCTGCAGCTTCATAGAGATGATAAGTTCTTCCTCAACATTCACTCATGTAATTGCTTATTTATTTGCACTTTTATGCATCCACACGCTTCTACCTCTATTGAATTCTCAACTTGACCTTTCATATATACCTTACAGATTGTCAAGTTGGCTCAATTACAAGTTTACAACAACTAAAAATATATATAAATCAGTCGGTTGCACAAAACAATTAAACTTAATTCTTTAGAATCATAAAATCTTTTGCTGCCCGACCCAGCTTGGTGACCACTGCTTCAAAATGGTTTCCCCGTGTTAACCAAGTGAAGCTCGGTAAACACTGCAAACCTTGCAACTTCCTTCAGAGACCGAGTTAACTTGGTAAATACTAACCTTCCTTTGTTTACCGAGTGAGCTCGGTAAAAGCTAATTTTTCTTCGCTTACCGAGTGAGCTTGATAAAAGCTAATTTTTCTTCGCTTACCAAGTGAGCTCGATAAAAGCTAATTTTTCTTTTCTTACCAAGTGAGCTCGATAAAAGTTAACTTGCCTTTGCTTACCGAGTGAGCTCGGTAAAAGTTAACTTGCCTTTTCTTACCGAGTGAGCTCGGTAAAAGCTAACTTGCCTTTGCTTACCATCTAAGCTCGATAGACTCTGTCTGATGACTGATATGACATTTGTGTAACATCAAAGACAATACACAATTAACAATTGTATCTAACAATCTCCCTCTTTGGCGTTGATGGCAACACAACATGTCATAGCATAAATGAAATTTGAAAACAAGTCTTTTACTTATATGGCAACACAACATGTCAATTTAACAATTTTCCCTCTAAGATAGAAAACTCTTCCTCTTACAGTAATCTCCTTCTATTTTGAACAAATTTCAGAGAAATTCTCCCTCTAAGATAGAAAACTCTTCCTCTTACAGTAATCTCCTTCTGTTTTGAACAAATTTCAGAGAGATATGACAGTAATAAACTCTCCCTCTTTGACAACACAGGTCAAAGACAATTCAAACTCAAATGAATTTCAGTGTACCTTTAGTATTGATTCATATGCAATGTTTCCTGGTTATGTTGCATCAACTGATAGATCTTCAATCTGGTATGAGTTGATGCATCACTAGAACTTTATTTTAGTGAACTTCGGATAGGGGAGTGACCCTTAACTTACCTCTTAGATACAAGAATGCATCCTTAGGTAATGGTTTTGTGAATATGTCAGAAATTTGGTCCTTTATATGAATATATTCCAATCTAATCTCCTTAACTTGAACCAATTCTTTGACAAAATGATATTTTATTGCAATGTGCTTGGTTTTGGAATGCATCATTGGATTTTTAGATATGTTGATTGCACTTGTATTGTCATAGAACATAACAATAGGTTCTTTGATTTCCATCTTCATGCCTTCCAACAATTGTTTAAACCAAACAATGTTAGAGCAGTTTACTGCTGCAGCAACATACTCTGCCTCTGCTGTTGATTGAGATGTACAATTCTACTTTTTGCTTGTCCAAGAAACCAACCTTTTTTCAAGAAAGAATGCACCTCCACTTGTACTTTTTCTGTCATCAAGGTTTCTTGCCCAATCAACACCAGTAAATACTTTCAAATCCAAGTTTCATCCAAACTTATACCATAAACCATACTCTTCAGTTCCTTTTAAATATCTCATTATTCTTTTGATTGCCATCAAGTGGTTTTCTCTTGTTTTTGCTGAAAATCTTGCTACAATACCAACTGCAAGAGCAATATCTGGCCTTGTATGAACTACATACTGCAACTTTTCAATCATAGATCTATACAATGTTTGATCTACTTCCTTTGATTCATCTTCCTTGGTAAGTTTTAATCCATTACACATAGGAGTCCCAACTAGTTTACAATCTTCCATTCCAAACTTTTTCAATATCTCTTTGATGTACTTTGATTGAGTAATGTAGATACCATTTTTATTCTGTTGAATTTGAAGACCAACAAAGAATTTGATCTCACCAAACATGGACATTTCAAATTCTTTGTTCATTTGTTCTGAGAATTCTTTGCACAGATCATCATTCCTTGTGAAAATAGTATCATCTAAAAATATTTCTGCCAAGACAATCTTATTATCTGGTCCTTCCTTAATATACAAGCTACTGTTATCATTATTTCTTTGAAAACCAATCTGAATAAGATAGTTATGCAATCTTTCATACCATGCTCTAGGGGCTTGTTTCAGACTGTACAATGCCTTGTGTAATTTGCAGACCATGTTCTTCTTATCTAGATTAACAAAACCTTCAAGTTGTTCAATGTAAACCTCTTCATCCAGTATACCATTGAGGAATGCTAATTTGCCATCCATTTGATAAACTTTGAAACCCTTGTGAGCAGCATATGCTAGTAAGGTTCTGACTCCTTCCAATCTTG
Source organism: Cupressus sempervirens (assembly GCA_028749045.1). Classification (NCBI taxonomy): domain Eukaryota; kingdom Viridiplantae; phylum Streptophyta; class Pinopsida; order Cupressales; family Cupressaceae; genus Cupressus; species Cupressus sempervirens. The sequence continues at coordinate 494,305,878 of CM053790.1, forward strand.
CAATAGGAAAAAAAGTTTCTCCATAGTATATTCCTTCTTCTTGAGCATATCCTTTGCATACTAGTCTAGCTTTGTTTCTTGATACCTTACCATCTTCATCCAACTTATTTCTGAATACCCACTTAGTTCCAATTACATTTTTGTCTTTAGGTCTGGGTACAAGAGTTCACGTCTTGTTTTTCTCTATTTGCTCTATTTCTTCATTCATAGCCTCAATCCAACTATCATTTTCCAATGCATCTTTAAAATTTCTAGGTTCAAAATCAGCAAGTAAACAAGTACCTTTCAGCTTATTCCTTGTCATGGTTCCTTCAGATTTATCTCCAATGATCTGATCTACTGAATGATGTCTTCTGACATACTTGGCTAATATAGGTTCCTTGCCTTTTGAATGGATTTCATTATTATCCTTTTGCATTTCAACTTTAGGCTCTTTCTATTTTGGCTCGGTAGATATTTGCTCGGTAAATACTTGCTTGGTAGTTACTAAGTTTAACTCAATTTTTTGTGGTTTGGTTTGAACTTCCTGTAACTCAGTTACAGATGACTCAGGAGTAGAAGTTTCCTGATTCTCTGATGTAACTGGTACTATATCAGGTTCACTGAAGACAAACCTTTTATAATCTTCTGGTTCCCTTTTGCTTTCTTCTTCAGTCCTTTCTACAAACTCATCAACTTTCACATGTGTACTTTCTATGACTTTGTGAGTAGACAAGTTTAAACATCTATATGCCTTACTTGTGCATGAGTATCCAAGGCATATACCTTCATCACCTTTTACATCAAATTTGCCTTTTCTAGATTCTTTCAAAATATAACATTTACTTCCAATACTTTAAGATAACTTACATTAGGTTTATAGCCATACCATAACTCATAGGGGGTTTTGAATGAGTCTTTCTTCAGCTGTACTCGATTCAAGGTATAGACTGCAGTGATGATTGCTTCCTTCCAGTATTTAATAGTAATGCTCTTTTCAATCATTAATATTCTTGCACAATCCATGATAGATCTGTTTCTTCTTTTAGCTATTCCATTCTGCTGGGGTGTTCTAGGTGCTAATACCTGTCTTTTGATTCCTCTTTCAATGCAAAAGTTATTGAATTCTTGTGAAATGAATTCTCCACCTCTATCTAATCTCAAGCATTTTAATCTTTTTCCTATTTCTTTTCTACTCTGGCCAAATACCATTTGAACTTTTCAAATGCTTCTGATTTATTTCTTAGATACATGACTGTCATCATTCTTGAGTAATAATCAACAAAAAGAATGGAGAACTTTTCTCTAGTATAGCTTTCAATTCCAATAGGTCCACATAAATCAGTATGCACAATTTCTAATATGTCTTCAGACTGATAGTTTTTACTTTTAAAACTAGTCTTTCCCATCTTTCCAATTTGACAATTTTTGCATAGGCCGACTTTAGGTTTCTTTATGTTGGGAATGCCTTTTACTTTTCTGAACTTGCTTATCTTTACTAGATTATCAAAGTTTACATGACACAACCTTTTATGCCATAACCAACTTTCTTCAACTTGAGCAATGAAACATGAACATTCACCTAGTTCAAGATAGAACAAGTTACCTTTAGTTTGAGTGCCTGATCCAATCAGCTTTCCTTTCCCATCCAGTAGTCTTGTTTTACCATGCATGAATTCTATTTTGATTCCATTATTGAGTAGTTGTGCCACACTTAACAGATTATGCTTTAATCCTTCTACCCAATAGGCATTATCACATATAAGTTCTTTGGTTAGAGGGATTCCTCCTCTTCCTTTTATACAACAAGGTTCATTGTTACCAAATCTTACACTGCCACCATCATAGTCTTCAAAGTATTCAAACTTAGTTTTTCCGCCAGTCATGTGATGAGAGCAACCACTATCTATGATCCATGTATCATTTTTGCTCATATGAGAAATGAGTGCCATTTCTTCATCACTATCAGATTCATCTTTCATAGCAATATAGACAATCTCATCTTCTTCTTCATTATCAGAGTCATTAGAATCTTTAGCCATAAAACATGTTTTCTTACCTTTGTCCTTGAATGATTTGAAATTTTTCTTTCCATTCCATTTTTTATCTTTCTTTTCATCTTTATTCTACTTGTTTGGACATCTAGCATCAATATGACCAACTTCTTCACATGAAAAATAGATTAGGGGTACTTTACCTTTGTATTTTCTTCTGCCTCTAGAATATTTACTTGCTAGAAGGGTTTCAATTACTTCAAGATCAATGTCTGAACTTTGGTTTGATTCATCTTCACTTTCTGACTGAGATTTCATTTTGCCTTTCTCCTTGAGTGAAATTTTGGCTTCAAATGCTGATTCAATGTGTTTGGAAGCTGGAATATAGTTATCAAAGTTGTCCAGTTCAAATGCAGTCAATCTTCCAACTATAGCCTCTAGATTTATCTTTATGATTTTCTTCACATCTTCTTTCCTGAATTGCAGAGACTCTGATTGCATAAATGGGAAGGAGAGTTCTGAGAACTTTTCTTATAACTGTCTCTTCATTGATATTTCCACCAGAAGATTTGATTGCATTGACACATGCTTTAACTCTTTCAACATATTTTGCAATGTTTTCATCCTCTCTCATCCTCATTTGATCAAATTGTCCTCTCAGACTTTCTGCTTTGGCTCTTCTAACATTATCATCTCCTCCATATATCTCTTTCAACTTCTCCCACATTTCAAAGGCAGTTTTGCATTCCTTGATATCATCAAATTCTTCATAACTCATAGCAGATGCTATATCTATCATCATAATGTTGTGAGTCTTCTTTTCAGAAATATCATTGATAGATAGCATACCAGCTGGTTTTGCATACTTTTCATCAAGGTACTTCAGTCCTGTATCACCAATGGATGCTAGGTGAAGTCTCATCAGTCCTTGCCATGCTGAGAAGTTATTTCTGTTAAGTCTTGGGATTTCCCTTTTGTAAGACATCCTGATCTTTGGCTTAGATCCTTGAAATCTTATCCTGTAAGCACCAAAAGCTCTAATACCAATTGTTGGAAATAGAGATGGAGTAAATGAGAGGGGAGGGGTGAATCAGTTACCACAAAAATATTTCTACAGACCCTTAGATGTCTTATAACTGCTGATGACACATGGTAACCACACAAATAGATGCTGAAACTTGATAGATGTTCTGTTAACTTTATTAAACATTTAAAGTGATTAACATGCATGCATAAATAAATAACATGAACACAAGAGACACCGGATTTAACGTGGAAACCCAATTTGGGAAAAACCACCAAGTAACTAGTTACCGATTTTCACTCTTCTGAAGTGAGCCCTGTTAGGAGCCAACCCTGTTAAAGGTTACAAAATGCATTGTTAGGTGTGACCCTGTTAGATGATTTGATCACCTTGTTAGAAGTGGCCTTGTGAGAGGTCTTTAAAACAATTCAATTGAATTGTCACCTTGTTAGAGGATTTACAAAATGGCTATCAAACCAACTCTGTTAAGAGATTTTGAATCACTGTTACAATTATTAGAAAGAAAAAATAAAATGATCTGAGATATATGCAACTTATATTTGTTGAATACAGATCTCTATTCTACTTCATTAAATCCTTACTAATCAAATGCAACTCTGCAGCTTCATAGAGATGATAAGTTCTTCCTCAACATTCGCTCATGTAATTGCTTATATATTTGCACTTTTATGCATCCACACACTTCTACCTCTATTGAATTCTCAACTTGACCTTTCATATATACCTTACAGATTGTCAATTCGGCTCAATTACAAGTTTACAACAACTAAAAAAAATATAAATCAGTCGGCTGCACAAAACAATTAAACTTAATTCTTTAGAATCATAAAATTCTTTGCTGCCCGACCCAGCTCGATGACCACTGTTTCAAAATGGTTTCCCTATGTTAACCAAGTAAAGCTCGGTAAACACTACAAACCTTGCAACTTCCTTTAGAGACCGAGTTAACTCAGTAAATACTAACCTTCCTTTGTTTACTGAGTGAGCTCAGTAAAAGCTAATTTTTCTTTGCTTACCGAGTGAGCTCAGTAAAAGCTAATTTTTCTTTGCTTATCAAGTAAGCTTGATAAAAGCTAATTTTTCTTCGCTTATCGAGTGAGCTCGGTAAAAGTTAACTTTCCTTTTCTTACCAAGTGAGCTCGGTAAAAGTTAACTTGCCTTTGCTTACCGAGTGAGCTCGGTAAAAGTTAACTTGCCTTTGCTTACCGAGTGAGCTCGGTAAAAGCTAACTTGCCTTTGCTTACCATCTGAGCTCGGTAGACTCTGTCTAATGACTAATATGAAATTTGTGTAACATCAAAGACAATACACAATTAACAATTGTATCCAACAAATGCAACTAGAAAAAAGACACATGTGATCTCTTAGCTCTAGTCTTTAATAACTAATAAATATGCTAAATAAGAATGCTCAACTATTCATATTGTAATGAATTTTTAAATAAAAATTTAATTTTAATTAAAAATTTAAGTATTTTATATGAATTATAATAGTTTAATTATATTGTATTAGGTCCTTAATTATATTTTAAGCATCATCAAAAGCATAAAATAAGGTAAATATTTTGTTAATGTAAATGGTTTAGTTTGATATTCAATGCACATTGCACAAATGCACAAGTGTTAATAGAATCTTGTTATTATTATAATATAATAATAATTAATATTATAATTATAAATTAATATGATGACACAAGTGTGAATATAATAAAGGTTATGCCATCACTACCATTGGATGAGCAAGGATTAATGGCTCAAGATGTGAAATTGGACCAATTGGGGCAGCACTCAACTCATTTTCCCAAATCACTCTAGAGAGAAAACAAATGGCATACATATAATACTAGTGACTATTCAATAATCATTTTGACATGGATGGTGGAGATCATATTGACATGCAAGATAGCGAATCAAGACAACCATCATTCAATCAACTTAGATCAATGACTCCAAATGAATTTCGGACCAATTTTGGCAACAATCAACTTGTATTCACATATTTCCTAGAAAGAGGACATGTGGCATACTTGATGTAACATCTATTGCATCATTTTCATCCTTTATAGCATTACACATCATTTGATCAACAAATATTGAATGGTCCTAGTCTTATTCCAGGCTGATTTTGGCTAGAGTAGTCTTGCTTTCTCAAATTTCATAGAAAGAAGACATGTGCTAGGTTAGAAAGAAGACATGTGGCATTTACATAGACTATTGTGTGGTAATGGGACATATAAAGATCAATGGATAACATTGTTGGAGCATCAAAGATCAACAGCTTGAGATTTATTTTGGGCCTATTTTGGCTACCTTCAGTTCTTTTTCAAAATTTCCCCAAAAAAGAAGTCTTCATAAATTAGTGATAACTAATAGAGTTAATCCTAAATTATATTGTAATGTCATACATTTATGGTTTCATGAATAATTATAATACCAATTGTCCACTTACAATGTACGTTAGAATTAATATCAAACACATGCTCGAGTAATTTACTTTTGTGCATACCATAATGTTTAGTTTTCATTATTCAAACTTGGATTTTTTTAGTGTGCACAAATTACCAATTCAAGTACCAAGATTCAATAAAAGTAGTGGAGTTGCGAACATCAGAAACCTAGTCTTCTTAGACAACTCAAAATATCATAGAAAATAGTTATCAATTAGAGTTTCAACTTTCTAGGTAAGATCTTGATTCTTGAACACATTTTTTACTAATCGTTTAGTAACTAGTATTAACTCTAAAATTCAAGGTTTAATTTCCAATTTATCATACACTGTAAGCCTAAATTGTTTACTTTTTAGTGGCTAGGTAACTTGAAAAGCTAAAAATTACAAATAAAATTTAGGGTTTAAATGTTATTCATGTTTATAAAGTGTAATTTATGTTTGTATATAGCTCTGTAAATTTTTCAACGATGACAAAACATACAAAAGGATTGGCACTAGTAGTGGAATTGCAATCCAAAAGAAAATACAAGGGACCCATATACTATTTTTTGACATGCACGAACTTGTTAAAATGCTAGGTTTTACTAATGAATTCCATGATATTTTACGTCTTGTTATCTATGGAAGGAGTATGAAGGAAATCAAATATGCAATTGAAGATAAGTGGAATAATGCACAAAAAGAATCAAAATATATTAAATTGAACACCATGATAGGGTGCATTGTAAACAAAGTTGCAACATGAACTGGTGGAATTGCCCACTTTGGGTTCCCTCAAGTATTCCCTTGTCTAGAATTTGTAATAGTTTGTTTTGAAAGCTATGATGAAAAGAGAAAGGCAATTGTGAATCAAAATAAATAAGAGGTAATTTTGTCTATCACACAGAGCGAATGTGGTAGACTATTGGACCTAGGGTTTGAAGAACAAAACCCAACCCACACTGACCTGGAAAAACTAGCAAAAACATATGATAAGTTAGGTTTAGATAAAAAACATTGTTATATCAGAGGGTTAGTAGACACATTCAATCTTCCTCATGTTCATTAACCTCCTTACAAATTGGATTTTTTTTCATTCCAAGTTTAGGATACTGTATCTCTATTATCAATGTGTTTAGGTTTTGAAAGTAAGGGGAAAGTGGGTGCCAACATTTTGGAAATGAATTTCAATATTCATTGGCTAAAATAGCCCATAGGATATAATTATATTGGGCACATTATACATCACATGAATGAACAATTGTTAATGATTAAAAGAGGGGAAAACCCACTATCACAAAAGACATTTAGATACACGACCTACTTAGGCTATCTTCTATTATCAAAGCATCATAAATTTTTTTAAACAAACAAGCTTCAACTTAATTTTGGTAAGCCAATATTTGAATGAACATCTATGATTAGGATGGGTGATCCCCAAAGGAACTAAAACCACTTTGTATGCTTTTTGACACCACTTTATCATAAAAATATAGGCATTTCAATTCCTAGATTGCTTATGTCTTGTAAACAATTAATTCAACTAGGAAGTCAAATTGAATTGGCCAACTGCTTATTTATGGAAGAGTACACTATATTAAGATTGTATGGTTCAATAGTAGAACCCTAAAAAATTCCAATTCATGAGATAGAGAGGGTATTTGCACCAAAATATGTATGGAAAATGGAAAGCACAAATGTATTGTTTCATGGTCAGCAACAGAAAACCATTTTTCCTTCCTTGTTGTCTAATGTAGAGGGTTCACAATTGAGAGAAAAGCATTCAATGTGGTACAAAAATTGTTTGTAGTTTTTTAATTTGATGTTACTAGACACTGGCAGTATGACCCACTAAACATAATTGGTATAAAGCTTGTACAAAATGGGAACTCTGCAAGAAAATGTCAACATGAGAGTGTGTCATTGATTGAAAGATTTAAAAATATGGACTCATGGGAAGAGGCCAAAATAGAGATGGAAAAAATTCTCTAGTGAAAATAATATTTCAATACAAAAATTCTTAGCAAAAATTAAAGAATTGCTCAGACAAAAAGAAAAAGTGTAGCCCATGACATCCTACAATTTCTACCATAAAGCAAATCATCCAAGTAAAAAATATCTTCTAGATACCATAAATCATGATTGTATAGCTACAAAGTGGTGTCAATCAAAATTAATGTCTTTTGAAAGATGAGGAAGAATCTCGATGGACCTAACACCTCTATAAATTTTGAAGACTTGTCTAAGGCTGAAACATTTAGCAAATTATGGGATAATGTGCATCTAGATGTAATAGAAATACAACATAATGTAGCCGATGAAGTCAATAAGTTCATGGTTTGTAAGGATCCTTCATCCATAGCCACAGGCACTACCACTGGTTCCACTAAATCCATTGCTCCAAGTAGTAGTACATTTGATTCAACAAGACAATATGTTGTACTTAATAAGAAAACAAGGGAAAAATATGGAATAAGGAAAAATTTGATAGAAAAATGAGTTATCTAGATGATGGTGGGTTGGGCATAATAAGTCAAGAAAATTGGTATCCACTCCCAATACTAAATGTACTAAAAATTGACAAAAATATGAGTTATCTAGATGATGGTGGGTTGGGCATAATAAGTAAAGAAAATTGGTATCTGCTCCCAGTACTAGATATACTAAAACATGGTCATAAACCAAACATCGGAGATGAGTCAGATGACCCATCATGTTCCTCAAAAAAAGGTGAACCCAAGCCATTATTCATCCAAGGTTGATATGTAACCTCCCAAGTTATTTCCTCTAGACAAGGTGCAATGCAACTAAAATTTGACAAGATCCCTACCCCTAGAGTTGAAGGTCACTATTCAAAGAAGCAAAAGGTTTTAGATACTCATCCTGATACAATGCCAGTCTCAACTCCCTCAATAAAAAAAACCTTAAGAATAATCCAAAAAATCCACTTGTTAGTAGCAGTGGGGTAGAATTAGGAAGGGGTGATGTTGTTGGTATTGGTAATCCTCAAAATGAAATTATAACAACCTTGGGCATTAGTGGAGACAAGTACAATGTTGCAAGTGCTCTTTCTAATTTCAAGCATCGTATTATATCAGCAGACTAAAATTTTGAATTCAATAATTTTGTATCAAATTTTCAAGAAACCACAAAGATGAATAGAAAAAACAATAAGGCATTCAAGAAGGATGTACTTGAGGTGATTTTTCTCAAGAACCTGTATCGAGTAGGATATTTCCAACGTATAACACCGATAAACAAACAATGAAGTTTATGATCGTTTTCCCCCCAAAGCTAGATAATAACACGCCAGAGAGTGGGATAAATCCATCAGATTTTCATGTTAGCACACTATCTATGTATTTCTCCAAAATACAAAATGTGGAAAAAGTTAGTGTGGCAAAAAAGATGAACTATGTGGTCTATAGTTCATTGTTCAAGATGTAGAGAGAGAAAAAAGGACTATAGAAGGCAATTGAAAAGTTAAAAGTAGACTTGGAAAATGAAAAGGTGAAGGTGAAAGTAGCATATAATAGGTGCAAAATAATAGAGAAAAGGATTACAAGTACTTCCTCTCAAGGATCAAGTGCACAACCTCAGCTAGAAAATATGGAGGCTGAAATGAAAATTTTGAAGGAACAATTGGAAGAAAGCAATAAAAACATATCTGATGTAAATGTAGAGAGAGAAGAAAAACTCAAGATGGTGGATGAAAAATTATAATAGAGCACTAAGAAACTCAGGGATACTCTAAACCATGTTAATATGGAAGTCGATGAAAAATTCAAAGAAATCGAGGGCAAATTGCAAGAAAAAAATAAAAACTTGAGGATGAAAGAGTATTTGTAGTAGATATTTTCAAAAATTTGGAGTCTAGTGGAAATACAATCAGTAACATAAGTAAAGAATTGGACAATGAGAAGGAAAAATAAAAAGAGTAGGAAGAGAAAGCAGAGGAAATTAAGAAACAAAGTGAAAATCAATTGTCACAAATGGTGCAAGAGGTACAAAAGGTTAATAAAACAATCAAAACCTTCAAGAACAATTTGTTTGACTCAAATGAAAAAATAAAAAATTCAATCAAGCT